>PYHW01009287.1:419256-475330 GCA_013186435.1 Turdus rufiventris
TAACCACACTGCACATTTGCCCTGGCTAATTTGTTTGTTTGTTTCCTTACAGATCTGTGATTGCTAACTTCTAGACATGTGCTGTAGAGTCATGACTTCAAAACTAAATGTTATCACACAGTACATTCCTGAACTCCATAAGTTTCTGGTGCCACAGGCTGGAGATCAAGCTCAGTTTCATATAAATAACAAGATGGAATTGCATCTAACTCAGGACACGGCTAACAGGACCATCAACATATTGTCTCCTCTCACATAGCAGTCCCTGTACTTATTGTCTTTTTCTATACTTTTCAACATTAAAAAATCATCACAAAATTTGCTGGTTTGTGGCAGTTCTGCCATAGACTTCTTATTTGATGCTGGAATTACATATGATTTGAACACTGGCTACAAGGACAATATCTGAAAAAGGTAGTGAGAGATTAAAGAAAAAAATCCAATGGAATTATTTTGCATATTAAGAAAAAATTAACAAGGCAGCTTCACTCTGTGTCTGAGTGATAAGCATGCTCATAACAGTAATATTCCCCTGTCTCTCACCACACAAGAACTCATGGCTTTAAATATATTATTTTAGTATCACACAATTGGTACATAATGGCTATGAAGAATACCATTTTTCATTCACATCAGACCTTGGAGACTGAGAAGTTTTAGGCAGCAGGCCCAGAAGCTGAACCTGAAAAGCACTTCCATGGCTTTTGTGGAACTGGTGCTGTTAATGGACTGGTTTTATGTCACTGCAAAAACCAACAAACACAAAAATTACTCCCGTTCTATGGCCTGTGTACACAAACAGCTGTCCAACGGACAAAGGGAAAAAATAGACAAAGGTCTTACAGACCATACAGGTTTCTGATTCTCAGAGGAGGCCCAAAAAATGCCTTCTTGGCACAGCTTACATCTTTATACCTTGCCTCGTGTCTTCACTTATATCAATGGGAATTTCTGCGTTTGATGATACATCTCAATGCTGTTGATGGCAATAGCTGCTTCTCTATTTCCAAAGGAGTGGTTTGAGACTTCAGATAAAACTGGAACGTCTTATCCATCTCAGTCAACATCTTGTCAATAAATTTCAGCATTCAGATATCTGTGTGAACTACAGATCAGGTAAGCAAGCAAATGCTTCTAGTCAGCCACAGTCCTGATCCTTGAATTTATCCAGGAATCTTTCAGCCAGATTCCCTTTGAGAATCAATACAGCAAACATGAAATGTGTGGAAATCCTTTGGCAATGTACTGCTTCACTGAGTTTCAATGCTCTTCTAGATTTTACAGAAGAGTACCAAAATTGATAATGCAGTTATTAAAAAGCTAGTTAGCAAAATGCTTACGATAATATAAAAAGAATACAAAACTGTGGGTCAGAAATCTTGCCTCCAGGAAATTAAAAACTCATTTCTTGGCAAACAGTCAAGATTTTAATATTGTTCCTTTATCTCAAAGCACATGTTACCTTCTGTAGACATCTGTGGATGCATGGTGGCAGGAGGAAGTAGTTTTCAAATGCTAATTTTAGCAGCCCAAACAAACTCAGCATTTCTTATTTGTTTGTCTTTGCAGAATAGTGTGGAAAAGCTTGTTTCTGCCTATTGCAATTCTGCTTCATGCCAGTACTTTCACTAATCCTTTTTCATAAGCTTAGCAGCTGTAACTAGAAGAACCAAATGAGGAAAATGCAACCATGCAGCTTCTGCATAGCTGTGAAGCAGCTCGCTAATGGAGAACCAATTTATAATGACCCCAGCAGATGTCAGAAAGAAGCAACCCTACTCTTCCAAGACATTCTTCAGAACTAAACCAAAGACATATATCATTTTACTGCTACAGGACACACCAAGATCATTAAAAATGTGTGTAACACTTCTTCAGGAGTGATGCCTATCTTGCCTAGTCACTCATTTAGCTCACTTGGCCAATGCTTCCCTCTTGTATCCATTCCTCATCTCCACAGCCTGTTCCCTGATGTGAAATCAAGGGGGTGCTCCATAGCCTGCTTCTTCTCCTAATACCCTCCAGGCACCCCAGCAGACTTTCAGTGAGGGCAGTGCTGTATATAGACAGCAGTTCCAATAAACAACCCTTCCAACTAAAGCTCTTCCTACAAACCCAACAATTATGAGCATGTATCTACCACTTGTGGATTATGCCTCTTAAGAAAAAATCTATTTCACCATCACTTGTCCAAATTCATCTGGGTTTACCCCAGACCTGGAGAAAAGGTGCAAAAAGGCAGGTTTTTAATCCTTTTAATTAAAATCCTGACCAAGGATTAACTTATTATAATTCATGACCTAAGCCCTGGTGCCTGAAACGTGCCCTGGGAGAGCAAACAGGCTGCCTTAACTTCGGACAGATCTGTGCAGGGTGAAGAACCTACAGAATCCTTATGTCCTTTGCCGCATTCACTTACGAAAATCAGGAACTGAAAAATAAGTTCCACTGAGAGAGGCCTTCAGTGCTTTTATTTTCCTTACAAGAACTGCACCTGAATTTTCATCTAAAACCTACTGCTCAAATTATTTCAACTTTGCTTTAAAGATAATAAAACCTTAAAATACTAAAGCTGTGCTTTAAAAGTATTAAATGGAGGCCAGTGTTACAAATCTTGAGGAAAGCTGACAAGGAATAGAGAAAAAATATTTGGAAAATCGAAATAGCATTTTCTATCTTGGACCATTGAAACCAGAGAAGTAGTACTGTAAGGTACCTCAATAGTCCAAACATTTGGGCCAAGATCGTTGCCAGTTTGAACAAATGCACAGTTGAACTGCACAGTTCACTCTATGTATTTTGTGACTTGCTGTAACTTTTGGGCCAACTTGAGGAAGTCATTTAAGTATGTGCCTGACCAAAAGTATAGCAAGGAGCCTGATCACCTGCAGAAGGCACAGAGTCGGTCTTTCAAGAGCACCTCTGCACTTTGAACAGTGCCTTAAGCTAATTGCAGGATGTGGAAGCCTAGAAGATAAGGAGCTAATGTCTCAAACACTGATAGCCACATAGCTGTGGAGCCAGCCAAGGACTGTTGGTAGCAATGGCCAATTACCAACCATGACTGGAGGAAGGGGCCATATGGGAAGTACTTTTTTGGGACAAGTGTCCCCGTTCTGGCCCCTGGAGCTAAGCACAACAGCGTGCACCTGAAGCCAGGAATGAGGGTGATGAGCAGGCATGGAATGTAACAGGGGACCAAGAGTACCCAAGATCCCTGAAGCTCTGCATCCATTTCCAGAAAGAATGGGCTGCACATGATAACTCATTTGCACAGAGAGTGAGAAACTTAGCTCCAGAGCATGGAAACTTCACTGTGAGGACTACGAAGCCTGGGCACACATGTTCCAGGGGCCTGCATACCCTCTCAGCTGGATTGATATTGGAGCCAGGACTGCTGAATCTACCTCTTCCTTTCTTCTTTTCTTTCTCTCTCCTCCTTTTTAATCCATCTCTCTCTCTCTCTCTCAGTCCCTCTCCTCTTATCCTAGCCCTTTATCCAAAACTCACTGGGCCATGCTTATATAAGAAGTCATGGATTACCACACGAATTTCCATGCCAAATGTGTAATTTAGTGTAATTTTGTAAGTTTTTGCAGGCCCTCTTACTTTTTTCCTTCCTTTCAACCACAAGGATCTATGATCCTTGGGTGTTCCCTTCCATGTAAGAGTGGGATGCCACAGAGGACTAATGCTGAGTCCATTAAAATGGAAGCACAGAACAAATCAGGATCTACATGACCTTAATCTAGCTATGCATAAATATTTACACTGCCCTTTGAATGGACGCTTGCTTTGAATTAAATATCATAGTTAACCAGCCATGCTTATTCATTTTATTTTAATATTAAACCAAACTATGCAGGCTGGGTACTCCAGCAAATACTAGGACTAAGATTTTTTTTTTTAATATGGTGATATTATTACAGAGAAGCAATAAACAACAATTTTCGTACATTTTCTGAACACAATGAATGCTCAAAGAATACCAGAGTATGATTTTTCTGCTTTGAATAATTTTAGTATATTATTTACTTTGAGTAATTTTAAAATGATGATAATAATGGGGTGGGAGAGTCAGGAGGGGAGGAATACTAGAAATAGTAAAAGAGGTGTGTGAGTGTGATGTGTGGCCATACCTACTTGCAGGCGTACACAGGGATGCACACTTGTAGTTATGCTAAATATCCATGAAAATTTATCTAAAATACCATGAGGGGAAGGGATTTGTATGCACACAAACTGTTGTGTCAGAATTATGAATGTTGTTGTCAGTTTGAACAAATGGATCCTGCACAGCTCACTCTATGTACTAAGTCAGGATTAATACTGGATTTTGGAAGCCAAAAATATAAACCAAACATGTCTGTCTAGCTTGGGTGGCCACGTGAAATTAGGTATATTATACAGGTGTCCTACCAGAGAAACCAAGGTGAGCCTGAAGGATTTATTTATTCACCCAACACATGAATGGAACATGAGGGGATAATTTGTGTGGGAGCATTGAGCTGCCACTGATCAATTAGAAATTAATCTTCTTCGTTTTAAGAAGAGGCACACATACACACTCCAAATGGGGTATTTGTGGTTTGTTTTGCCAGTCCTTGAATTAACAGGCCACTGTGTAATTCTGGAGATGGAGAAAAACCAGGACATCAGTTTTAGCAGCCTGGATTTTTGGTGCAATTCCAGCTTGCTTTTAGATTCCCTAACTGGCTCTGGCAGATCTGGAGCAAAGAATTGCATTGCTGGAGGCCCTTCAGCATTTGTGTGCATGGCACCAAGTATCTACCATTCACAGTTTAACTCACAACAAGCCTTTGCCCACCGTCACAATGACAGAGGTCAAATTAAACCCAGGACCCAAGCTGTTCACATCAAGATACAACTGTTTTCAGTTTGCTTCATAGCTTTTAGCCTGGGAGAAGCACAGTTCTGAATCTAAGTTAAGAATAGATGTCTTCCTGTTTTTAAGCTGTTAAAGGAATTTCTAGTATACACGTTCTGTATGTATAAATACTAAGAATGGGTAAAAAATCCCTGAAAAATTAATGCATTTTTTAGGAAAACAGCAGATGTGTAATGTGTAGTTGGATCTAATATACCTTATACTGCTCCCAGAAGTAAGTCTATGCTCTTCTTAGAAATGGGATTGCACACTAAGTAACCTCTTATAGTTCCAGGCAAAATGTAATTTACAACAGCATGTTGAAGCTTACTAAGCGAATGAAAACCTTTCTCTGCTTTCTGCATTACAGTCATCCTAAATCAGAAATAAAAATTAGTTCTTCCACTAACTCTGTCATTGCCCCACTCACTCCACAAGCCCTTGCCCAAACCAAATTCTCTTACAGGGTTCAGGAAGATGGCATGCCTTGTTGCATTCCAACGTTTAGATACCCCTGTCTGCTTAGCACTCTGAAACTGGTGGTGGTTCACATCACAAAGCAAACACCTTCTGTACATACAAATTGTACACAGAATACATAAGGACCAGGAACTGAAAAATCAATCTGGTGTTCATTTTGAGGGCAGAAAATGTTCAAGTCTACAAAGGCATAAGCTCTCCTCTCCAATGGTTTTGATAACATTAACACAATACTTCAGGATAATTCAAGTTAACTGGATATGCAAGAGAGGTTGGCACAGAGCTTGTGCCTGGTTCAAAAGCCACTCACCTTCCACCACCACAGTCGCAGGTTTCGAATAGGCTGTGCCCAAACTGTTCTTGGCTACACAACGATACTGTCCTGCATCTTCTCTCTGAACATTGTGTATCCTTAAATTCCCAGAATCAAGGACAGCAATGCGAGCAGTCTCCTGCCAGAGGAAGGAGCAACTGAAGTGAGGACTCACATACAGGCTGCACAAAAACAGCGTCAAAAATCTGTTTATAAAGTTTGGGCTTACATGCATGAACACTATACGTGTTGTCCTACAACTCAAGGATTTGGGGCCAGCTCTTCCTGCTCAGCATTGTCATTATATACTCATCCACTGCTATTTTTGCAGATCAGTGAATTACAGTTTCAAAAGAGGTCTTATTTAAGAGAACACTCATAAGTGCTTTCCTCAGTATTTGGTCATACTTAGCAGCAACAAGCATGTATCACATAAAATATAGATACTCAGAGAACATTTGGCTTGTATGTAGAATTATTGCAGATGAAGATATTTATGAGAGGAACCGTGGATTTTTGAAATGCTTCCTTTCTAGCTACTAGAATTCACAAATATTATAACTAATGCTAATATTTCACACACTACCTTTAGCAAATAATTAGCATTACTGAAAAACATTCTTTACTCACCTTTACAACTGTTTCCCCTTTGACCCATGAAACAGAAGGTTTTGGATTCCCCATTGTAGTGCATGGAAGAACAGCCTTTAATCCTTCTATTATTTCCACATTTATAGGTGGACGGGTTATTTTGGGTCCTAAAATTTTAAAAGCCAAAAATTAAAGTTGAAATGAGGGTAAGAGATAATAGAAGAAGACAAATTCATTAATTACCAAAGAATCTGCTCCTTTTTCTGTGTATTGCTGAAGGATAAAGCAATCTTTCTTGGTTATGGGGAGCTTTGGTAATAAAGAACTTTCTTCAGCACAGCACTCAGTTTCAGTTTATGGATGCAAAAACTTGCATGGGTTATTAGTTTTCCTGAGTGGAATTTGACAGCCGTTTGAATTAGGGCCTGGGCTAAAATCCAAATTCAGATAAGAGTATTTCCAGTGTTGAAGAATGTTAGCATTCCAGGTTCTGACATTCTTCACTGCATAAACAGTGTCTTGTCTCAAAGCTCAGATCTGGATTAAATTGAGTTTGAAAGAGTTTTAACCCAGGCTTGCCTCTAGCTCAACAAGAAGGACATGTAAATGCAACTAATATCATTAACTGAAGGATTTATAACTATGCTAGTGAAAAGGACAATCAAGCCTTAAAGAAAAAGCAATCAAACTCCCTTAAAGTTAATGAGGGATACATTTAAATTAATTTTACTGCAAGAACATGGCCTTAGTCTGAGCTGAGAGTATAAAAGATCATCACCTCAGTATTTTGGGAGATCTGACATTTTGAGGCCCTTGCACCATAATGAGCCAGCAGAAAAGCAAGCTTCAGAGAGCACCACTTCCTGGCCACCACCTGCAAGAGGCTGAGATGATGCAGAGTTCCAGAATGACCAGACCCTGAGGGTGATTTCATTAGCACAGACAAATCTTTTTCTACAAACATGCTTGAGCCATAATATACTCTGCTACCCTTTAAAGTGTTTGTGTAAATAACTGTGGCCAGGTGAGTCCAGCTTTACTGACACAAGTAAAGCTTTGACACATATTTAGCTCTCTGCAAGAACAAGTCTTTTGCCTTCTGTGTGGGATGATGAGATTTACAAGATGGTGCTCCAAGCCATTCAGCACTGCTATTGACAGCATCTGGACACAATTTATTTGATTTTGTCATCCTCAGAAAGAAATCTGATTGGTGAAATTTGACATTTAAAATTCATCAGGGATCTATGCAGTATTGCCACAGAGGTCTAACCTATCAAACTGTGCGTCTTTTACAGAGTTTTGCACAAAAGGCAGTCTTCAAAGCATCAGTTTTTATCTTCTGATGGTAGAACAAGTGTGTTCTACTCTAAGTAAATAATCACAAGGTGCAGTCCTTTGCAAGAGGGTGCAGCTTCACAAGAAGATGAGTCTGCCCTGAACATGGATCCCCAGTCCCACACATGGGACTCTGCTCAGGCTTTTGACCAAACACTCACGTGGCATCAGGAAGAAATTGCATTGCCACTTACGCATTTTCACCTGGAGAGCCCCACAGCTCTGTGCAGCTGCTCCAACTCCATTATCTGCTGTGCAGCAGTACACCCCATCATCGCTGTCCTCCACGCTCAGGATGGTCAGGAGCTGCCCGTTCCTCTGGATGCTGTATCGTGTGTCGAACAGCCTGCAGGGCACACCACAGATTGCCAGGGAGAGCCAGGGACAGAGAAACGGAATTGCATTTGAATATGCAGGCTGCTTGTCACTACAGATGGCAATTAGCTTTACCTTCGATTTTTCAGCCCACAAGCAGAAGGGAAGGTGCTTGAAATGCTGAGTTCGGCCTTAAGATTCAGGTTCTCACTAGACCATGGAGTTCCAGACTGTTACTAGTGTAAGTGGCAATTCTTCCTCCACCCAGACATTGGTAAGATAAGTAGTTTTGGGGGTTTTGACTAGCCAAGGACTGGCATAAACACACATAATCTTTTCCAGCCAGGTCCTGTTTTAGGTAATGCTCAATGTAGGAGCTAGAACTGGATGCAATTCTTTAAAGAAACCTTCTTCACGATAAACAAAACAAAACTAAACAAAACAAAAACTACTAGATTTTTTTTTAATTATTAAACAGATAAAGTAATGGAAATATTATTACAGTTGTGAAAAAAGACACAAACCAAAAACCATGAACATTTTGTCTACATCCTGGAGTGGTTTTGTCTATTTGTTTCGAAAAAAGAAAAAAACAAACCAACAAACCAGCAAAGAAATGTGCTGAAGCCATCTGAAAGTTAGAGGATTCAAGGCTAGTTGTAGTTTAATGACAGCAGGCTTTAACCTGGATATTTCAGAGAATTGAAGAAAGCCCTGAAGTTGGAACAACAAAAACACAGGATATTGCAAGAAAGTTTGTGGAGCAAAGACCAATTTCATATTTCAAAGAAGTATGGTATGTGAGTAGAGGGGATGTGTGCATCCAAGTGTGAAAGCCAGGAAAAGCAGAAAGAAAGATAGTGAGAAATGTGAGTGCTGAGCTATTGAATTTAATTGCAAAATTGCAAAATTATAGTAAGTTTGATACACACAGAGGAACAGAAATACATTTGGGGTCTTTTTCAGAAACAAGAGTTTTCTGATCTTATGCTTTTCCATATTTTCATCTGAGTTTTTAGAAAAGTAACAAAATCATTCAGCTTGGCTTTTCCACTGTCTTTGGTCTGAGATTTTGTATCCAGCAGCACTGAATGCCTTGTGAAAGTACCACACTTGCTGTTATTAACGCTGCTTCAGAAGTCCCAGTAAAGGAATGAAGTGCAGGAGCTCTGTGGCCTTACCAGAAGAGGTGTTTTAATATTTTAATATTTATATTTTGGTTAAAGCACTATGTCTCAGAGAGAGAGTGAAATGACTTTAAGAAAGATATGTTGAGCTTCTGAAAGAGGGGATTGAGGTGTTAAATGATTTGTATTTCAAATTATCTTAGAGCACATGGAGAACAATAATTTTAAAGACATGGGGGGAGAAAGACATAGTCCTTCATCAATAGCTTTCTCTCTCTGCTTTGATTTTCAGTCATGGTCACTGATGGGGAAGGAATTAGGAGAAATAACTTCCATGGAAGTTCAGACCTGCATGCTAGAACAAATCCAGGGTCAGAAGATTAGGACCAAATTTTGCTGAGATTGCAGACAATGAAAAAAAAGATTCTGAAGGCCTATTTTCATATTTGTAACTTTCTGCTTTGTCCTACTCTAAAACAGTTTTCCAAGCAGTGAGACCCCTTCTGCAGCTCTCTTATTTGGAGCCTCCTATGCCAGTGGTTCAAAGGTTTTTTGGATGTTTGACCACAACAGAGAGAACCATGCTTCAGGTGACCATCTGCCCAACATGGACATCTCCTGTGGAGGACAGCTATTGACTATGTTACACAAAGGCTGTGCTGCATTTTCCCTCACAGAGGAAGTCATTCACAGACATTTAGAATGAGAAACTGATGCAAAGCTGTGTGGCAGACGTAATGTGATTTCAGAGCTGGATCAAGTACAGTTTACTTGGTAAAAATCTGTTTAGAGCAAAAGAGCAAAAGCAATGATAGCAACTTCCATAACACATTTCCACACTTCCAGGAAGTGGCCTTCTTTGTTGACATCTTGATGCCTGGTGGTTAATGTCTGACAGTGCATAACAATAAGACAATTTCCAGATCCAGAACTAAAAGCAAACAAGAATGGCACAGCACAACTCCTTCCACGCAAAGTTTCCAAGTACATCACGACAGACAACAAGTCCTGCTAAGCTCCTTTTAAATATTATACAGAACCCTCCTCCTTCATAAATGCATAAACTGGGGAAGAGAGCAGATTGAATTGTCTGAAGCTGGAGAGAAAATTCCTTGCATAGAAACCAACTCTCTGCAAGCTAAAGAGTGTGAAGGTGCAAGAAAAACCCCCAATTGTTCTTAGCATTCTCTCAGAAATACAGAATCCTATATAAGTGCAGTCATTCATTCTCTATCCTGCCACAGACCCATTTTTATATTTCCAGACATCTCCTGTATCATGAAAGGAAACACTGTCAGTTTTGGCAGAAGGTGCTGGTGAGGGCTGGGACTCCATACCTGATGGGAATGCTGTTGCGTGTCCATGTAATCTCCGGCTCAGGATATGACTCCACTGCACAGACAAACTTGGCAACATCTTCTACCAGGGCATCCACTGTTTCCAGAGGAGTGCTGATCAAGGGAGCTGTGTGAAGAAGAGAAAGTGAGAACTCCTTGTGATGCCTACTGGAGGGAGAACTTGCCAAGCACCTTTGGTGGAGGGAGCCACGTCCCTGCGGGGTCACTCCATGGCATTTTCCCTTGAGGTCTCTCCATAAGGTCCATAAGCTCCAACCAGCTCAGTGCATTCTGACCCATTTCTTCCTTGAGACTCACAGCAACAGGTGAGCATATTACAAGGATATAGGTGAGGTTGTCCCACTGCTACTGGGGTGTTGCACAGGCTGGAAGTGCAAGGGGCAGCACACAAATTGAGGCTAAACTGACCTGCTCCTGGAGTGGGAAAAGTGCCTCCTTATTAGTGCATGAGATGAGAGGGTTTTTTTTAATTATTGCAGGATTTATTCACTCAACTATTTATCTTTAAAGAAATTATACTTTAAAAACGAGGAAAAAAACCCAAAAAACCCCCAAATAAACAAAAAACCAAAACTAACAAAAAAAAGCCCCAACAAAACAAATGACAAAAAGAAAAACCACCAAAACCTGTTACATACAAATGCCAAACCCATTACAGGGCACTATATTTTCCTAAGCCAGGCTCACAAAGACCATTCAGGTCATTCAGATTTGTGTCGTGACTAGGACACTCTTTTTCTCACCATTTCTAACCAAGTAGTATGAGGGCTAGAAGTTTAATAGCTATGTCAAATGCTTATCACAGACCTCTTGTCATACATTACTTGAATATATCTTTAGAAACATTTGCCATTGCTCTGGTGAAAGACTTGAAGTACAGCTGGAAGGGATCAAAGCATAAGCCTAACCATTCGCTTTCCCTGCTCATGGTATTCATTGCAGCCACTGCCTCCAAAAACACTTGAATGTCTTGACCAATGGCTACAAGAGACACACATCCATATTGGTTGGACTGGATTTCACTGACAACTGTGCTGAGTTAAACTAGTTTTTGCCATATACCTTAAACACTACCTTGAAAATATATCATGGATTCAGAGTCTTCCTGTTCCCCACTGAGTGTAGCAGTATCTGGCCCACTATTTTTTCACAGAGAATCCCAACTGCTGTGTATCTACTGGCCCTCCTCAGTACAATGAGATTCAAATTCAGGAAAAAAATAGACTATATCCATTTTGCCCCTCAGCCCCTAAGGAATGGGTGAGAGAAAAGACATTCAGATTTAAGCAACTGAGAATAATAGAAAGTCAACACCTTAAACCTTTTTCAATTTACATGGAAGTCAAAATTAGAATGTCTTTGGAGTTCTGCCGGAATGAAGCTAGAGGAAGAAAGGATCAGCTTCCACTATCAGGTTTATGTAAAGCTCTAATCACTTATGACGTTTCATTAGAATCTTCCTCAATAATATTTCTAGATTATATGACTTCGGATTGTATCATTGATTAGCAATAGTGACTATACTTATGTAAATCTTAAAACTACATCTAAGATAGCTCCAAAGATCATATGGATGAAGCTTCAATTAGAACAAGTCTGTGACAAATTCATCGTTTAAGATCACTGCTACAAATTGTATAATGCATCACTTTATTAGGTCATTTTGGGTCTTATTAAACAGAAAAAAATATCTGTATTGTTCCCCAGATGAATCCCATGCCAGTGAAACCAAATGGAAAATTCCTATAAAGTCTTTATTTTGTTTACTACTGAAGGTTGTTTTAGGAGAACAACCCCCACCGATGGTTATCCCGTCTACTTTAAATGTGATGTTGCAATTTCATGGCAGAAATTTGACAGCATTAACCCCAGAGGTTTGCAATCTAATTTTATATAGTATGCTTTTGTTGCTGCTGTCCACATTCCTTGATCTCTGGAAGGATGCTTTTCTAACCCTGAGAAATGCAAATTTTTACAGTAACAATAGTTCAAAGCAACCCGTTTTAGAACTGATGCAACAATAAACATAGCCACTTCCATAAGTAATGAAGTTATATTTGTACCTAGAGCTGCTACACATAGTGACAGTATTTTGCTCTTAGGTCAAACAAGACCTGTTCTATATTAAATAAATTCTCTAGAAACAGTTACATACTTTTAAGTGTGTCTTTTATTCAACAGGTGACAGAATATTGCATGGACATGGTCTGACCTGGTACATTTTGAAAGCCAGCCTACAGCTTTTTGGGCAGAAACAAGCCTCATGCTTGCAAGAAAATAGTGTCCAAACTGACAGCACTACAGTAACAAGAAAATAAATTATTTTAAAGCTGCTTTCCCAAATTCTATATCCTCAGAGAGCAAACACGACCACAGCAGGGATGTATAATTTTCTTATATGCTCTTTTCTCCTTTGAGACATTTAACCTACTTAAGGATGGTGGGTAGTGGAACATGCCGTCATTTTGTGAGGCGGCAACAATGTCCCAAAATGGCTGAGATGGTACTTACATCTAAAAGCCATCCAAACAGCTTGAGGCTGGTGTCGTGTCCATGCTTTCTCTAGAATGCGCTCTAAACTCATGATGCGTGCTTTACCAAATTTTAGCATAGGAAAATTAAATCTGAACAATGCATGGACATATCATCACATAGAAATGGAGCCAGGCCTTTCCACATGGGGCTTTCTGATCTTTTTAAGGTATCTTTATGGCTTTAAATAAACTGCAAATAAATAAATTTAAATTAACTGCATATAAAAGCCACGCAGGTGCCATTTTTCTGAATGTCAGCTGTAGTTTCCCGAGATAGAAAAATGACCCAAGGCTGGTCATGGGACCATGAGAAAGCCAAATCCCACTTCTATTGCCAGCCCACCAGGAGCTTCCAAATGTCTTGGATTTGGATTTGGATTCACACTTTTGAAACTAGACCAACCAGGCAAACAAAACAGTGCAGGAAACCGAACTAGTCCTCTGCAACATTGGAAACACCTCGAGAAACTGCAGTTCCTATGGTAAAAAACAGCTTAGCTGTGATGTCCTTGAAAAAGGAATGTATCTGTTCATTACATCGTGACACCAGGAAAAAATCTGTCCCTGTCCTCTTCATTTTTCTTGTCTTTCTAATACCACTTGTCTTACCACAACATTCAAAATACATAACATTCGCAAACTTACTTTAGTGCTTTAGGAAAATCCTAACATTTTTATTTCAAAACATTTTTATAAAGAAGATACATTATTCCTTTTTTTCCATTTTGGGAATACCGTGACTAATAATTGTAAAAGCACAGCCTTGCAAGAGCAGCAATGTTGGCCTAACGTGTGAATTCTTAAGGGCATTCCCCTTAAGATTTAATTTTGTTTTCCTGAAGCTGCAAAGTTTCTAGCAAGCGTTGAACTTCTCCATATCATCACCATTCAGCAAAAATTGTTGTTTGCAGGTTTGTCCAGAATGACACCACAGCTGTGTTTTGTACCTCGAAGACTTTTCTAAACAGACTTTTTTGCCAATTCTTTCACTGGCTAAAAGTACGTGTGCATATGCCCATATGCATGCGTACACTCAAGATAGGAAAAAGTATGATAAGTTCTGCGTTACATGCTATAACAAACAGTGGATATTTGTATTTTTATATATATTCCTTGTAAAGACACCATAGATATTTATTTATTTTGAAGATTTATGTACTTACAAACCTGCATAGGTGTGCTGAATACAACAAATCTTGGGCTCTGCAGCAACTGGTTCTACCAGCCATTAACGCTTCTGAGCTGTCTTTCACATGAGAAATTTACATCCCACCCAGACTGAACCCAAAGGTCTCTCCTGCCAATGCGCTCTTCACAGAAAAACATCCTTCCATTCCAAACACAAATATGAGAATATTTTCACTGCTATCCTTCTAAAAGCAGAGAAATGACCATTGAAAGCAGACCACTTTTGTCTTTTTTGGGAATGCTACAGCACCCACCCCACCGTTAGCAAAGACACCTTCCCCTTTGCAAAACCTCCTTCAGCAAATGGCAGAAGAATGGGGGAAAAGCCCCTCCAAGCAAACCTTTCAGAAGTGTCTCAGCCAAGCTGAGGGCTGTCAGGGTGAGGACGTGCACCAGGGGCACCTTCAGCAGGTCATTCATGTTTGATCCAGAAGGCATCCAGCTCCTTCAGGCAAGGCGTGCGGACTTCCCAGCCGGCTGCATTTCGGAAGCAGTGTGCAAGAAGAGCTTCTCTGCGAGTGACAGAGTGGGGTCTGAGGGATCTAAGTATAATCAGGAATTCTCCCACCCAGTGGTGGTGATGGACATGGCCAGCTGGTGTGTATCCACTTTGGTCAGTGTGAAAGCGTGGGGCTCATGAAACAAGAGAAAGCAAATCCCTTCTGAATTCCTTCTAAGCAAACAGAGAACAGCACAATGGGCAAATGCATTACCAAGGCAGTACCCTTTCCCGGTATTGCAAAGTCACCAGTCCTTTATTACAGCACACTCTAAGTGCAGTAGCATGAAAAAATGCTTTCCACTGCCTTTTCCTTCATCTTAGTCCCCCTCTTTTGCAGTTTTTCTCCTCTCACTCACACACATTCCCTCTTATTATAACCTTTCAAGTTTGGCTGTAATATGCCACCTGTTGCCCTGCTGATAGTATTTCTTTTCTTAACAGATGCACTTGCTGGAGCAGAAGAGATTGGCGTTAGTGACTAAAAGTTCCTTTCTGTAGGGAAACATTACAGTGGAGTTTAATCTCCAGAAACAGCTTGTTAAGCACCAGGTTTCTGCCTAAGATGAAAGACAATCAACACTCATTTTCTAGGAAGGCTTAGAGAAACATGAGTATCAAGATCTCCTGGCTCACTCTGTCTTGCCCATCCTACTACAAAGGTTCACATTATACTTTCCAAAAATGTTAAGTCATTTGTACTGCCTGCTTTTCCAATATAAATATTTATATGAAGAGCAAAGAGGCTTACCACTGTGGAAAGGCTGATGCAGGGGCAATATCTGCATGAGCAGGGAAAAAGATGAATAATCAGTCTGGGAAGAACCTAATTGATGATGATCCTCTTGGAACATGACTCCACATATTTTTCACCATTTTATCAGCAGAGTGGAGAAGAGCTTTACACTAAACTACATGGTTTGAGGAAAATGAATGTGCAATCATAACATATCACAGTAAAAAGTATTTTGAAATCTCTGGAATTTCCTTTATTTGCAGAAACTCTTGATTTAAACTACTCCTTAACAGTCATTTCTGCAATTAACATGGTTTAGCAGTGCTGCTTCTGAGGAGCAAATGGACTACAGCTGACCGGTGCTGGGAATGTGTGAATCCCCGTGGTCTGGCATGGCTTTATAAAAGTGATGTTACTTTGGGGACATGCCATTGTTGACTAGGAACAAGGATCTCTAGACAAGTGTTCCTCTGAAGATTAATAAAGGCAGAAACACTCACAGAAGATGTTAAAGATATTTCAAAAATTCTGGAGTTAGCAATACAACAAAGCAAAGCAAGAAGACAACAAGAAGACAACAATAATCGTATCAGGGAACAGAGAAATACTGATTCATGGCTGAACTTACAAATATTTATTTTAAGTCCAGACTTATCCAATTAAACTGCTCCATAGAAATGTGACTTGGTCTGTTAGAAGGCGATTCTGTTCATGGAGGGACTTGACCAAAGACTCTTACATTGATGGATTCCTGTTTGGAATGTGATACATAGCCTTTGAACCCGCACCATCCGTATGAGTGCAGAAATTAATATTTTCCTTTTATTTGCTAATTGCAGTACTTAGAAATTACTCGGCCAGCATTGGGCTGTTAAATGCTAATAATGCCTTTGCATTTTGGGGATTACCAAAGTACTTTAAATCTCTCATTCCCTCTACTTCACGTATTTTTTATTAAGGATCATAATGACCTCCACTGCTCTAAACTGAAAGGATGTAAATTTACACAGTAAATGAGAATAGAGAGGATATGTGGGCAAAGGCGCACAAGCTCCAGCTACACATGCCCCATAACTAACATACAATACATATGGGAAGCTGGTGGTCATCTGTGCCCATCATGGAAAGATGTTTCTGTGCACAGTGAAATCAGTGAAAATCAAATGCTGGTGACACCAAACCTTCTTTGATCCCAAGTATTTTCCAGGCTTATCTTATAAAAGTAAAGCATGTCTTGAATTTTTACTCATGGGGTTATGAGTTTGCTGCTTGTTGGCTGTTGTGTTTAGGTTTTTTCCTAATAAAGCAGAGATGCATGCAGTTAACAGATTATTATATTTACGTCTGTTGTTACTTATAGTCATGCCCCAAAGTTTATGATGAGATGAGGTCCCAGCAGCCTACACAATAATGAGAAGAAATCCAATCCCCAGATCTCACACCTTGTGGGTGAAGCTTTGTTGACACAGATTTCTGCTTATCTCTCTGCACTTCAAACAATCCAAAGAAGACAGTTCATGATGTTCAGTACACAAGACAAGATGTGGAGTGTTCATTCACCTAGCTACCATTTTTTTCCACTGAAAACTGTTTGTGAAGAGACAAATACAGTATTTTAAAATAAATGCATAAATACAAAGAAAGTAGTAATTTGTTAGAGTGGGCAGAAGAGATAATTGTCTTGCAGTCAATGAATTGCTTGGCATTTCACCACCATGGTTACTGGAAACTGTTTGCAGGACAGAACCATGCTGGGCCCTTTTTCCTGTACACCTCTGTACACCTCCCTCCTTCTTCCAAGTATTCTGCTGGAGGCTGACAGTTTTGCATGCTAATGTGACATAATTCAACCACTGAATTATTTGAAAACTGGCTTTTCTCCCACATCACCCTCTGGGATGTCTTCTCCTGAGGTAGTCCAAGATGTTCATTCAAGTAGACAGGCTAGGACAGGTATTTCCAGCAGAAACTGTCCAGACAGAGAACAAAATCATCCTATAAAGAGACTTAATGAAATTGCTTTGGCAATGGCCCTAATCACGCAAGCATCTGGTGATTCACACTGAAATAATCCAAGTCAGCACTAATCCAGCCTGAGTAGTGATTGACTTGCCTGACCTCAGATTGAGGTGAGGCTGACTGACCTGTAGACCTCTGGATCCTCCTTCTTGACCTTTGACTGGGTGATATTTACTTTGTTCCAGCTCTCAGGCACCCCTCCTGGTCACCACAACCTTTCAAAAGTTTGTTGTTGGCATGAGGTGCAACACCTTTGTTATTGGCTTCTCCACCTCTTGTATGAGAAAGTTTTCATCAATACTTTCCAAGAACCTCCTAGATTGTTTGTGCTTTGCTGAAGGCAAGCCAGAAAATGAGCGTGCCCCAACCTGCCAAAATAGCAGATGTGTACAGACACAGAAGACAAGTGGTTTTCAAATCCCAAGGAGCCATGTCATGGCTCCAAGGTTTTTCCAGCCAACAGAGAAATTGAAAAGGATGTACTGTGTGGTCTTCCCTTCAGATGGATGCATGCATGTGTCCCATGCTAAAGCTCCTGGGTATCTGTCATGGAAAAAGCATCTTTGACAATGCATGCTAGCATTAGGGGAGGAGGCAAATATCATTTTAGTTCTTTTATTACACACTGAAAGTTACTTCTTTTACCGTGATCCTGAGTGGAAGCAGCTCATGTAGCCACCAACTCCAAGGGATTCAACCCAACCTACAAGACTCATGTGGCCAGTAAGGTATTGTGGCTTAGAACAATAAAAGAACAGACAAATCAAATGTGTCAGAACAGCAAAAACAGTACACTGCACTCAGTGGAACATGTAAAGAAATAAGCTGTACTGCTGCTGTTCTTTACCCTGGACTTCAGGTTTTTCTGTTTAGTATTTTGATTTTTTAATTGCCAAGATGAAAGGAAGGCTTTTCTCTAAAGTTCTCTGAGATACACAGACCCTTCCCAAAGCCTCATTTAAACTGAGGGTTTCAGACATACTCGACTTGGTCTCTACCCTCAGCCGTCTGGACCAGTCTCTGGTCTCCTACTAATATTTTTAAACTTACTAAACTCTGATGCCCAAATTTAAAATAATCCTCTTTTCTTTTCTTGAGATTTTGTGGCAATTAGGAAACCTACAATTTCCATTAATTTCTTGTCTTGCTATAAACTTCCCTGTAATTTTTCAGCTCACAGAATCTGATGCTACTGACTAAGGACAATCTAAGATGTTGAATTATGTTTTGTGGTGGGGCAAAATTATGTAGGGTTATGAGATGTAATTAGTGAAGCAAAATAATGTAAGCACTGTAAAGAAAAAGAAATAACCCTTGTCATGCACCTAGCTAGCTGTACATGGTACATATAGCACAGAGGGCGAGCTGAATGCAGTTATTTCATAACGTATAAAGCTAATTTCTCTGCTGAGAGATCTACCTCCTATTTCAGTTGCTGCCAGTGTTATCCAGCCCCACACCATAACACAGTGAATAACACACCCTCAATAACCCTCTCATCTCAGAGGATAATGCTGTCACAATGCTGAGCTGGAGTGGGACAGAGATGTCCTGTGTCCCCAAATAGGGTTGCCACAAAAAATATACAACCCTCGTTCCCCAGCTTCTGATTTCAGTCTTTTATCCTGTGCTTGCCACTGGAAGGGTGCAATCTGGAGACCAGGCTGGCTGCTGGCACACAAAACCTACTCTGCATCACATGGTACCCAGAAAGCGAGAAACAAGACCTGCATTTAGATAAAATTATAGCAGAGCTCTTACTGACCCCCCTAGGAAGAGGGAAAGGAGAGACTCAGCGTGGATTTTCAGGCTGTGGGAGCCACATGAAGGAGAGCAAGATTCTACCTACAGAATCCCTTTTCGCAGAAATAAGGAGGTATTTCACCACAGGAATACATAAGGGATTTAATATATTTCATTGATTTTAATCCCAGAATACTGCACCTTGTAATATCTCACTCTCACCAAGAAATAAATAAAACCTCAGCTTGATCTGACAATAAACATATACAGTATCTTATGCATCAGATAGATAAATTTTCAATTTTCAGGTTTTGTCTGTCATTATTTTCTGCTCTTGATTCCTGTTTTAGGTAGGGGAGAAGCAAAAGGCAAGCAGTGGGAGTTTTGTCATAGGCATGACAAAAGCAAACAATCAGCTTGGTGTCAAACATACAGCCTCTAGCACAGCTGGCTTCAAGTGAAAGATTGTGGTCATGTACACAATGCAGAAATCAACTGTCCTGAGTGATCATAGAATCATAGGCCTGTAAATATCTTTTTCTTCCATCACTATGACACCTCTGAAACTCTTAGCATCTCTCTGCAGCCAGCTGGGATCCAAGAGCTGTTACAACATAGGGGTGTGATATGGGGAAACACTCAAGTTTCAGGAGTACCTGCACCCATGCAATAGCTTGTCTGCCAGTGGAACAGGACACCTGAAATGGAGCTGCTGCATCCTGCCAGCTGATGGCAGGTTGCCACGAGTGGCTGCGGGAGGTGTGCAGCACACAGGTCCCAGGGGCATCCTATCCCCTTTCCTTTCACTGGATGTGGGCAGCGTGCAGCAACATGCGAAACAGCTCCACCCTCTTTTTCCAGAAAAGATAGCTTTTGCCTGTTACTCTGATAGGAAGAAGAACTACACAGCATTTGTAGTTGAGGAGTTTTTAGACACCGTGTTATATGCTGAAAGTAATTTTGGGGGGCTTCGACTATACATATTAAAAATGAGAAATCAAATTCTGCTCTGAGCTCACCCCAGGCAACCCCATTGACGTCAATGGAGTGTAACTGAGAGCAGAATGTTGCCTGTGATCTATTTTACTTAGAGTTCACCTGCTGCTCATTTGAAGCCATAATCCTTGGTGACATCCCAGTCAGAGAGAGGCTTGCACAGCAGAGATCAGGTCCCAGTGTGAACTTCACTCAATGAGGCATTCTTGGCTATGGTGTTTTGGATCATCTCAATATCTACCTGCTACAGCAGCCACATTGGCAGCTATTTAAACATTGATGTGTATTATTTGGGAGCACCATAATTAGCACAGCAGTTTATGAGAGTGAACCTCCTTAACCAAATGGCAGATCATGGCCCAAAGATACATCCAACATATCAGCACATTTGAGAGCAAACACTGCAAAAGGGATATGCAGGTGACATGAGGGAAGAAATGGGAGGGAGAACCAAAGACGGAAGCCTCAAGGAAACATCCTCAGTAACACACAGTTCCCCATGGACAATAGGCTCCTGCAGGGGAACTGCAGCCAGGACAGTTTCTGGAAGAACCACAGTGGGGTTCTGTGTCCTTATGCAGATTTAACAGCCCAAGGAAAAAAGCATCTGAAGCACACATCTGAGGGTGAGAGGAGGGTGTTCAGAAGCCCATGAGATGCTACAAAGGAGGGATAGATATAGGAATTTGCACAAGCCCTATGAGCCTTGGGAAGAAAGCTTGACAGTAAGAACCTTCAGCAGGTTCTGCATAGCAGGTGGCATTTAAGATAATGAAAGATGTTAAACTTTTCAGTCCCATATTTATTAGCACTGTCCAGTAATCTTCCTCAGGTTTGCTAAATACTGAGAAAGAACTCACCCAATGTACTGGCATACCCACAATGTCAGTCCTTTAACTCCACTGGACTTGGCCTGAGGGTCCTGTCCCTGCCTGTTGTGAGTGTAGCATCATTTCACTTGTTTGGAGTGAGGACAATGGTCGCAGTTTGTGGGCCTACCCCTACAGCCCAGGTCGTGCTTCTGCCATTTACTACATTGTGAGCAACTAATGAATTGTGCATCAGCTGGTAAGTAAAGCTGGTCAGGAGATGATACAGATGGGGGTCAAGGGTTTGCACCCAAACTGAAATTGTCTTGCGGCTAACTAAAGCGAAACACTTTCACTTGAAAATCTCACTGGGCGGAAGATGTTTTGGGTAACTCTGCAAGAGGCTAAGACTCAGAAGGTGGGCTTGGAGCCCTTTCCAAGGGCCGTAGCTACTGCTGCTAAGGGGCAGTGATGTGTCCTACACACACCTGCCTGACAATCTGTCCCCAAATGGCAGCTAGAGAGGGAAGTTAGCCTGGGTAGCCACCTTTTCTCCCTCTCTCCCTCTTCTCCATCCCACTCCAGGTGGAGAGGGGGTTCTGGTCACTGCTTCAGTGCATCTGCACCTTGACCTTCTTCCTTCACAAGTGGCAGATTGGCTCTGGGCAGAGGGTCACTGGAGAGGAGCTCCCGTTAGGGAAACCTGCATGGGCTCAGGGATGCAGATGTTCCCCAGGAGTAGTAAGGTACCTGAGCATCCTTGCAGCAGTGGCCAAGGTCTAATTGTGTCTTAGAAATCATACTTGGCAAGCAGCACTGAGTTGCAGCCCCCAAAATAGCTTACAGCCTAATCAGTCAATTCTTCCGGTCAGTGCTTCCGTGGAGAGCTTTTGCCTTGAACATTTTCATAGCCTTTGCCTTTTTTCTCTGAGTAGCAGTAGCAGTTCTGGAGCATCTGGAGAATAAAAAATTCACCGGGCCAAATTAATCTCCTCTGACCATTGCAACAGGCATGCAGCAGGGTTGGATTTCCCCCTGCCCAACTCCAGTTCAATGCACTGCAGCTGCTGAGCAGTGCCTGCCGGCACGTCTGGAGCAGGCGGGGTTTTCCCATGGTAGGATCCTCGTGTGGTTGCAGACCAGGCCTGTCAAACTGCAGAGTCATCCATACTGCCCAGCCAGGCCACACAGCTCCACAGGATGCAATCAGCTGTGCCCTGCATCCCTCTCTGTCTTGCATCAAGGGATGGATCACTGCATCCCAACTTCATGACTCTTCCCCAGCCGTCTAGAGACAGAGGGGATGTCCATGAGGTGCGCAGGGAGACCCAACTCCTCCCTTAACAGGAGCTGGAAATCCCATTTTCATTGACAACAGTGGCCCAGTTTCTAACGGTGTTGACAAGGTAGCTGAAGATGCAAGACAGAAAAAAAGACTTGAATTTCAGCAAAATGTCTGTAAATTTCCAAGTGGCATAAACTGTTATCATTCCTTATTATTGTTATCATTCCTATATTCCTGGCAAAAGTGAAACTATGCCAGTTTGCCTTTCCTTGAGAGGTTCATATTTGATTGCAATCACTGACAATTCAGCTCTTTATCTTATCTGTACATCAGAGTTTCTGTGTGCAGCTGCTCTGCAGCTACTACTCTCTCCCACACCTTACCTTCAGTTGAAAAAGTTATTGTTTAGCTCATGGACATATTTTAAATCCATTTTAAATCCATTCTCTGTGAAGACTTGTGACACAAGGCTGTGTAGAATCTAAATTAAAATTTCAGTATCTTCCTACTTGAAGCCAAATCAAGTCAGAAGCCAGACTCTGCATTTTAAATGTGAGGTTTCTGCTAAACGTCTGAATTGCTCATTTGGTTAGAGCATGGTGCCAATAATGTCACAGCTGTGGTTTTTATCCCCATGCAGGCCATTCACTTAAGATTCGGACTTGATCCGTGCAGGTCCCTTCCAACACAGAATGTTCTATAACTCCTGTAACATTTTTTATAATGTACTATGTGTAAGGCAAAATGCAGTTTCTTTTTACCCAGGCTAAGATGAGAAGGCTTTATAGCAGCAACCACCATCCACCAGTCTACATCTGTGCTGTTGAACCACTTGAGATGGACAGCCTTCCAATCACCTTCTGGCGAGGGTCCATTCTAAAATACAAGCCATCTCTATGAATTGTTTTAAGCTAGCCCAAAACTGCATCAAAGAGTTCATAAGCCACTGAACAGTATGCATGCTGAGATTCTGGCACTGGGACCATTTACTGCTGCAATCTACACGTATATATGGAGCTACAACATTCAATTAAAGTCAGGGACCCCTTTTCTAAGAGAGCCTAGAATTTTAGTTTAGACGAAACAAAATTCATGCAGTGTGATTTTCACACCAACAGGACTATTGTGGACAGGCCTTTCACCAATGAGTATTACCTTCTTTTCTTCATCCATCTGAGCTGGGCACTTATTGGGCCAGCTGTCTGCAGCTCTCATGTAGAAACCACAGCCCTAGCTCTAGTAGCTGTTGTCACCAATGCCAGCTGGTGATGCTTATCTCAGTAAACTCCTCTAAAACACTGTTGTCTATCCTCTTTTTCCAGAGCTACAACACAAAAATTCAGCTACACTTTAGTGGAGGCATTGTTTTCTTCCCACTCAGTGCTCTCCTTTGCCTCCTGTGAGTGAGCAAAAAAGCCTTGTACAGCCGTGCAAGAGGCAACATCACTCACTGGCATTGTCAAGGGTCAGACAATACAGGATGCATTTCTTCCAGGAGTCCCCTCAGGGGGATGAGAGGATGTGTCTGGGTAATGCATAACTTTATCTTCCCAGAGACTGGGGCAGAAAAAGCAGGAACCAATTGTATCTGTGAAGTGGCAAAAGTATGTAGGATGGCTGCACACAAAGTCATGGTGCAAATGTGTGCTTTACAGCACTTCTGTGTCTGCTTTCGGCATTGAAAAAGGAAAGATATCTGCTTTCCCTGATGAAATTTACATCCTTAAGAAAGCATCATAATAGAAAGATATCAAAAAGGGACATTCCATATCTGGAAATTACTGCTTTGTTGGGGGTTTGTTACAGTTTGTTTTGTTCTGGGTTTTTTGGAGTGGGTTGTTTGATTGTTTGTTTGTTTGTGGTTTTGTTTTATTTTTTGTGGACAAGTGTGATTTTGAATCTATTAATGTGTGGTATCACACTTGTCAGGGCACCTCCAACAACATATGCATGACAGAGACTCCTAGGGGCTTGCTTCTGGAATGTCAGAAATGCAGTACAGAGCTACAGTGTTCAAAATATCCAGGGGGAAAAAGAAATCCCCGAATTAGGCAATTCTGTCAGGCTGAGGAAATAAGATAACAACCTGAAAAACTGAAGAGTAGTTGTATTTTTGAAAATATACTAGTGTCCCTCAGGCATTCAAAAATCATGAGTCAGATCTGAAAAAAATCATAGTTGGCTTAAAAATTAGAGTTGTGGGGGTTAGTAACCTTGCATTGTCTGCACTATTAATGGTCACATTCCTAAACTCTTCTGGAAAAAATGGAAATTGAACTTTATTTTGGAATAAAAGCAGAAATTCTTACATAATCTACCAGCCCCAGGGGCTGATGCATTTAGCAGAACACCAGATAATATGATAAAACCCAAACAGTTGACAATGCTGGAGTTGAACTAATTTGTGTAGCCCTGGCAGTAGATTTCAGGGCTGATTCAAGAACCCACATCCACAGGAATGGTGTGCTTTGGCGGACTCATTAACAGACATAGTTTTTCTGGGATGCAGTTTTTAGATAGTGGCTGTCAGAAATTACACGATATCTCTGTTTTACTCAATGGAAAAAGGCTCTCCGAATAAGAAAAAAGAAAACCCCTGGAGGGACAGACCTCTGCAGTGGCAAATTAACTAACAGAACAAAGCACACTTTAAAGGACCATCTAAGGTTTTAGGTGCTTTACTCAACGCAAATGTCTCCCATTGCATTTCAATAAATGCGCTGTGTTGTTCTAAAACTTGTCCCCTCTATATTACATTGTGATGACATTCCCGTGCAGCATTAGGTTTGGCTAAAATGCACTTTTTTATTTGCTAACAAATTAACTTTTAAGACGACCTAAAGTTCGATTCAAAAGGAAGAAAATCTCAGCTTCCAAAACATCCAGAAGTCTTTGCAGATGCCTGGCATCTCCTAGAATAAATCAGAGCTCTTCCAATTAAAAAGCTCCTCATGCTGGGAGATCACCTGGGGGCCTTGGGTCTCCACCATCACATTGAGAATTGATCTGGCATGGTTTCCTAGTCTTTAAGGATGTCACCATGTAGTTTGCACTGGGAGAAGCACTTCCCATATTTGACTGGGGACAATTCCATATTTTGAAACTATTCCAGAATCACAGACTTACACTAAATGTCGTATCCTCCACATGTTGGGGTTTTTCCCGTGACACCAGTGATATAATCTTCTGCCAGACATTTCATTTATCCCCTCAGATTCACCCAGCCTCAGTTGTTGCCATCATCATTCAGTGACCAAAATGTCTTTCAGAAAACGTGGATCAACATTTCCAGCAAGAATGCTTCAAATCACAATTTCTCTGCCAAGTAATGCCGCACCTGGCCATGGCTGTATTACAAAAGACGGAGCAGCACATGTATTTGCTAAGAAAAGCAATGAGGTTCCCGCATCAGCCGTTGTCCTTAAAAGCAAAGGTGCTGCCAGTATAGCGCTCTGTGCTCAAGCAATCCTCACAGGCTGCTCCCTGCCTGTCAGAAGCACAAAATTACACAATCCTTTCTGTGCAGCTGCTATTTGAGCAGCTGTGGTAATGTCTAGACTCTCTTCTCCCTCGCGTGAGCTCAGAGGCATCTCTTTGCCCCAGTTCAAGCTCCTGCAAGGCTTGATAAAAGATCTGTGACCCTTCTCGTGTGCCAGCCAAGAACATATCTGTCAATGTGGTTCTCCAGCACGTGAGGATTTAGACTCATACGCTACCTCATGTTGAATTAGGTAAGTGAAGCTGGGACTAATGAAGACCTGCAGTTTTGTGGCCATGACTCTGCTGTTCTCTCTGAGGCTGTAGTACCTGTCTTTGATGATGCACAGCCTCCTTTGATGTCTGTGTGGGATGAGACACACTCCTTTGCCTCCACGCTGCAACTGCTTGGCCTCAACACCAGCGCTGGTGGAAAGCAAGAGGGACATGTAGAGATGAAACTGGGTGTGTCACTGGTAGAGCACAAATTACATGTGTCAAGAAAGGAGGCTACAGTAAAAAAAAAAATAAAAACAAGCCCATTCACAGCAGAGAAGGGCAAAGAATCTGAAAGATGCAGAGTTGACCAGGGATGTGGGGAGAAGTCAAGTTTGGCCTTGAAAGATGAAGGCACTACATTGGTTAGAAGCAGGTCTCAGAAAAAGGGGATTTTGCTAATGGGAAAAAATCTGTGCTAAGTGGCTGAAAGACATTTGGTATGGTTATCTCAACCTCATCAGCACATCCAATCAACATGCCTGCTCTGTTAGGAATGGCATTGTGCAACCAAAGCAGGGTCACCCAGACTTTATCACTGAGAGTCTGCACATCACAAATTTGTGAAGCTGCCTATACTGGGTGAGGTCAGGCACAGACTCTGAGCACCACTGAAAATATGAGCAGCTTAATTTATTCTCAGCAAGAGTTCAGAGGGTGGTATTTGAAGGACAATTAAAAAGCATAATCTGGAGGTCTCAAACTGAGGAACTAAGGACCAACAAAGAGTTCCTAAAGTCAGAGGAAAGTCTGTTAGGACACAATTTACAGTACAGCTTGTGACTTTTTTGCTATCTTTGTGCAGACAGTCTAAGTCTGCTTCCAGTCTGCTTCTTTAACCCCTTGTATGGGCTGAAACTTATAATATGGAGGTATTAATCAAATCCACATCATTCACTGGGCACCAGCAGCAACCAAGAGACTCTGCAACCAGTTTAAGAGGCATAGAGTAAAACTTGCCAGAATAGTGGCTTATCTCTATTAGATGCTGTCCTGTAAGTTACCATGCTAGCACTAGATCAAGAGTGTGGAAAAATAAATCTAGCCAGAAAATCCCTGATTGTTGTGGCTCAAGGTGGGAGCACTTCCCTAGTAGTACCCAGCACTATGAGACAGCAGAACCAGAAGGCACAAGGCTCACAGAGTGCTGGGTGGGACAAGAGAACAGCAAGAAACATATTTTGTAGATTTTCATCCTGTTGTAGGTAACTGGTGATCTGAGAGCCAGCATGGAGGGCTGGTGCCTCTGGCAGGGTATGAGGCTCTCCAGCGCTAACCTATATCACACACAGAATACAGGCAGGGAACAAATCCTGACACCCAAGCAAAAGGAGAGCTCTAAAATGTCTGCCAAGGTGCCAGAAAATGTTTTGTAGTGATACACCTTAATTTTGAATTTTATATGCATCACAAACATATTAAACAAGTAAAGTAACACCGGTAATAAATTTAAAAATATATAAATTGTTAACCAGAAGTGGATTGCAAAGATGTGTTCCACTTCTTTGCATAGATATGGATTAATTTCACAAGATTTTGTATTACTACCAAGAGTCCTCTGCAGAAGACTCTACTGTGTCAGTTTTGCTGTGCATCAAATAATGATTGTACAAAAAAACAGCAATGAATGAAAATTCAAGAAAATTCTCCTGATTTTAAGTTGGATTCTTATTCAATCTTTAGCTAACCATTCTATAATAATGTGTTAAGCATCTGACTTTATCTAACAGCTATTACTTTTTTCAAGTCAGTTAATAGGGACTATTGGACCTTACCAAATTAAACACTTCCAAACATTAAGAAAAATAAGGGAGGCCTCAAAAAGCAAAATGGAGCCTGGGACTAATTCAGAGGAGATTTTTGGAATACAAGACCTCTATTATATATAAAAGTACTAATAATCACAGGAATAATAGATAACATGGATAATCTTCTTCTTTAACTACACTTCTACTTAAAGTAGTTCAAATCTAGCTGAGATTGGACTACTAAAACATCTGCAGGGAGTTTTCAGGTTTGAGGAAAGACAAATACGATATGGTGGTGCAATGAGCATTAGCCGATCTGAAAAATAACCTCACTTGGTACAAAATGCAACATTCTTTTCAGAACATAGTCCCTGGTAATGGTGAGTACAAAGGCTGAAGTGACTTACTCTGTATGAGAATGAAGCACTTCAAACACATATCTGAAATTCTGCACCTTATTTACCTCCAGTGAACTCACTCTTTCAGCAAGACATTTCTGTGGGCCATGGCATTTGAATTTCCAGGAAGAGAGGCTCATAAGAGCAGTAAATTGGGTATGTGCATGCAACTGAACTGGAGATCATTTTAAGAAAGGCTGTGGATGAGCTTGGGAGATACTAATCAAGTCAAAAACTGACAAGAAGTTCAATTATTCTATAAGGTCATTTTGAAATGAAAATTCTATATTGACAAAGAGCTATTACTGTGTGGGCTGCCTTCTGAACCACTCAGCTGGCTAAGGATACTTGTGCAGAATTACCTGGTACCTTTGCCCACATTCTCCACTAAAAGGATAGGATTAGGTCTCGGATGTTATTTGCTATTAAACTCCAGAGACTAAGTCATCCATTTCCAATGGAGTCAAGCTTGCACTGGTACAAAATATTTCATGGAGAAGACTAAGACTTGGCCCCATTTTTGTCTCATGAGGAGGATCACAGCCCCTAAGAAATATTGTCATGTGATATGAAATTTCATGCTTTAAATATCTATTTTGAACTAGTATCTGGCAACTGGATAATACTGGGCATTCTCAACAAATCAAGTTCTAGGGTCTTTTTGTTTCATCATTATGAAGTTTCACTGAGAAGGTGTTTTCCTACAACAATTTTTTTGTCAAGGCATGTTCTCCTTGGGTTTTTGTAACGCATGATCCTGAATAATCTGGTATGAAGCCACAAGGCCATCTAGCCACAGGCTCTGGCAGATAATGCTGCACCTCACAGCTGAAGAACCAGGGCACTGATAGCACAAGGAAAAAAGTGAAAAAAATTAATGCAATTCAACATGTCTCACAGGAGAAATAAAATGCTGACTGTAGAGACAGTAGCTCCTACCAGTCTGCCATTTTAGTGGCACAAAGGAATCTGCAGAGTTGACTTGGACAGAATGAGTCCTACTCCTGTAGTCTTCACCTGTGGTGCCTCTGGCAAATAAAGACCACAGCCTTTCTGATGCTGAATATAATGCTGCTGAAAGCCTTGTGCAACTCCTCACTGGGATTTTTCATGAGCTGTTTTCATGCCTATACCTCTGGCATGATTCTGTCAAGGGCAGAGATAGAGATAAAGCCCATTCTTACAATAGCGGTGAATCTGGTTTGTTTCTATATTACTATTTATTTTATGACAGTGTAACAAAGCCTGTAAATGTTGTTAAGCCAGAGTCAGCATTAGCAATGGAAATAATTACTACCACTTTAACTGATGTTTTGTTAATGTTTCTGTAGCACTGTCTCATGAGTCATGACAGGATGGAAATTAGTTTTTCACTGCTGTAGGTCTCTTTCTTTACTATAAAGCAAGTTTCTCCTCTTACATTCATCTGCTTTAGTGCCTGTAATAGAACTAATAAACCAAAACCACGCTTGAACATCCTTGTACGTGCTGCGTTCTCCATGGCCAAAGTATTTCAAGTGTTGTTTTTCTTAGGTAATGGAACAGTCATGTGAAATCTAGATGCTGGAGAAGGCATCTCTGAAAGTCACATAAAGGTTTTGGACTTCTTCAGCCTTCGAAAAAGTACATTTTTAGTGTCTTCACAAAAGATTCGCTTCCGAGGACTTCAGGGTATAAAAGTTGTTCCTCCTATCAATTCAGAGCACAGCCCCCTGACCTCTGTCCCAACTCAATGGACAACACGGCAGTGCATGGAGTGTTGTGCCCTTGGCAGCCAGCAGTGGATCTTCATTTCTTCACACTCTTTCCAGGATGTCACTGCTTTTAAATGATAATCCAGTGAAACCACATAAAGAATAAGCAAGACTGCTTATTCTACCTGGTAATCAGAGAAGGTCCTTGCAGCGGTTAGGGCTGGAGCATAGAGGGATGGACCATATGAGGGAGAGTAGAGGATGATTGGGCTGCTTCAGCCTGGAGAGGAAGAGGGAAGGATGGACCTTATGTCCAGTCATTATCTGCTGCACAAGAAGAAAGAAGACATGATTTGTAAAAAGGTTAATTTTGGTTTACTTACTTTTTCAACTTGAGGGTGGTTATTCACTGAAGACAGGCTTGGAGACATTGCAGGATCTCCAGCCTTGGAAACTAACACTTTGATAGCAGAAGGTACACAGTAACCTGTTCTAATGGGTCCTGCTTCTTGCACCCCAGTTATTCTATGAGTTATTGAAGTCTTTGGAAATATTTTTGGTTTATTTCTTTGTCTGAAGAACTGGGCTCTAATCCCTGTTAAGTTTCTCTGCCTTGGATTTAGCAAACTCAATGTTTCAAGCAAAATCTTAGACCAGCTTTCCACATAAGCATTTTCCTAAAAACTTCAGTAGGAGACAAGAGGTAGATTCTGATATAAAATATAAAAGAAAATTCCTCTCCACTCTTTCTTTGCCTGTTAAAGCAGGAGTTTGTTCAATTTGTGGAACCATTTTGCCTTTATCTTTGGATATGTTCAGCTATTCTTCAATATACCAAGGCTGCTGCAGCCTGGTCAGTTTTTAGGTGGTGGCTTAATCTGCATTTCCCAGTGTGGATTATGACTGAGACAGCTGCAAATTTAGCTGACTTCATCTGGCACTCTTCAGATCTTCTTCCAAACTCTCTGAAGAGTGAATAAATAAGAGTCCTAATGCTAAATTATTTCTACTGAAGCATCTTTTCTCATTTGCAGTGCTCAAAGAAGCCTTTCTCCATTGCTAAGGGATTTTTATTTTAAAAATTAGATTTAGCGTTTACTGATATTTAAATCTGTTGTAAGTTGGAGACATGTACTTTGGGGTGTTTTGTGATATTTTAATGTCTGAAAGTGATGCAGTCAGAAAAGCTGTAAGAAATTAAGTTTTAAAATGTTAAACAACTTTTCTTGAAAACAGACTCCAGCAGTGAGGAAGCCTAAGGCTTTCATCCACATACATAGGAGTCCAACTTTGTCCCTGGGAAAGCATGCTTACTTTCTGTGACCAATGAGGAATCATAGCCAATAGCTTACCTGCCTTGTACTTCAAGAGTCCACTGCACACCTCCACCTGCGCCCTTCACCCAGGCTGGTGCACTGCTCCCTGCCCTGAGCACCCTTGAGGAGGTGACAGCTCCCCTTCAGCCCTTGTGCTCTCAGAGCAACCTGGATGTACAGCCTGTGCAGCCAGCCGTGAAAGAATCCGTGGACAAAGGAAATGTCAGTCTTTTTTCAGAGACTCCAAACACACAGTTTAACACTTGAATGTTTCATTATGCCAAGATGTGCTTTGACGATACACAGAGGAAGTAACGGTCAGCTTTCTGTCTGCAAATTCCACTTTTTCAGGTGAAATTTCAGCTCTTGAAACCAAATCCTATCGTGAAACTCATTCCAGAGGGCTTTCTGTGAGACTGATGCATATTCCATAAGTTCTGAAACAATACAACACCCTCTTCATGACACAGTTAACCTGCACCATTTTCCTCATTTCACCATGTCTGGTTTTAAGCACTGCAGAAATACAGATGTATATTTCAGACTTGAGAAAAAACAGGACTCTAATAGTCTACATGATGTATTGGTCTACAACATGGCTCTCTCTTGAGTCAGGAAAAATAGTCTTATCAAAGAAGGACCTGAGGAGGAAAACAGCTGCTCATCTTAGGAGGGGTTGGCATGACTTTTTTCAATCTCAGTAGCAGCTTCACTTAATGCAGTACTATTAGAAAATGTTTGGATCTGAGGGCTTGTTCCCAAAATGCATCAAGTTTCTCTAACCACTGCCTGAGAACACCATCATGCCAGTATCTTAGCCACAGTATTCAGAGTGCTCACAATTTTTTCAGATTTAATGAACAAGATGCCAAAGACTTGGTAAAAAACTTGAAAATATATCATATCCTGTCTATTTGGTATTTCTTCCTCCATGTCTATAACCTTCAATCTCTTGACCCATGATTTTGACAATATATTTTTTCCTACCTAAATGGGTCACATTCAACATGGGTTATTTAGAACAATACAGAGCAGAAGTGAAGTAAAGCTACAATTCTCTTTCAGTAGATATTGCATTTTAGCATCTGCATTCACCATGTGTTGAATGCTATGCTGCAGTGTTGATAGAAACCAGCAGTGCACCTACATAACACATGAAGATTTACTCAGCTAAGTAAAGAGAGAAAGCCTGGATTCTTCTTGTAGATCATAAATGATCTCTAGGAACTTGGTATGAATAGCAACAAAACAAGCAGAATTTGGCTCCTAATAGGTTATTCAGAAGCACATTATCTTGTCTCCTTTAAATGCAGAGAGAGAGCTTTATCCAGCCTTAGAGACAAGTAGATCTGACCACATGCAGCCTCAGACAGTTCCTAAAGCTCTTGAGACATCTGTTTTTCAGAGTTGCTTTCCTTTTTTATTGGTGTGTAGATTCCATCACTGAATGGCATATTGAAGCCTGTCCAACATGTGGTTCAATTTGAGGAGAGTTCTCCTGAAAGATATAAATAAGGTCTGAGATAGTCACTATTGCTTCCTCAAGCAAGCAGTACACACTGTGTGAGTATCACTTCTTGGGTTTTTTGACAGATTTGCTTTGTGTGTTTAGCAGCATTGATTTATGAAATGGGGAAAGTCTGTTCATGAGCAATTCCATGGAAGTCATTAAATCAAAGGCACAAAACATTTGTCAAATGTTATCAGTATTCAACCAATAAAATCTGATATGTGGCCATGACTCAGCAATCTAGATGTCATGAGAATTTGCAGTAAACACCAGCCCTGATTTTCATCTCTTCTTCTATTTTCCCTTTTTTTGGAGTACCTTCATGGAATACAATCCACATTGTAAATTCTAAAAATAACGTGGTCACTGCTTGATTGTGTCCATGAGTAAAATACAGGTTTATCCATGCTAGTAGCTTTTCCATGTGAATATTTAATTCTCCAGGACAAATTGTTCTCCTAACCCATGTTGTATAAGTGAGGAGTGGCTGGGTTCATTTGGTCTGTTCAGGGGGAGAGGAGACTGGCAGGGAACATCATTGCACTTAGAACTTCCTTGTGAGAGGAAGAGGAGGGTCAGGCACTGATCTCTTCCTAGTGGTGACAGTGGCAGGACCTGAGGTAAGGCCTTGAATTTGCGTCAGGGGAGGTTTAGGCGAAGGTTCTTCACCCAGAGGGTGTTTGGGCACTGGAACAGGCTCCCCAGGGAGGTCGCAGCACCAAGCCTGACAGAGATGAATAAGTGTTTGGGCAATTTCTCAGGCACATGGTGTCAGTCTTGGGGATGGTGTCCTGCAGGGCCTGGAGCTGGACTCGGTGAACCTCGTGAGTCTTTTCCTACTCAGCATAATCTTTGATGTGTAAATATTAACTTCTGATGGGGAAATAACAACCTTAGACTGTCTTCGGCACAGTTTTAAACCACCTCCAGTGGCTTGTTTTTGGGAGCATACTGACATCTCGTGGTTCCATTTGAAACTGTGACTGGTTCACATTCAGAAGAGAAATTTCCACAAGGGATATTAATTTTTAATACAAGTTACATTATATTTGCTGATTCCAGGAAGATAGGGGGGAAATAGACATTAAATTTGAAAATAAGAATTTTTTGAAAATCAGCTGTTTCTAAAGTGGCTGAACAGACTCTGAAACTTAAAACACGGAAGTGCAGGAATTCATTGTTGCTAGCAGAGCCCCCAATGGTGAGACTGAGCTCTGTTTCCACCATTCCCTGCACTTGTGCTCAGGTAGAGGGAGGTGAAATGATTTGCAGGGGGGTGAACTCAGGGTGTCCCAGCCTTGTCCTTCACCCCAGGCTCCTGGGCCAGTGCACATAATCACTAACACAGACCACTGCTATGATCATATTTACCTAGAAGATAGGTTCTATTAATGCCAAACAGCATTTCCAAATGTAAGCTAAATCAAAAATAAGGATGGATGAGTAGTACTTGACATTGAGGCCACAAAACATTGCATTTGACACTAAAAATCTCAACTACCCATACAAGGAGCTTCAACAAAGTCTGTGTTACGGCATTGATGGAAGTTGTAACGAAAGGGAATAGACAAGATGTGGAGAATAAAGGCAGCAGGTACATGCTTGGTTGTACATGTATTAATCCTTAGATTATTAATTTGTCATGGAGTTACTCCAACACAGCCATGCAAGTATCTTCTGGGCTGCATGAAAAAATACCTTTTTCCCATGAAAGTGGTAGTCACAGTGAGTGGGGGAAACAAGGAATGCTCTTAAAAGCCACAAACTTCTACCTCTGTCAGGCAGTGAGAAGCAGACCAGGTGTTCACAAAGCAGTCATATATTATTCATGCAAACTGCATGTGGCAAGAGCTGCTGTGTCCTCACCTGCAGCCTGTGGCTGAACAGCAGTAGCTGGCAAAGGCAAAGCCCAAGGAGCCTACAGTCCCTCCCCACAGGGCACAGTGAGCCCCTCACGGTCAGTGTGCCCCATGCACACTGCTACACAGACAGCTGCTCGGCCCCTTCCTTGGCCTTCCTCCATCACCAGCCCCAGGGACATTTCCTCCAAAACCTGTACAGCCACAACATGCTCATCTAGAGACAGGTTGGCATTTCTAAACCCTCTCTCCACTTGAGGCAGGAGGAAGATAACTATGTTAGGAAAGTAAGCATCTCAGCATGCAAAGAATTGCTGAGACAGGAAAGTTTTGTCCCTTACAGTCTTTGTTTAGAACTCGGTTTTTCCTTTGCTTTAAAACAATCATACTGGTTCTCTTTGGAACAAATTCTCTCTATTAATTTCTGTGTTGATTCAGCATCACTTCTCTCTTTTTCATGTAATGTCTGATTGATTCTATGAGGGCACTGAGACTAGTCAGTGTGCTGGGGAGTACATCCAATATTTATCCCCAGCCATCAAAACATGCCTAAAGCCATAGTAGCCTTTGTGGATAATTAGGTATGAGGCTTACTCTGAGGCTCAGGCTGTAATTACCATCCACAACTGTGTAGTGATGCCTGTTACACTGCAAGTTATGTTCCCTCTGAGACACCCTTGTTCCTGTGGGGAGCGTGGTGCAGTAGGAAGACTATATGAGGAAGAGGGGTTGTATAGAGTAGTACAACTGTTACTTGTTCATTTCAGTGCAGCAGACAAATTAAAAACAAACAAACAAACAAACAAACAAAAAAATCCCAAGAGATCTTGTGAGGAAGACTATTCCAGTTTTCATGTCAGCTCAGAAATAACACTGCATTGAATTGTTAGATACTTCTTTCTCTAGCCAGAGGACATTGCCTGCTTCTCCTGGAAAGAACATTCCAGCTGCAGGCTGCTAAAATTAACTTCCTGGCTGAAAATCTCGAAGTATTTACACCAGAGGAAAAGGCTGGTCATTTCTATAAATGTTTAGAGTGCCTTTCAGGAGCTGTTGAGAGTATTTTACTCTAAGTAAGCCCCATGCAGGAGTCCTCAGGAAGATCTGTGTGCTGCCTTAATTCATGTAGGGTCTGCTGCATTTTGGGTATTTTGAAATGGTTTTTCCTTAGAGCGCAAGAACTTGCAGCCCGCAAGAAATATAAGCAACCTTTAGAGGATAGGAAGATTTCCCTCAAAACCATGAGACTTCACTTTTTACAGTCTGCATTTACAACACGTCATAAAATCCATGCCAACCTCTCCTCCTGGCTTTTGCTGCCAAAGAACCTTAGTGGTGCCCACAAGGAGAGGCTCTGGCAGGGCGCATGGCCACCCACTGCAAATGTTGCCGTGTGTGGCCTGCATGGCAGGCTGACTTTGTGACAGAGGGAGCAACAAGCAAATGTCAAACTGGCAGCTCTGACCAGAAATAAGCTGTCTGGGGAGTGGAGGACACAGTTGGGTGGAGGGGCTACCCTCCAGGCTTGCCTCTCTCAGAGCTCTGAGGTGCTCTCCCCAGCTCTGCCCCAAGTGATCTCAAAGGCTTGTGAGGGCAGGGATCAACGTAAAATTATTATTAAATGTTTCAACTCATAAAGTCCCTGAAAAGGGAAAAATAAGGCCAGCAAATAGAAGTCACGAATCTTATCTGCTTCGATGGATTTTTAATCAGCCCTTCAAAGCCCTTCAGAACTACATTTTGCCCTTACTGCTTTTCACATGATTCTCACATGATTCACATGATTCCCTTCACCTGAAATATTGTGACACCAGCCATTCTGATGAGTATCTCTCCAAATGGATCTCCTTGGTCCTCAAATAAGGAGCCACTTCCTGTGGCTTAGCTGTGATGGAAGTGCTAACAGATGCTTCAACCAGGCAGACAGAAGAGTGGACAAGAAAAGAGAGGGACAAAATATTTTCCCATCACTACAGCTGACAAGATTGTTGTTCTTCTACCATCCTGAAATGGAGAGGAAAAGTTCCAAAAGAGAGCAATGCTGAGCTGAAACAGACAAAAATTATTATTGATCTTTAAATGAAAATGACTATTTATTGATTCATATTTTCTTTGGATAAACATAATTTTAGAAGTGTTGAAATGGCACAGTTTGACAGCTCTTGCTTTCAGATATCTATTTTCTTGCAGTCTCAAAACAGGCTAATCTTTCTGGAAAAGACTTAATGGAAAAATGCCACTTGTTTTCTACTCTACTTTACCCTGCTCTTGAACTATGAGGACACATAAGATTATGCCAGCAGGCAAAAGTGACTAGGTGTTTGGTTTATTGACTTTCTTTGCCTCATTTGTACTGCTTATTTCAAATAACTTGTGGGTGTAATGAAAAACAGTGACCTCAGTAACTGGTGGTTGCTCAGGTTCTGTTCAGAGCCCTTGAGCACTAGATCAGCTTCAAATGTCATTGTGTCTATAATATGTCAGTAACTGAATATTTGCAGCCTGCCTAATTTTAAGCCTTTCTCATATCTATCTCTGGAAAAAAAATTGATTGTAAAATATGCAATAGTATCTTAAAATGCCTCCTCTCCCCAAAGAAGATGGACAAACTCAAGACTTAATTCATCTTCACCAGATGTTGCAAGCATGCTGTGTTCAACAGAATCAGATGGGAAACCACAGAAATTGGTCTTTTTCAGGTCTGGATCACATTTTAAGAAAGCATTTGTGTTACTGACTGTCCAAGAAAACTGCTAATGCTTGCAGCAGTTTCACTAGAGCATCACCAGAGGGTGGCAGGACACTTTGTTGAGGCCACTGCTGCTGACTTGCAGTGCTGAGTTTGTACAGACAGCCATCTCACCTCACCCTGCATTTGTTCTCTTGATCCACAAGATGAGTTAGCCTCCTGAGAAACTCTATTTACTATCTTCATCCTCTTGAAAGACAGCAAAGAAAATTGTGACTGAAATCTGCATCGGAAGAGTTTTTGCTGTCATTCTTGTATGACAGCGTGCCTCACTCCTCAGATTTAGTGGAAAGACTAGACTCACTCTTATGCAATTGCAAGAGCAGCTACTGTTCTCTGACCTTCTGCCTCCAAGAGCAAATGCACTGAAATAGGACCTTCTATACATTTCAGAGCTATCTTTATGGAAAGCAGTTGCTGGAATGCTAGTTTCCAGAAGGCACTTCCCACAGCATTGCATGGCTGCTGCTTAGTTGTGAGTACTTGCAGGACCCAAGGTACTTCCTTCTATATAGCAGACTTCTTTTCTTTCAGTCTTGATGGTCTTGGAGGGTTTCCCAGCTAGGACCAAAGTGGTACTTGTCAAGAAAGAAAGCAAGCAAGTGAGGAAAAAAAGGAGGACATGTAGGTCTCCCAGGAACTTCACTGTGCTTCAAACACTTCCCACTCATTGGCATGAAAATAGAGAACCACACTATTCATAAGTGCACTGCCATGTTGTTATTTTTCACTGCTGCCTTTGAGCCTGCTCAGTTTGGGAATGTCTAGGAACACCTCAGCAGAAGGAAAAGACCAGCCTTGGTGGAGACATCAACTCATCTGGCAGCTGTTGCATACACCTGTCCTGTATGTGTACGCACACACCAGGACCAGGCTGTGTGTGGCTTGGCTGGACCAAGTCCTTTCCAGATAACCATTCCTTCTTGGAGAAAAGGGGGTATTTTCTGCCCCATGTCAAAAAAATACTGTGGGCATTAGTTCATGTTCGGCAACTGGATCATATTACCATGACTTGAACAGTTTTGGTCAGTTCCCACTAGATGATGCTGTAGCCCCTCCAGGGAAGAGAGGCTATTGCTCTTACAAAGGGCGGAAGTACGTCCCTAGTTTTAAACTACAACTTTAGCTTAAGCATGCTTTCTGCTCATCCATTCACATCCAAACCCTATTCTTCATCTTATCCTAAGAGCATTCTAAGCAAAGTTGTTTGCATAGATGACAAGATGATGTGCTGAGATGACCTCCCACCTACTTCACAGGATATTCACACCTGGCTGGCAGCAGGCTTCCAGTGCTAGCCTGAAGTTCCAGCTCTCTCTTGTCTCCCTCTTTTCTTCTGCATGGGACATTTTTTAGGGTATTTTAACATTGGGGTTTGGTGGTATATTTCTAAAATATATTTGCAGCAATCAAACAGGGCAGATGTCCAAAAATCCTGCCTCATTTAGCTGGAGGCTGAAACAACTCTTCTGGTAAATCTGTGATGTGGTAGCAATGAGGATCATAACTTTAGGAAAACAAACCTAAATTATAATCTTTCATGTTGTAGTGGTTGGGGAAAAAATGAGAGGGAGGAAAGTTGTCTGCATATTCTCTGTGAGTGACTTTCTTAACGACACACTCATTGAGAGTGACTTTTGCCAAATGCTGTTTACTTTTCGCTGTCAAATCTGTCTGAATTAATCACAAGCAATTTGATTGAAAAGTGAGACTTGTTCCCCTCTGCTTCCTAAGTGACACACAGACTGTGAGAAACAGCCTGCCAATGGCTCCATCAGGAATCCTGTGTCAGTACAACAGCTGAAGAATAGACGACACTTTGCCAAGTCTCCATCTTAGCCCGTGGTCTCTCCTACTGCTCTTCCATGGGTGCAGTTATATGGCTAGAGCTTGGAGAACGCTTTGCTCTACAAAATGCTTGTCTGTGGAGCTGTTCTTGCACTGCTGGAAACTCCAAAAGAGAAATAAGGCAAGAATCTTATTTCAGCCCAGACTGATTATACACAGCTTACAACAGAGAGAAATTAAGCCTCAATAGCAGTAGCTATTAATTTGGGAGGGCACATGAAACCAAACTAGTGGACTAGAAAAATATGAGGGACTGGTACACCAGATTTAATTAATTGTGCTCCATTTCCAGGATCACTAAAATTTTTACAGGCTTTAGTGCAATCTTCATGGAGTAGCTTCTAGAAGAAGCAGTCCTCAGTCTCTCATCCTGTGAACATATCCTTTTCTACAATGACCTGTTCAGTATGTATTGGTGGTATTTATTTTGCCCATGTAGACTAAATAAGGAATTCTTCTTCCTTACTTACACTTATGTCACAAAAAATAAATTTGCTCTGAAACACATGCTGTGACTTTTGTTTCCTCTCTTCTCAAGACATCTAAGTTAAATGTTTTTGCTTTTAAGTTATGATATCTGATTTGCCCTTGGCTTTCCAGGTACTTCACAAAGAGTTAGACCCATATTTGACCAAATCACATGTTCAGTGCTGTAGCTTTCAAGGTCTAGCTATAGCTGTGAAGATTTTTGGCTGCAATACTTGATGACATACAAATTCTTATCTGAGCTTGACCAAAATGGTGCTCCATTTCACGCAGCTGCAAAAAGTGAAGACCTCAAGTGAAAGTGAACCACCTTCTTTGAGCGACCCTTTCCTGGATAAGCTGTTGACAAATGGAAAGCATAAAATAGCATTTTAAAGCCTAAGCATGAGAGTTATCTCAGATGCTTCCACATGAACAGCCAAAGCAGTGCTCAGGAAGCCCTTGCTCTCCCCTGCGGGAAACTAGGCAACCACCATCACTTTTTTATGCCCTCATGCACGTTTTACAAGGCAGAGGCCTGTATGAGGATGTATTACAGGAGACAAAAGCTTTGTGCCAACCTCTCTCCTCCACCTGAGCCCCACAGGGGACACATTATTGCCGCTATGCTGTCTCTTCACTACCTGGCTAACACCTTTATTCAAGAGAAAGGAAAAAGAAAACTTCAGAAACCAACGTACTAAGCCAGAAACATTGGGGATTAACTATATCATGGTCCTAGAAATCTAGAGGATTTTGCACAGCCATCCTCTGCCTTTGCACTGCTAATGCTTTGTCTAAAAAATCCTTGTCAGTTTGACAGAGAGAGCTAATTCTATGCAAAGACACTTTATGATTTAACTGACACTAGAATGGTGAAAAGCTGCTTGTTCTCTGTACCTCAGATTCTCTAAGACAAGTATTGTGTCTGTGATCCAGCCAAGCTTTTAGTATGAATCTACTTTCATGTGCATCATCTTATCAGATGCAAGCACCAGGAAAAATAAGAGCCATCATAACAGAAATATTCACTGGATTGCATATATACAAATTTGTGTCTTTAAAATGGATGTTGAATATCCTCTTTGCATGTGCTTTTCATTGGTCCTGACTTGCACAGAAAGCTTCTTTAAGAATTTATTTTTTTTTTAATTCAACTAGTGGGGACAAAGGGAAACAGGTCAATAAATGGCCCTGAAAATAAGTAGAATGACAATTTCATGTTACCACGAACTTGTAAAAGTCTGTACAAACCTTTCATATGTTTGCAGAGTGAGTCTTATTCTGCATTATTTTTGGAATATTGGTGCTGTTCCTCCACTATCATTTCCAAATCTTTTCTTCTGTCTGTACAGGCCTCTAAGGCTATCCCGTCAATAGGTGGTATCTCCAGGTCTGTCTGCTGTACCAAGGCTCTGATCTAACACTTGTTATGTTTAAACAATACCCCTGGGAGTGAGCTTTCCCACCCTGTCTGGTTTTAGGATGGGTGGGAAACAGACTTTCAGCTCTCAGACATGCACTGTGCTCTGTTCTTCTGACTTTGTCCAGATTAACAGCATGCTCAAACACACTCAAGAGCTCAGCTCCTGTGGTGACAAGCTAGATATGGCTTACAACAGAACGTGTTCTGCTGCACTAGCTAATGGCATATTTCATGATAAACTGTAAGGTTGCGCTTTCATATTTGTTGTACTTTGAGGCACCTGAATGAAATAAGAGTTTCCATCTTGGCACTGTGGAACAGCCAAGATTGACCCTCTTGCAAGCAGGGAAACATCCCAGTAATGTAAACAGCAGAGAAGTATTTTTTTTTCTCTGCATTCCTAGAGTAAGCTGGCTTTAGCTGAGTCCATAACTTTTGTGTGTGCTGTTCCCTTTGCTGCCTCCACATACACAAATTGGTTTTTTTTAGAACCACAGCCTGTTAAGTAACCCTGGTTAAGCAAGGGGTTTCAATGTGTTCTTGTAAAAGCCAGCAAAAGATTTGGAAAAGAAATTGAGTGACCAGCTCTAAAATGCATTTCCAAAATAAGCAGAAACTGCTATGCTAGATGAGGCCAAATGCTGCTCTGAGCAGCAATTTTTTCCAACAACAGTTGCTAATGACATTTGAAGAAAACTTTACAACAGGACAAGTAAAGACCTCCTTTTCTTCCTCCTGCTCTTCTTCTTCTTCTTCTTCTTCTTCTTCTTCTTCTTCTTCTTCTTCTTCTTCTTCTTCTAGTACTGACTACAATAAAGATTAATAGCTATACAGAGTTCTCTTCCTTGAATCTATTGAACCTGTTTTAACTTGTAAATGTCACTGTCCTCTGCAAGATTCTATCCTAGTGATTTTCAGCCCAACTTCTGTAGTGTGTATAGCAGAGAAAATGTCAAAAAAGGAGGCAAAGAACATATTTTTGCTGGTTTAAATGGGCTGGTTCTCATTTCAAATCAGTTGCCTCTAACCCTTGAGTTATTAGCAGTAATAATTCTCAATCCTCTACGCTTTCACTTTTTATAGTTACATTCTCAATCATCATGTTCCCAGAAGCAAGAGCTATTTCACATATATGATGGTTTTTCTGTTCTTTTGTTTGCTTTGACTGTGAGATGAGGCAAGAAAATAGGGATATAATGTTACTGATCTGGCTACATGACCAGGTCACATGGGACTGCAGTGCTTTTTTTTTTTTTACCTCTGTAGCTATAAGAAAAAGCTCCATCTTTTATTTTTCCCCACAACATATACAGGGACATGAAATTCATGGAGGGCAAGAATACTGTCACAGCAATGCACAGTGGGCTGTGGTTTTCCTTCGTGTGGATTGGATCTCCATCCTGACCACAACAACAGAAGACAAGTGGAAATTATGCTTGAAGTAAAAATACAATTCTGAGATTCTTCTTGTGCAGCTCAAGCTCACTTCTTCACTCATTTGCTCAGGAATGTTGTTGGCAATGTATGTTGCAATCAATCCAATTCAACATTCATCCTACTAAATTGACTTCACCTTATCAACAAAAATGTTATAAATTTTCTGGTTCATTGCCTTTCCAAATTCAGCTTGAACAAATAACTATGTGTCTTCTAACACAATTGCTTCACCTTGTCTTGACTCTTTCAGATGTATTTCAGGCAGAAGACAGAGCAGAACAGACAGATTAACTTCACCTATTTGATAACTAGTTTCCACGGAGTCCTCAAAGTAAGGCTTCTCTGGAATGTCAGAGATAACGAAAGCCCCACATAACTAAACAAACAGCTCGGAACAATAAAGTGATCCATGCAATTTCCTGTATTGTCTCTCTGGAGTCCATGGCTCATGAGGCTCCTAAGTGAGCAGGAAAAAGACAACCACTCAGCCAAAAAGAGAGGTACCACCATAAAACAAACACTCTGCAAGAGCTGTGTCAGCTGCAGTGGTGTTATTTCACCTTTTCAAATTGCAATCAAAATTGAGATTACCAGGAAAAAGAAACAGCTTGGGAAGTTTGAAAGATGTGTGCATTAGTTCTTGCTCAGAAGCAGTAATTCTACTTTGATGCCAGCATTAGCATTTATAAGTGTGGAAAATACATTATGAAAACCTAATTTTCAGGTGCACACCAGAGTTTCCTTTCATATAAGCACATGGAAATGGGGACCGCGTTCTCAGATGTTGAATACTGCCCTCTTCCTACTGAACCCAGGGAGAACTGTGTTGGTGGGTGCATTGTTTTGCAAGATGTAGTTTATCTGAGTAGCATGTAGCATTATATAGACACATGTTTGTATTAATTATTGAAAAGTTCATGGATTGTGGAATGACATTTTTTTCTCCCTATGTCATTTTATTCCATTTGGATTTTCTCTTTTTGTTTAATTACTTGGAAATTTTAAAAAAAATTATCTCTTTTCCAATTTAAAGATGAAGTCAGATGCTTTTTTAAGTAAGAAGCAAATGTTTACTTACCACCCTGTGTCTGGTATTTGGGTGTGAAATAATAAAACTGATGTTCATCTTAAGATGACTTTAAAGGACTGTATATCATCCACATAATTCTGCATCTTTACTAGAAATAAGCTTATAAATAAAATCAGAAGAAGAAGTGACACTGACAACCTGCAAGCCCCTGTTTCTATCAACAGATACCCTTGTTAAATGTTTGGTAAACTACTATGAATAGTTGTTGGTCCAGTTAAAAAATCCAGCAAGAGTTGTATGGAGTAGCTAGCCTTGTGAGAGTCACAGCCTTAATTTAGACTAATTCAGTGTGTGCAGTAGGACTAATTTTGTCAGCACTATTTATTTATTATGTCTCCTGCCTCACTCAGAGCAAGCAGCTTTGTCCAAACAGCCAAGAAGACAAGATATGTGTGTTATTTCCTAGCCTCTGAGTAACCACTTTTGCAGTTTGAATGTATCACTAAAACTTTTCAAGTGGTCTTAAATATATGGTTGAGGTAGCAGCCAGATATTGCATGTTTCCTGCAGCTCTCTGGGAAAAAAAAGTGGTGTTCTAGACAAAACGCAAACTTGAAAACATTTGGAAGGCAAAAACAAAAGTTTGCCAGAGTATGGATGTTTCACAACAGCTCTCAAGTTTTCAAAACTTTTTTTCAATGTGTGCTAGAGGAAAAACAAAGCTCTTTCAATGTTTTTAGGAGGCAGAATCATTACAAAATGGATCTCCCCTGACATAGAAGTCCACTCTTCACCTCTCAGTAGCAAATCTGTCATGTTTGGCTCAAGAATCATAAGCAAGACAAAATAATGTTTGGTAAATCAGGATATTTTGAAAGCCTTTGGGCATATGTAGTGGGTCTATGAACTCTAAACCAAGTGTCACCTTGCAGATCTGACCGATCAATACAAGCCTCAGCTCAAAGGCAAAGGAGACAATAGAAATACTCTAGATAACCTTTCTAGGATATTTCAATTTTATTTTTGGGTAAGGGGAGAAGAAGTTGTGTTTTAGTCCTTTCTTAGTCCTACGTTTATTGTCTGAATATAATTCTACTCGTTTCTCTTGAAAACAAAATTTTAAAAAGCCAAAATAACACAAATGCACAAACAAACAAACCTGGAGCATGGAGAGCATGTAAAAAAATCACGTCAACAGAGCAGAGCCATAAGCTTTCCAGAAAAATCCATGTACTTCATGCTGGTTTCATTTGTTCTCACAGTGCAGGAGCACATTTTGTATGTTCTATATGTTCACCCATAGGATGCCAGAACATTTGCCAGTGAACTTAGCATCTTGCCATTTAACCTTTAGCCACAAGTATGCAGACTATTTAACAAGACAGGCCAAGGAAGTTAAAGTTTTAAGCATACTTGTGTAGTGATCTTAGAATTTTAATGTGTAAGTGGTCAAATTTTTTTTATATTCAAAGCCCAGAAAAATAAATCAGCTTTCCCATTTTGCTTCATGTGACTGTTACAGATTGTTTTATGAAACAATAATCAATGTGACTTTCCAAGGTCATGTGCATGTTAGTGACAGAATTCAAATATAAAATGTCAATGCACTCCTAATTAGGTCAAGATGTCTGAGCAAAATTCCTTCTGTCCAAAGCAGACTCCTACTTCATGTGCAGGATAATTAAAACAAATTATGCCCATGAGAGAAGCCATGCTCTAACATCAAAATCCCATTTATCTAGATAAGTTTCAAATCCTTCCTTGTTTTGTTCTGGTAAAGTTCATCTGTCTTTATTTGCAATTGATCTGGTTTTGCTTAAGCTTAATGCAGTGGGTTGTTGGGGGAATATTTGCCTCTTTAGCTTCCATTATTAGGTTTAGATCATTGAAAATAGGAGTCCTTAGCACTTTCTGCTTTCCAGCTCCCCTCTTGCTCTTTATCTTAACCTTTCCTTGTGACTTTTAAGGCCTCCATTCTTGGCTGTCCTCAAGCAGCAACAATCCAGAGTCATCAACAGGTCCATTTCACCCCCAGGTCATAAGGTGAGGCAATGGTTTAGATTTTAGGGAAACACCACACTTTGGTATAACAGCGGACAGTGAAATGTACTGTCCACCTATACTCTGGGGAGAAGGCTTGAGACAGGCAGTCGTGCCAAAGACACAGGAAGAGGATGAAATGCTCTAATATTTATTTTTCTAATAGATACTTCATTTCCTGTTCTTCCTTTTCAGTATTTACATTAGAAAGTACCTCCAGCTCCACTGCATTCTACAGCATAGACCCTTACTAGCAATCATAATGGTATTTTCAACACCCAAAAGGATGGCTGACCCTAGCCTTTAAAACTGGAAACGCACCCTCCCTTCTTTCCTCTTCCCTGGAAAAAGAAAACTAGCTGCCACGTGTAAAGGGCAACGGCTTCCCTTATCCCCCACAACTTCCCAAGAATTCATCATCCTACTCCACCTATTTCTGAGGTATTCTCTAGGGGGAGGGAGGTTCCCCCTGAGTTTTGACACTGCAGGAAGATGCATCCTTACAGTAAATTCTTAAATGTGCTTGCAGAAGAATGTAGCAAAAGTGAACAATGAAAAGGGAAAGGGTGAAACAAAGAGAAAAAACGTTTGTCCTTCTGGAGAGGAGGACGAATGGAGAGGGGGAAATTAATGCTCAAATAGGTCCTGTCTACATTTGTTATTTTAAAAGATTTTGCTTGCTGGTTTGTAACACATGCAGCTGGTTTTAAACTAACCAAAATTTAGTAAAGAAATTAACAGGTTTCCAAGCTCACACTAGTCTTTCATAGAAAGAAACATTTTTGTATTCTTGTAACCTTTCATTAAGGATGAAAAGCAATTTCCATTATTATCTCAATTTTAGTTCTGCAAACTTTACTTTGGGAGTAGAAATTTTGTACTCTTTTTTAAAATCCAACTGTTTAATGACTTCAGAGTGAATTTTAGCTGTCACTGGTCTGGTCTTGATTTTGACGGGTTTTATCATGCATATCTTTCCTAACCAGAGTTACATACATGAACTGAAGCATTAAATGCATGTGTGTATATCAATTTTTTATTTGCTTTTGGTACGCCTGCTGGCAACTCCTGCAGCTGTGAACCTGAGATTACATGGGACAAAAAAAAAAAAAACAACAAAAAAAAACCAAGATAGAAGAAAAATTGAGAATTTTGCTGTTCATAAATATATAGGAGTGTAAGAAACATTTTCAGTAATCATAACTGAAGTATACCACAGTAGTAAAATTCAAATTTAGATTTATGCAGCATTTGGTTTCCTCTTCCCTCTTGTCTATATAGATTTTTTAAGGGTTCAACAAATAAAAGGAACCCTTAAAAAAAGCATAAGGCTGTACTTTAAGCATTTGTATATGTTTTTATATATTTCATATTAATATTTTAATATATTTTAATATTAAAGCTTTAACAACCTGTAATAAACAATATAGATTTGTGATATACTGTAGTCCTTTTTCTCACATTTTTTAAAAAAATACTGTAATATTACACTTTGAATCCATATATTTTTGCAAGTGAAAGATTAAAATCTTCAACCTTCCTGGTCATGGAAACTGAACAATTCTTAGAAGGAACAAGATACTTTGACCTTCTATAATTTCTGAAGGGCTTATCAATAAAATGAGAATAAATTTCTATAGGGAAAAAATGAACCTTTTTTCAGTGGTTGTAAAAGATCTGAAAGTACATCTGGAAATCACACTGCTATTTCTTCATTCCTCAAATTTTAAGTAAGATTTGTTCCACATTTTTTTATCCAAACCACCATGTCTACCTGAAAGTTAACATCCTCATCAACAGCAACAAGAGAGGAGAAGAAAGCAAGCTTCTGCTAGCATGGGTCTAGCATACAGAAGCAGAGGGAAAATGTGATCTTATCCTGAGCGAAAAAAAAGCATTTTATTGTTGGGTCCCAGTGAAGCTGGTGTATTTTAAGGTGCTTAGTTCACATAAATGGCTGGTTGTTAGGGGTAGCTACACTGTTTTTAAAGAGTTAACATATGGTGTTTATTTGGAAGGGCAGGGACAGTCACTTCTGGGAGCTTGTCCATTCTTGAGATACTAACAACAAAGACTGTGTTCCCCCATTACTAAGTTAAAAAATTGCTTCTAAATATCTTAATCTTTCCTTTTTAAATTACGTTCTAAGATACACCTTAATACCTTAATGTGTAAACACCTTAACATGCTGTATCTAACAAGAGTAACCCATGGGCTGACACTTGCACATGCAAAAACAAAACAAAAAAAAACCCAAAACTGAAGCAATTATTTTACTTCTGAAGAAGAAAAAAAAAAATTCATTGTGGAATGATTTTGCAAGTGTGTGTAATCAATTGTAAATAAATAGGAAGAGTTGGCGTTTATAAGCAAGAAGCTTTGAGTGTAAAAGACTATTTAAATGGGGGTAAGATAAACCATTGCTTCCATTCACAAAGAGTTTTCAAACTAATTATGACCTCTTATGACACTTAAGGCTGATGTCAAGAAAGGCCTTTTAGGGATCGTATCTAACAAGAGAATTTAGTCAATTCATTGAGGAAATGATGGGATCCTAAAGATAAATTGTCCCCCTTTTCTTTATGGTGTATATATCAGCACTGTCTGAGTCTACTCAGATTTAAAATTAGAATTTAAAATCAGTATAGAACTCTGCACAGGTGACATCTGTATTTGGAGACCTAAATGGTCTGTTTGAAAGATCAGAACACAACCTGATTACTGAATACTGATATCATGGTACTGCACTGGTATGTTTAAAAGAGGGGATAAAATCAAGAGCATATATTTTGTGTCTATACACTCAAAGGATGAGGAGGGAAAATGCAAATACAAAGCCTGGAAGGAGAACTGAAATCACCAATACAGAGGAAAGAAAAAAGCAAAACAGAGCCAAAATACTTCCACATAAAATTCATGATCCAGGATCTTCAGTTCCTACTTAATAGCTACTAACAAACGCTGGAATTTCCCTTTTCACATGTGAGTAGGTATTATTTATATCCTGTAAGATAAATAAGGTCCAGATTGCTGTAAGATGATTCCAGCCCACATTTCTGGTGAACACCTGTGCTTAAAGCTTCAACTCATATAAACTTAAGAGACTTGATCTAAGCCAACTCTAAGTTGATTGATTCTCTCAGAGGTCCATGAGCTATGACAGTTATATCAGGATCCACCAGGCTGTCATAACTCACCTTGAAAATGGGTTGTAACATCCCTGATGATGAAGACTTCAAAGCTGCAAGAAGTAGATTCTAATTGAAGCTGAGCTTGGTCATGCAGTGCTGTTAAGTGCATGGTGCTGATAACAGCTCTGTAACCTGGCATGTTTTAGGGCGAGACACTGCTGAAGCAGAATGAAGTCCACTCTACTTATCTACCCTCAGCCAAAGCTCTTTCCTCCCTGGGCATCTCTTTCGTTGCCCACAGTACTTGCTACAGGGACAGACTTTTTCTTCTTTGATGGCAAAGACTACATCACAGCAACAGAATGGAGATTCTTAGACCAAATCTATGGTAAAACTTGCTATCTAATGCAAAGTAAACCAACAACTGACTGCCAGAGAGTTCAGTGAACATGGCACCAAATGAAATTTGCAATTGCTTTAAAATGCAGTTTCAGTTAACTGTGTCTGGAACAAGACGAGAGTATAAAGGTACACATAAGTAGAATAGCTCTATAAAATGGCAGAGTAGTGCCACTAAGTTGATTAGACATGACTTTCCATCATGACTTGATTTTTGCACCCTCAGGTAATTTTAGGGGGAAAAAATAATTTATTCCTGTTTATGACAAAAATTGACTTTGTACAACATGCAGTAATTTTATTCCAATAATTTATTCTGCGTCTTGTTCCCCAAGATATTTTTATGAATAATGATAGTACTGACACATACAGCAATTTTTTCAAAGTATGTGAGTTTTTAATAGCTGTCCATTGACCAAAAAACTGTACAAATAATCTTCTACCATACACTTTCCAAAGAGATAGCAATTAGCTCTATTGATTGACTTTCTGGTAATAATCATGATTTTATTTCATTTGAGGATCATGCTTTACATGCTAAGAAAGTTCAACTAATGGCAAATATCAAAAACAAGAGAAGTGAGAGCATATGTTGACTGAACTAGATTAATTTATCTCCTTTTTGGTCATGCAATAGTGGTCTGCTGACATATGCACAGAAAATCTTTGTGACAAGTAGACAAAATACAAGACCATGCAAAAGGTAAATAGCAAGATACAGTTCCAAACATGAATACCATACAGAGAGGGGAGTACAGTAAGCATAGAGCTGATCATTCTGATGTGTCTTCTTGCACCACACAGACAGACTTAGGGCCATCAGTTACATGGATACCTAGGTGTGAAGACAATTGTTTCCTCTATTCAAGAGAATACAGGTATAATATTTAGGTTGTTAGCTTCAGATGCAAATTCTGAAATGGTGACAGCTGCCATGTATCCATTGGTTTCACTGACTTCCAAAGTCCATCCAAATTCTGGTGTCTTTCTTAGACCTTACTTGGACAAAATTTCCATCAGTAATAAATACAAACTATGCTTGAATATGCATGGAAGAATTGGACCCAGAACATTCAGTTTGAGTGCCTGATGTTTATTTTTGTTTTGCTGAAATCTTAGTATTATCTAGCCTTCATTAAGCAGGTAGGAAAGGAGACACTTTGGACTGTTATCAATAAGGGGATATAACCTGTCTCATCAACCAGAAAAAAAAAAAAGAACAAACACATGAACCAAATAGACTCCTTAAAGATGTCTTAAGGTTACTCCAAACACTTTTCTAGTTTTAACTGCTGCAAGCACATAGACTTTTAGTGTGATTTTAGGTGGGCGATGAAACCAAGTGCAAAACACAGCATGTCCTCCTTTCTGTTTGCTTTAACTTCTGATAGGCTGACAAAAGGGACAAGGCATGGTTGTGTGAGTGACTTCAAACAAGGATTTGTAAGCTCTTGGGGTGCTGAGTGTACCTGCTGTTAGGACAGAAAAGATGCAGCAGATGTCTGGAAGAGTACTGTATGGAGGCTGACACTCTTCCAGCTGTCCCAGTATTGTGAACATGATTGTTGGCTCGGGTGCCCCAATGCTGCCCTCATTAATGTGTAAAAGAGGTAACTGGACCTTTCTGCTCATCTAGCTCTCATTTCTCAGTTTTTGTCTGTTCCCATCCTGAGCTCAATGTTAATTATTACTGCTGTCCCTGAAGTTAGCTAAGGAACTCATACTTCTTTCTGTAAGAGAAAAAGAGTGCGTTCTTTCTCCAACCTTGTATATTTTCTTTCTTGTGGCACTGTAGTTGTAGTAGCTCTTTTTCCTAGATGTATATCATGGTAATTCTGAAAGATTTTCAATTTCCCATGTCTTCAGTCCTGGATTGGCTTAATTTCAAAATAATAATGTGCATAAAAACTCTTAAACAGAGGAAGAGTGAGGTTGTGTGAATATAACATGAGCCATGTCAGACCAGAATAAGGATCTGTCTGTGTGGAAGTGTCTTTTTAACTAACATATTCTAGGAAACACTTTAAAGATAGGCAAGTATAGTTAACACTCTTTTAAAATCTGGGGTACACCACTTCATGTTTTCAGAGATGGAAGAGATATATTTGTACTTTGTTGGAGAACACTGGCACTGCAAAGATTTTTATTCCACAGTTTTTTCTGCACAAAAATATTTAGGCATCCACTGCATTACTATATGGCTTACAGTTCAACTGCTTGACTACACATTGAAGTGTAAAGCATGTCCTTTTGAGAGAGGTTCCTGACATTTTCACTTACCACCATGTAATTTTTCTTATTAGAAATTATAGTGAAGTCTCTCTCTGTTCATCACCTCCGATTTTCCTCAGAATGCATTGTTTTTCCTATTCCTTTTTCTAGCTGGAAATTAAACCAGAGGTAAGCCTCTCCCCTTCCCCCCCCCCCATCCCTTCTGAAAAAGGGAAGGACAAAAGCAGAGACTGTGGGTTGAGGCAACAATTTATAGAAAGCACAAAGCAGTGAAATAAGACATGCACCATAACAACATTAATAGCAAAAGTACACAAAAGGAGAAAGAGAAGGTGTTTTACCCACAAAAAGGTTTCAGGGACAAAACCATGATGGCAAAGGTAGGCAAAGGCACTCACAGAACTCTGCAGCCAGGACACCATCACACCTCTTTTCAGTTGTCTCCACCAAGCTGAAGATAATTTTCTGTCTGAGAGCAGTACTTTCATCATATTATCTTAAATGCACATCTAAAATACTTCATATTCAAAGGCAATACTAGAAGTTGTGTGAATTTTAATAAAGTAGCTGTATCCCTCAAAACTGGAGTCCTTTCTTTAACCAGAGAGAAAAGTCATTCACCAGTTTGTGAGTTTTAGTTGCCATTGGGAATAACTGCTCTGCATGCCCCAAACCTGCTTTCCCTTACTCCTTAAAACTTCAGCACCTCTGGAAACTACAGAACTGCACAACTCCTTCAGAAAAGCACTTTCCCATTGTGTTTGTGGATGCCATTTCTTAGATGCTTTGGAGCCTGTTTGACATAGCAAAGAAAGTTTAGAAATTTATCCTCAATCTCCCAGAGCATCCCTCTGCTGGGTTAGCACAGAACATCTTGAGAAGCACATGTGCACAATCAGTAGTACCTGTATACTGTAAGTCAGCAGAGTGAAAGACTGTCAGTGCTTTTATATTTCAAGGCTAAAATATACAGCAAGTTTTGCAAAAGCAGCCTGGAATAGCCTGTCTACCCAACCTATTTTTAAATTGTATCAGCCTATTCAGGAGCAAAAAAAAGCCATAAAACAATCTTTACCCTACAGACTTTGCCGATATCTTTTGTCTTGCCCCACTGAAGTTTTCAGAATCTCAAGTTACCTTGAATATGTATCTGTATTTTATGATCAAAGGTGCCTTCCACTTTTTTCTCACATTCAGTGTTTGTCTGGATCTTTCAAAAATCATACAGTACATACTTTCCAGAATATGGCAAAATATACTCGCTTCAGCATGAGTGTTCTAGGCCAAAGACAGACTGGTTGTGTACTTATGCTTCATGAATTCTGAAGACCTTAACCGAGGAGTATAGTGAACATCTGCTGTGCAAACAGAGACCAGCAGATGTTTTCATTTTGCCTATCTTTTTTTTTAGAATTGGAAGTTAGCCATATGATATTCTTATTGTGCTTTGGGCTTGTCCACCAGTGGAGACAAAATTCTTATGACTAAACTTCATCATTGTCTGAATATTGAGAAGCAATATGAATCTTGTTTTTCTTTTTTTATAACTTGAACTAATAACCCACAATTTGGCTTGTTCAAATGCTTGTTTGCTCTGCTGAAGGCTAAAGCACACAGACCTCTGCCTGAAAGGAGAAACTTTTGGCAGACTGACACTTCTCCTCCTACATAATAATCTTTTTCCAAAGTCTTGTGGACAGACATTTTGCTCTCATTTAAGTGCTATGTATTCTCTTCAGTCTCTCAGAACTCCCAGAGGTGTCAATGGGATTTGTGTGTATAAATCAAAACTGACTGCCTTCAATTTGTGTGTGTTTAAACAATATTTGTGTGGAAAGTCTGAACTTCAAGTTTCTAGCCCTGGAAAATTTATCTTAAAATAATTACAGCCAGTGAATTACTGGTGTTTGAAAGGATTGCAAAGTATCTTTCCCAACTTTTAATGATAAAACAAGTGATAATTTAAAAGCTTAATCTCATTTTTTTCCTCCTTCTCGAGAATACTCTTATATTTATAGAAAATCCTTTATTTCCTCCATATGTTCTGTTTACGACTGAGACCTAAAATGGCCAAAAAAATCCACTCAGATTTTATCACTAACCCTACCTTTGGCTCCTCGGTGCTGAATGCACAGTGCATCCTGTATAATGCTCTCTTCCACTTTCCTTTCAATATTGCCACTGAAAAAAACTAAAAATTTTAATTGTCAGAAAGGGCTGAGACCATGTGTTCCAGCAACACATTCTAACATAGGGAGCTTCCAAGAGCAGACCCTGCTTCACTACAAGACTGCAGTCTTGCTTGATCTTTGCTATAGTCTGGGGGCAATGAATGAAGCTGCAAGCAGGTAAGGCACTGCAGGACTGGGAGATGAAGGTTCTCAGCGAAGAGAAGACACACGTACCAGGGCTCAGAACCTGTTCTTTCTCCTAAAGGGTACAGGAAGAAGGAGGATGAAGTAACTTCCCAAAGCCCTTTTTTCCCTCCCCCTTTCCTAGAACAAATCTGCTGCTTTCATTTGAACCAGTGCCTGGCACTATTCTGATACTGTATTAATGTCTCCCTGGTGGTAATTTTCTGAGATTGAAAGTATTTCTACCCCTACTCTGTAAATGCTATTCCTGAAAGCTTTCCTCCTCATACAGTTCCTTAAACACCCCCTGCTGAAGTACTGACTGACATCTGCCAGGGGAAGTGGACAGCACAGAGTAATCCTGTACCCTGGCAAAGGCTGAAGGGGAAGAAAGAAGACTAGCTCTGCTAGCTACATATTGTGTTAGGTTTCCCCAGATGGACATTGCGTGCTTGAGCACAAAGAGAGTCTTAGAACAATCTTAAATTACATAAGGTTCTGATTTCTGTTCCTAAGCTGTCATTTTATCTCTAGTTTCCACCATGGTACAAAGTTGCTAGCAGAACACCCTTACTGTAAAAACAAAATGACCTGCATTCCTTCGAAAATTGTAGTGTATGTGATATTGTGGTGTTGTGTCTGCAGCACAAACACTGTGTGGGCTGAGTACAAGGATGTGTTCTGTCCAGCTGTATTTGGGGGAACATGGAGGGGGGGAAACACAATGCTTTTCTTCTCCATATTTGGAAAGATGCTTGGCCAAGTTTCATTGAGTAATTCAAGCAAAAAGCTATTTGGCTAAAGGACAGCAATCCTCAGAGTGTTTGTTTGCAGAAGGGTTTTTAACTGGGGGTAAAGATTTCCCTTTTGTTTAGTAATCAGGGTGGTGTTAAATGACCATATGATCTTGTGGGGAGACAGTAAAGAATTACTGGAATTCACGAAGTCTGTGGATTTTAATAAGACAATTAAAGAGATACAGTAATGTGACTGTAAAAGCAGCTGAAGTGCTGCTCTTAAGCTTTCCTTTTCAGGGCCAGCCAGCCCTCTTCTGTCACATGACAGAGACAGTTTATTCACAAGATCTAACCTGTTTTATTACCTGCTGTTTTGTAATGGAATAGAGTCACAGTCCAGCAGCACCTTCTTAAGTACCCTGTCATCAGAAGCCACATGAAACCTGCATTTTTTGTTCAAGTAATGAAGCCCAGGGCAGATATTTTGACCGTCAGGGACACTTAAAGTGGGAAAAAATTCCTTCTGCTCTCCACCTCCCCATCTGCTACAGATGAGTATGAACCAAAACACAAATAATACGCATGAATACAACAGGGAAAAAACCATCAAAAGAAGAGGGCTTAAGCACACCAACATGGAAAGGATTTGTAAAGAGCTGGCAGGCAGGCTTGGAGAAGGCAATTTCATTACAGCAGAGATTTCCCCTGGAAATGCTGCTTTCAGAAAAGCTTAGAGAACATATAGTGAAGAGAATGTTTGCTGCTTACACATACATACATGACCTTCACTGTCTGCAAGATGACTTTTTCTCTTGCAAATACAGCCTGATGGATAAAATACCTTCTTGAGGATTTTACATGCTGAGTCCAAGCTTTTAAGTTTCAGTTTATTCCAGAAATTATTCTAGGGTTTTGTTAAATCACATCAAGAGCAGACTTAAATTCTTTGGCTGCCTTCATTCTTTCCCTCATACCATTAGATTTCATTTACTACAATGTTGATGCTAACTTCTCACAGTGTCTTAAAATGCTGTATTGTTGCCTCTCAGCACAAATAGATTGAATGCCAATGAATGTAAAGAAACTTACCTGCACTATACTCAAGGGAAAATATATGAGGAGAATTATTCACTAAAAACAGGTCACTGATTCTTTTCAGAGCCTGTTGCACAGTAATTACCCATGGACTGAAATTTCCCCTCACCATTCAAATTTTCCTGGATTTTGTTTCACATCAGTACTGTGCTAGCATCTCAGTCTTGCATCCATAGTCAGAGTTTAGCTGTTCACCTCTTCATTCCTCTACTATTGCAAACTCCCTGTGTGACAAATATATTTACATCTTGCACTGATGACTTCACTCTGCAGTCCTGTACACATACATCTTTTTGTTAAACCAGTAAGAGCTTCTGTGCATTGTGACTGGAGGGCCTGTGTGACTTCAAAATACACATACTTTCGCAAACTGTACATGTATCAAGGATTAATTTTTAAATGCCCCGTTATTTTTTGCATTCATAATTCCAGTGAGATCACTGAGACTGAAATTAACTACTGTGTTTTCACCATGAGTCATCCCTGATTGCACACTGGCAACTGGCCGTTGACATGAATTGTTCTTCCTTTGCTAAAAGTGTTTTCAGTACAGTAAATTCACGACCATAAGGCGCACCTGACTATAAGGCGCACCCCCGGGAGTCAGCAAAAATTGCAACATTGTAGATCAGAT
>PYHW01009287.1:476033-502777 GCA_013186435.1 Turdus rufiventris
CACCGGACTATAAGGCGCACTTCCGGGTTTGGGGAAAAATTTTAGTCAAAAGGGTGCGCCTTATAGTCGTGAAATTACTGTACATCTTCTTTTCCTTTGCTTCTGAGTCCTAAAATGTGTGGCGTTTATAAATATGAGTCTGGCATTATGTAAATGTGGATGAAACAAAGGAACTGACAGTTAGCATTCCAACAAACTAACCCATATTGAAGTACTTTTCATGATCTGAAAATTCAGGGGTAATAGAAAAACATCGTAATGATCCTCTTCAGTTAGGAGCACCTTGAGAAACCAGAATCCTCTTGCCTGTACTTTTCCATTCTTTCATTCTGCAAAGACCAACACAGTCTACAGCCTAGTGCAATACAGATGAGAAGACCAGGTATACCAGTGGTGTGACCCAGACCACCATGGATGCAATTAGAAAATGTCTTTAATCTTCCAAAGACCAATTGTGCAAATCAACTTGCTGAAGACTTCAGTGGTTGTAGCAACTTTCAGCTACCCTTTTAAGATAAAAAGGTCTCATAGCAGCCCAAGTATGATGTTGTCTCTTTCATTTCCCTGTAACGTGAACAAAAACCAATCAGTCCATCACAAAGCGCATCCTTCAGTACCAGAACAGCCCTTCACATATGCCTCTGTAAGAGTGTCTGACTTCTATTTTCTGTTCCAGAACTGAGCTGCAGAAATATACCTAAGAAACAGATTTTTGTGAAGTACTTGGATGACTTCATAAACATAAAATATGTAAAAACATGTTGGATGTGTATATCAGATACATCATTTCCCTGATTAAATAATATTTTTTGTCACTTAGACTCTTGTCATTTGCAGTTGAATTTGAGTATTGCTGGGAAGTCAAAAGGACAGTATTGGAACAACTTTCCATCAACTAAAAGCCTCAATGGATAAGGAATGTTCAACCAAATGTAGATGTGGGGCTTAACATGCAAATGCACCAATGTGCCTGTGTATTCCATTGCACTGTGATATGTCAACAAAAGTAAAATTGAGAGGAGGAGTAGAAAATGTGTAAAGGAAGGAAAATACCAACAAAAGGCCAAGAGTTACAATCAAAAGGTTAACATGCCTAATCTGTCCCAGGGGAATTTTTCTGGGACTAAGTTACTCCTGGAAATGCAGTTGATTAAGTAGAAAACTGTTTAATTTGAAACCAATGGTTAAAATAAACCCAAGGTCTCAACTCATAATATTCATCAGAATTAAATCTGTACTGAGATTGGTTGAAGGGTAGTGGGTTCTGAATTTGCCAGGAGGTTTCTTTGCGAATGTATCTCTTTCCTAAAGTGATTCACAGACAGCAAGACAGCACAGGACGGGAAAATGGCTTGTAGTGTCACACATGGCAACCAGGAAATTTTCATAACAAGCACAGTTAATTGTCACTGTTGCTATATTAATGTATATGTCCCCATACACATAGATGTTGATGTACATATGCAAGTGCTGTCCCTGTCTTTGATGCACACACGCTTGTGGACACTCATCCCACATATCTGGACACCTCGCTGTCATTTCTGTGAGATGTACATAAAGTATTGCTTCATCTTTAAAGTTGAAAAACTGAGTCCCCAGGCTGCTGAAGTGTGTCCTTGAACAAGAGCTGGAGACTGTGACAGAGCCAGGAGCGAGACCAGAGCATATGGACCCTTCATACCTCCCAGCCGCAGGCGCATCCTCCCCGCAAAACAAAGGGCTAAACTAACCACGATTAATTCAGCACGTGTCAGCGCAAGCCCTCACTCTGTCCCCGCGAGCAGCAGCTCCAACCCGCGCGGTGAGGGAGTGGAAAAGGCGCTCCTCACTTCTCGGGGGGGTCCTGCCTTTCCGCCCCGCTTCGCTTCTGCTCGGCGCGTTTCCAGTGCCGGGCTGGCCCCCGCCAGCCGTGTGGGACCCATCGGGGCGGGACGGGGCGGCGGGAGGCGGGGAGGGACGAGCGGGGGAGAGCATTACCGAAAGGCGAGGAGAGGGAAACGGAGAGAGGGGCGTGCGAGGAGGGGCAGCGCCTCAGCCGCGGGGGATTAAAGGGCGCGGATACCTGCGGAGGCCGGCAGGGAGACAGACAGACAGACAGACAGGCAGGCAGGCAGGCAGGCAGGCAGGCAGGCAGGCAGACGACAGGCCGGACGCCCCTCCGAGTAGAGAAGTGGTGGGGCGTCAGGGGGAGACCAGCAGCTCTTCTCCCGCGGCTGCCGGCGTCTCCCCGCGCCGTCGCCACGCCATGTGGCCCCTGGTGGCTCTCTGCTGCTGGGGGGGACTGTCGCTGTCCCTGTCGCCGTCGGTGCCCCAGGGCCGGGCGGGCGGCCAGCCAGGCGCCCTCCTCCGCGCCCCGACTTTGGCGTCGCCGTCCCTGGAGGCGCCGGCGCTGCCCAACACGACGGAGAGCAAAGTGGAGAAGCTGGGGCGCGCCTTCAAGCGCCAGGTGCGGCGCCTGCGGGCGCGCAGCGGACGGCTGGAGCTGGTGTTCCTGGTGGACGAGTCGTCGAGCGTGGGTCCGGCCAACTTCCTCAGCGAGCTGCGCTTCGTCAAGAAGCTGCTCTCCGACTTCCCGGTGGTGCCCGCGGCCACGCGCGTCGCCATCGTCACCTTCTCCTCGCGCAGCAACGTGGTGCCCCGCGTGGATTACATCTCGCGGCGGCGGCCGCAGCAGCACAAGTGCGCGCTGCTGGGACGCGAGATCCCCGCCATCGCCTACCGCGGCGGCGGCACCTACACCAAGGGAGCCTTCCAGCAGGCGGCGGTGAGACGGGACGGGGCGGCGGGACGGGGTGCGGGGATGCGCGGCCAGGGGCGCGGTGAGAGCAGCCAGCCCTGGTGCTCGGGGCTGCGCTGTGCCAAGCGAGGTCTCGGCATCGAGGGAAGGCGATGTGAGTCGCGGTAGTGCGTGGGGTGCGATGGCTCGGTGTGCTGTGCTGCGCTGTGCAGTGTGTGGTGTGGGAATGTGGTTCTCCGCGTCGTTCCGTGTCAAGGGGTGTAGGGCTGTGTGATGGGGTGTGGAATGGTGTAGTGCGGGATGCAGAATGGTCTGGTCAGAGAAGTTAGTCGCTGTCTTCCCGTGCTGTCTGCACCTGCGACTCCCATGTTTCCTGCTGCCCTTGCAAACAAATGTGTGAAATTCGTTCTTTGAAAGGGCACGGAGCCCGTGTCTCAATTTCAGAAGTGATACATATGAGTCAAGTCTGGCATCTGAAACGCCTGCCTGGTTTCATGGCAGCAGGACTTGAGTGCCTGCTAGCTGTCAGACATACCTATGTGCCAGGTGTCTGTTTTAACTGCTGATGACTTACAAAGGTCCCCTTAAACTGCGTATAGTATACCAGTAAGTAGGGGCATGTCCCCAGGAACATTTCCAGACACTGTGACACAATCACTTGTCATGCTGTCAAGCAGAAATTTGGTCTAGGCAGCCCCGGGACATGTGTTAGCACTTGATCATACTAGGGAGACTTCCCACTAGATGGTTAATGGACAGCCAGTCTACTCAGGAAGCTTTTTTTACAAGGCTAGGCCTGGCTCTTCCTTGTTATTTGGCCTCTGTGTTCAGAAACGGCCACCAAATCAAGTCTTATTTTCGATTTTTTTTCCCAACTAAATTTTGGTAGTGTCCTGTAGCTGAGCTTTGGGTACACTTGTCTTGAAATACTTACACATTCTCATTTGGAACTGAAGAGTGAGATTGCAAGAGGTGCGTCACTGCTGGGCATATGAAATTGGCAGAGATTATTCTCTTCTTCACTTTTGGCAGGAGAAAACAAGTTCACTGTGTAATGTGCTCAGAGCTGCACATGCCAAACCTGCTTTAGGAAAACACATCACTGTATTTGATCTTCCACTGTGAAGCCATGTTTCAATATAGATCCATCCCAGGGGAGTTGTGTGAAGCAGTTAATGATACAAGTTAAAAATAACCACTAAAAACAAAATATAAGCTTAAGAAATGCCATCTGTTGTCTTGATATGAAATCTTGACTAATATCTTTAAAGTGGAATAAACAAAAAATTCCTTCAGAAACCCACCATTTAGTTTCTTGAGCCCAGCTAAACTTTGTGGCTGCAACAGCATGACTGTCATTTTACATTGTGTTCTCATAAGAATGTGGGAAGAAAAATATTCACATGGTGACAGGGAAAATTAAGATGGAATGACAAGGTTAAATTCCGGTCTGCTTACTAGCTCTTGGTTAGAGATACTGTTCTGTGGTGTTCTTCGGTATGATTTCTTCATGTCAGACAAATTAACATCTTCAGAGAATACTCTCCTTTCTAGACACTCTTCAGAAAATGACTGTTCTAAGTTTAAAATACTACTCTGGGAATAAATCTAGAAAGTTTTTTAAGTAGTAACAAAACTGCTATTCCCTCTGGACTCTTGGACTTCTGCATTATGTTTTTAACTGTCTTTTAGTACAGCCATAATTATTTCTTCTTTCACTTTTCTAAAATGTCTCTTTTTTAAATTATTCTTTTTCTTTTACACTTCAACTTGGGATTCCTTATGCTTCTGACCAGAATTCTCTGCTTCTTTTCCAAACTCAAAGGTATCTGCAAAGCATCTACAAAGTCTCTGGGATTGTATCACTTACATGTTATAGTAACAGAAAAGGAAGGGAAGTGCATTGTTAGAATAAACCCAGCACTTAAATCGTCACGCAGCACTCTTCATTGGTAGGTCTCAAAGTGATTAATTCACATGTGTGACAGTTCCACTGAAACCACAAAGGCAGAGAGATAAGTGAATTCTGCAAGGTCGTCAGGCCAGTGTCTGACCTGGGAACATGAGTGAACAGGAGCAAGATTTACAGAGCAGTAGCTGTCTCAGAACCTGTGGCAGCAAAACATCATCCTAAAAGCAGATCTGTTCATTTTGACAAGCTGTTGCACAACTACACAATGGCCATCTTCTTTGAAAAACGTAAGAGAGTTCTCCTTGGCTCTGCAGTTTTGCATCCTCTCTGAAGGTACTTTGCAGACAAGTTTATTGCAGAGCTTCTGTGTTTTGTTAAAGCTGTCTTTACTAACTTTTGCCATGCAGACCACACTTTGACATTCCTACCCAGCAGATTAAAGATAAATTCTACGTGATTCACAGAAATATACCAAATATACCACAAGAAACAGTGGCAAGAGACAGCATCATAATGAGAGTGGCTGAACTGCTATTGATGTTTGGGTTTGATACCTTGTTTGTGATTTCATGCCATGCTTGAGCTAGCAAGTGCTCATTTTTGGAGTCTTTCTTTTAAGGCACATAGAAGCAGAAAGGGGAAGAAACTGAGCTCATTAATTCAAAACTCTTTGGCTTCAGTTTTTCACAGCATAAGTTGGTGGGACAGCACAAACTACATGCAGCTTATGTTAAGCAGATTGCTTATTGCATTATGGAAAGCCCGAGCTATTGTGACAGCAAGAAAAAATCACAACAGAAATTGAAAATACAAATAGGTTTGAGCAAGAGTTTGATGCTTAAGGAATGCATCTTAAGACAAAAGACCTCAGTGAAGAAAAGTGTTGAGAGACCTGTAGGCAACTGTATTGGAGCTTCCAATCCTGAGGGATAACCACTGCTAACAGGCCCCATTATACCTCGTGGGAGGGATGTGCATTTGTTACCAGATGGATTTTAAAATAGAGCTGAGTGGTCATCATGCAATGATGGAAGTTTAATGGGTTCTTGTTTTAGCAGCTGAGAGTCACAGTTACATATAGACCAGCATTGGTGTGCTAGCTTTATTGATGGACAGTTTAGATATACAGAAGCTGCATTGCTTTTGGTGGTTCGGAGGGGGAATGAAAAAAAAAAAAAAGAAAGAAAGAAAGGGGAAAAAAAGATAAAAATAAAAATCATTCAAACTACTCCTCATGGCAATGTGTTGATAAAATTATATCTCCTAAGATGAAGATAGTCTTATTTCTGTATTTCAGTGGAAGTAAAATGGGAACAATTTCTCTTCATAACTGAAGCAGAAGTTGTAGGTGTGCAATGCTATTGAGCAGAAGTCAGAGATAGTACTCAGACAGCCTTAGACAAGTCAATTGTTCTAAAAAACGGTTGGCAAAGTGGTTGCTGAGGGTGCCTTTGGGAATTCTTCTGTGTTATAAAAATAATTGTTGCATTAAAAAGGCAATTTTTTATTTTTATAATTCATCTTCACTCCACTGAAGTCAGTATAAAGGTATATGGAAGTGGAAGGTTTGACACCCACAGAATAAGGTTACACATTTTCTGAGGATCTGATCTTTGAAATCTGGTGTTTGTACTAATGTGAGCTTGAGGGAGCATGACAAATGTCCAATCAGCAAGTCAAATTCCATTCTCTGTGTTATAATTAATAAATATTAAAAAAAAGTCCCTCAAAATAATGTAAGCACATATCAGTTTAGGATAAACAGTTCTAATGCTTATTTAATGCTTGTTTAAATAAGGAATGGTGCCTTTGGTTCTTCTGTATGACAAAAGCACAGAAGTACAAGATGCAGCATTGTTACCCCCTAGAAAAATTTGTGTTTATTTTCAATGCCTCTTCAGAGTCAGAATCTCATTTTCAAATTAAAATGAAAACTTTATTGAAGTTAAAGAAGTGAAAATCTTTCCTTACCATGCACTTGGTTTGTTTTTTTATTTATTTGAAAAAAAGTAGTGCTGTCTCATCAAGAAGATGATGAACATTCAGAATCATGTATGTTGTCTGTCACATTATGAAGAATGTGTTTGTGGATTTTTATTCCTATGACCTCTGCAAAATCTACAGCTGATAATGAGAGAGGAGTAGCAGATTCTTGGTTATCTTTGGCATCATACTCTAAATATCTGATGATGGCTTAGATCAACTAGAGCTAACTGACTGGTTGGCAGTGATGGGTTTTGACATGACCTTGGGAGTCTGTGTTAAAGATATGGTGGAAAAAAAACAAAGTCAGCTTGGTTTACCTCTCTGGCCACTTCTGCAGTTGCAGGGCTGGTAGTTAGGAATTACTAAATTGAAAGTAGTGTTCCTGTCAGCCATCACTAGTGTCAGCTCTACATTTCCAGTTTTAATTACTGTGGTGTTTGTGAAGAGTACTAGTCCTGCATACTCCAACCTTGCATGGGGTTTGTTCACAAGATTAATAAGGCAGGGTCAGGGGCAAGATACACATCTGCACATTGTTCATTGCCCTTGGACCAAGTCTGAAACATACCTTTATATAACCTCCAGAAATTATTAAGTAGTTAATTTTTCTCTGACCTTTTGGCTAGGACAGGTAAAAACTGCTCTGTTTAGCATAATATCTGTGGCTGCATAATCAGGATTAATATTTTCTATGGTTGAAAACCTGTTCTTTAGAATTCTTCTGCTTGTACTCACAAAATTATATCTTGCATTTTTGTCTAATCAGAAGGGTGTAATTTGGAAGTCTGCTATAGATATTGCTGCACAAAATAAAACAAATCTTGTGGATGCAACCAATGAATGAAATCTTTCACCATGATGGTATCTGGATTATATCATCCTAAATGTTTCAGGAATAGATATTTCTTTTCATGAGGAAACCATTTTTTGTTGTCATCTCTGAGCCTTTTTTGGAAGGGTCTGACAATAAGCCCCTTCTGTTTCCCAGTCCTTAAAAGTTATGACACTCACAGAGGAATCAGTCTTATCATGTGCTTTGCTTCAGAGATACAAAGACAAACCAGAAAAGCTGCTAAGTGATTTGTTCTGAGAGAAGGAATAAATCCCCATCACTAAAATTTTGAAGAAGTCAAGACAAAATAAGTTGGTTTATTTTTAATTAATTTCCTAGGCTTGCAAGAGGCCTTTACAACAAAATACATCATATTTAGGAGTAGTTGCTGACATAAGCCTCAGCATTAAACTTCTGAATGTTTATTTTATGTCTTCTCTGGTACATATTTTACCCATTGTCCCCCAATTCCATGTGTTACTGAAATTTGTGACTCAGATTTTGCAGGTGATACAGCATGTTTGTGATGCTCAGAATCTTCTGACTTTTCTAGCTGCAGAAATTAAAAGCACTATTGCTTTTAGCAACAGGCTCTTTCTAGGACCAGCACCCTGCTTAAATTTTGGAACTGCTTACTTCTCTTTGACATTAACACAATCCAAAACAAAAGCTCTTGTTAAAATGATCATACTTCCTCTGGTTCAGGGTCTCACTGGCTACTTCAACCAGGAAGATGAAAAGCCTCCGTGAATGTAAGCAGCAGTCTGTAAAGAGCTTTAATGTTCAGAGTCGTGGTGCTCTGCTAGGCATAGCAGTATGAACAGTTAAGCAGAGATGGATTTCTCTCTCAAACACTCCCCCACACCCAGTTGGTCTGAGACATCTCTTATCAGTGATAACTTTGGGTTAGTGTTGCTCAATTCTAGCAGTCCTGGAGAAAAAAAAAAAACAAAAAAAAGTATTCAGATGATAATTGAGCAGTGACAGCTGGCAGTAGATGGGCCAGGTCATGAATTGTGTTTGTCCTTTTGGAATTAATTATTCAGTTCAACTTTTCTTCTCTTTTCCCTGCTCATTTAAAATACTAAATGTTTAAAACAAACACAAAAGAAACAAATACTTGGCAGATGTGCTAGTCAATACTTGTCAAATACTTGGTCTGAAAATACATGAAAATCAGTTGCGTATTTAGTAAAATATTTTTGAGTCATTATTTTTATTATTAGCAGAAGACCAGAGAAGGACTAAAGAAATCATATAACATCTTTGTTATATTAATGATGGAAACTGCTCACAGACAAAGAAAACCAGGATTTAAAATTTTTCAAATCAAACCAAGATCTATTAACAAATGGTATTTTGAATATACCATGCAACATTGCAGTATATAAAGGCCTCCAGTAACTTTGCAAAGTCTTGATAAACTTGTTAAAAAGTTATATAACACAAGAGCTTAGTAAATACCAATGTATATAACATACCCTTTATTTTAATGTCCTGTTTAGAAGACCTGATAATGATTGAAGATGAATACTCATTTTAGTTGTTTCCTGGAAACTAGGTGCATTCTGCTCTTTCCAGTTCAGAGCTCAAAACTACAAGCCACCCAATTTCAAATCACCAGATCCAACAGTCCTAACACAGCTGTGTGAGTCAAAATTCTTTGTGTAATATCTCCTGTCATTGTAAAGTCAGTGGTGATTTTGGGCTTTTTGGGCTTTTGTTCTGGTTGCTCAAGACTGTGTCTAAGTTGATGTTTGAATATACTTAAGGATGGAGAACCCATAAACTTTCAGGGGAACCTGTTTCAATGGTTGATCATTCTGGCAGCAGAAATGTTGCTTCCTCTCTGTAAGTGGAATGCTGGTATTTAAATATGTGTTTCTTGCCTCGTGCTACCAATTAGAAGATTCTGTATACATCTCCTTTACTCCCCCCTCATTAAGTATTTATATATATGCATGGATAAGAGGACCTTAAACCTTCTTTTGCTGCATCTGAACAGTACTAGATCTGTCAGTCTTTGCTCAAATGTCGTATCAGTACATTTCCTGGTTTTTTCACCTGTGGGGCTGTCTGACAGAGTTGTGAGATTTACTCAGGTCATGCCTGCCAGTTACTGAAAGAACTATTTAAATATTTTAAATATCCCCATTATTTATATAGATACATCTTTTCTCTGAATTAAGAGTGCATTTCTTGCTAGGGAAATATCCAAAGGGAGCTTTAATGTCAGTTAATTTCTTCTAGATATGTAACAGCTCATTCTCTAGAGCCTCTGTAGCAATGCAGAAAAGAGTGGGAAAGGTTGGAAGCCAAAACATCTAATTGTGAAATATATTTTAGTTCATTTTGTGAAACCTAAAGAGGGGATAAGAGTTATTTGATTTGAGCAATGAAAATAGCAATGTATAGTGACCAAAAGAAAACCTGTTGAAGTCAAACCTTTGCTATTTTAGAGAGGGAGCTCAGGAGGTCTAGCCAGGTCTTTCATGTACAGGAATAACATTTGTATTGTTACCAAAAATCGGTAAAATAAAACTCCTTAGCGCTAATGTAACATTAAGAAGTAGATATTCTTTATTTTGTTGGATGCATGAGGGGATATCTCCTCCAAAATATCTTTCATGCTGAGTGCATAAAAAGCTCCTGTTTTTATACTATATTTTATGAACATATTCACAGGTTTTTCCAGAAAAAAAACATACATATGATAATTATTTTTCCCAAAGTCATTTGCAGTAATTTCACGATTACAAGCCACACCTAATTATAAGCCGCACCTCCAGGTATTGGCCATGTTTAGGTCTTTGTCCATACATAAGCTGTACCTGATTATAAGCCACTCTGTCGTTCACAGCGAGGACCTGCGTGCAACAAAGTAATGAATTAGTAACTGAATCACAGGATCGCGGGATTTACCGGCTCAGCTCGGGGCCGGGTGGGCTCGGCCTGCCCAGGGCTGCCGATGGGGCCAGGTGGCCCAGCTTGGTGTTGCTGCTCGGTGGGGTCGCTCAGGGCTGGCTGCCGCTGCCACCGCTGCCGGGTTCACTTGCCCCGGCCCAGTGCTATCCCGCCTCCCCCGACTGCCGAGGGGCGGCAGGAGGGAGCCCCCACCTCCTCCGCCGTGCTGCCGGCAGCACGGAGCCCGCCTCCACCCGCTGCACAACAGAGTTACCAATTTGTAACAATCGCGCAATCCCGGGTTTTACTGGCAGGTGCTGGGCTCGGCACCTCGGCTGCACTTCTGGGTTGGGAAATTTCAGAACTTTTTTTCATATATTGGCCGCTCCTGCATGTAAGCTGCATTTCCGGGTTGGGATCAAAATTTTAGTCAAAATGGTATGGCTTATAATAATGAAATTACTGTACTTACATTCCCTTCCTTCTGTGCACACCTTCTGTCCTGTGGCACTAGTGATCCCTGGTGGCATGCAGCCCCAAAGTCGTACCTGACTGCCTGGTGAACTGGTAACAGGTTGTACAGTTGGGCTTTCCAGTTCCTTTCCAGTTCTTCTTCCTACAGAATTAGCATTGTGTGGTTCCATAGCTGAGTAGTTTTTAAAGAATAAGCATTGTGTTAGCCTACCAGGTGCAAACAATTCTTTAGCTGGCAAGAGTTTCATGATGAAGAGGAACTGCGTTTGCCACCCTCTAGCTTTGCCTTAGTCTTGTGAGATCATCAGGCTCCTCAGGAGTGCTCTGGATTCAGTGATGTCTCAGCCTCACCAAAAGCTATGTTTGAACTCTGTACTGGTTATATTTTTCTTTATAGAATATTTATTTATGTAAAATCTCCTGTCAGATTTGGACATTTTTACCTGCAGGAAAGGTGAAAAACAAAGAAACCTGGGAACAGAAGTTGGGCTTGGCTAAGAGATTTAGCATTGCCATTTTCCTTTGTGAACCAAATGCTGGTCTGCTTCTGAAGTCACCTATGATAAATTAGGATGTACAGTTTTAGTGTTCTTATGAATATATGGACCAAATATATGCAGTGTTTTTTGTAATAAACTAATGTTTATTCATTTTAGCATAAGTTTGATAGTGAATATGTTACATAATAGATAGTTAAATTAATTCTGTGATGGAAATTAATTCTTTTCTATTGAGTAAGTGATCATCTAGGAAAAAGAATCATTTCATTCTATTCAAAATTTATCCCCTGATGTGTATGTTTTATACCATTCCTAAGGTGAAAAAAAATCCAGTGTAAGTGGTCTTCTGGGGTAGCACAGCTCAATGACTCACTAATGAAAAGCTTTCTGGTTTGCTTCTGAGATGCAGTGGTGGTTCTTCCTGATCTATAACAAATAACATTTGCTTTGTAGCCCTTAGGTAGTGTTTTTCCTACAAGGTGAATGTTGGATAATGTTATTTTTGAGGGCTAGGCTCCAACTTAAGCATTTTGTCCTGGGGCTGTAAAGGCTTGGTCATAAAGTGAGAGAGGGTAACCCATTTAAACTTGTTTCCCTCTACATAGATATAGCAATATTCAATTCTGTGTGGACAGAATCTTCTTTAAAATCAAAAGAGAGAGTAAGGACAGGAATCAGGCCCAAGATCATATGTTTATGGATTGCATGCAGAGGATGTTGTTGAGACAGTAACAAAGAACCTTTGACAATATCATTGCTGTGGCTGTCAAGTGGCTGAAGAAGTCTTTGCCCTTCTATCCTTCACCTTTCCTAATTTCTTGTTACAAACTCCATGGTAATGTTAAAAATGCAGAAGTCAGAATTTAGCTGGTTTTGTGACTGTATTGATAGGATTTAGTTTTCCATTACAGTAGTGAATTTCTAAAGGAGGATTTTGTATGATAACTCTTTTGTTGCACAAGACTTCATTTTTTAATTCTAAGGACTTTTATTGGCACAAAAAATTGGTCAGACTGCCAGATATTTGTACACACCAAACAGTCACTGAACACAATACAGATGGTATTAACGTTTTGCTAATGTGAAAAGAATGTTTTATTTAAGATCTGGAAGAATTACTGAAACTGACTGATCTACCACTTCTCTGAAAGAAGTGTAGACAAGAAAATAGTTACTGAAATGGTAAAAGACCAGGTATTTCTAGCGTCCCCATGAATTTCTATTCAATCATCAAGAGCACTAGTTGTTTTGTTTTTACTTATCCCCTATTAATTTATAGTAGTGACCAAGTCTGCTAAATTGTCAATTTAACAGGTCATTCAGCCCTGTATTTTGAATTGTGGCTGGTGCTCAGTTTCATTTGATGGTAAAATCAGAAGCAGATGTAAATATTCATGTCAAAGAAATAGATTCTCAGGATCCTTTAAAGTTACTAGTACAATATAGAGGGCTTTTAAACTGTATTTATTGAAGAACCTGACAATTTATGAAGAGATTGCAAAGCCTTATCATGAAAAAAAAAGACATCTTTATGTAGATAAAGTCCATGAAGTTGGTAGGGGCTGATGAAAAATCTCTGTGTGTTCTTCGAAGTTTAGGGGTTAAACAAGTTTAGGGGTTGAACAAATGTTTTAAAATATATGAACTTTCTCTTCAGGAAAAAAAAGCTTTCAAAACAGCTTTCTGAAGAGGGAAAGACAGAGGGGTTTCTCAGAATACAGGGATGTAAGTCAGGGTTAGAGAAAACAATAATTATGTGAAATGCTGCACAAATATTGCAAAGAAGAGGAATGGAGACTGATACTTGTATTGTCAGCAGCTCTGACAGGATGGTGGCGTGTCCTCTTGTCCTCACCAAAAGAAACAAAATGCTAAGTGGACCAACGGACATGCACAAATTATTTCAAAACAGACTTTTGTCTCCTCCCCCCACCTACTCCCTGCACATCCCACCCCCCATGCTGAATGTTTCTTTCCCTCCCTTGTTGTTTTCCTCTGTTTTTATACAGCAGGGATTCTGTGTCTAGAGTTACAGCTGCAAGACAGGAGGGCCAAGCTGGTCAGTTGCTTTGTTTTGTTTTGATTTCTAGGGGCAATATGTAGCAATTTTGTCTGTCTGTCTGTTTCTTTACTCAGATTCCCTGGTGCCTGAATATTCAAGTCTTCTGGGTAGCAGGAAGACAGCTTCATGCTCTCTTACTTGTTAACTCAGTTCACTTCTGTGTGACATAAGTGCTGTCTTGAAGAGGTGGTTGTCCTTTGAGATGCAGAGGAAGAAGAGATGTTGGGACTCGCCTTATCTGAGGGTCATGTAGCCAAGGGATATTTTTCCCTCAAAAATAAAATTTGGTCTTCAAGGATGGTATTTTACTGATGCTTTCCATTTACTCAAATCCACATCTCTTAAAAGGTCTTTCTAAGCAATTTTTCATGGGACTAGGAACTTTCTTGATTACATGGAAAGTTATGGAGGGTTTGTGTTTCAGGAGTATCAGAGGGCATTTGTAGCAGTCTAATTTTGCAAAACAAAAATCCCTGGTTATTTGCTAGTCAGAATTAAATAGTCCTGAGATATCTGTAGTCCTGTCTAAACTACTGAGGCTCAAGCCTATTTGTTCACTGGCCATGCAGACATGTCTCTATTTTTAGGGAAAATGTGGAAGTTTGCTGCTGATTATGAGCATTAACTGCTGAAGAACCAGGGCAATGTGTAATGCTATCCACTACCTTCATCTATGAAGTGTGGGAAGGTTTCTGTTATGCACCAAGGGAAACAGGACTGAAGAAAACTACAGAAATTGCCATCCTTCCAAAATTAAGCTTTGTTCCCCCTTCTGCACGTTATGACACAATCATGAGTTGAAATCATATTCCGCTAGAGCAATCTGCGTGTAGGTGGGATCTTCAGAGAGCTGCACTGGCAATCTCCATTATGTCTCTTAACCCTCTGTAAGTTGTGGTTTCTCCCTCAGTTATGCACATTCCACAACTTGCATGTATTTGCAGCATATTTTTCCACCTTCATTATGTGATTTGCAGATTGAAAGTTATTTTTTCAAAGCTCAAAGATGCTACAGTTGCCAAAACCAAGGGAGTAGGGATGGAACATATGTTTTCCTTGTCTTTTTTTTTTTCCAAAAAAGGGCCATTTTTACTGAAATAGCTTCAGACAAACATCCTGAGTGGATAATATCAGCCGGAATACTTAAGAAGTTGAATAGAAGTTTAAGTTGCTTATATTCTGTTTTAAAACAGCACAGTTACTGCTAAATATGTTAATTATACAATTATACAATTAATATATAATTACACAACACTACTGTCTCTGCCTGCAGTCACTTGTCTTAGAGCATCAGTTTCAGAATGCATTTTGAAATCAGGCATTTGTACATTTTTCCTACTGTTTGTCTTCATGTTGCCCTTTGTCTTGTCTTTTTCTTCCTGGTTCTTTTCATTGTAGTTTTCTCACTTCATTCTGATTTTCCACTTAAAACTTAAGCAATATGAGGAACAATAAAGTTTGATTTGTGAAGGGTATTTTTGTATGCAAGAGAATTTGGTTTCACTCCCTTTGGGTTTTGTAAACAAGTAGTAATAAAATCAAGCCCAACAGCAAAACATTGCTTGGCAGTCTCTCAGACCACGTGCCAATGGTATGTGCTTTGATTTATGGTGTGTGTGCTTGTTTTCGCATAGTATCTACCTGAAATCAGTGAACTGACAAATCAAAATCCAATTGTCCTAAAATGTGGCCTGGCTTACTCAAGAGGAGTAAAAAACTCTGCAGGTTATTTAGGCTGGCCTAGATAGTAAGCTTTTGGATGAGTGAAAGCAAAATGATTTAACTTCATAAGATTTACATAAAGATTTTGTAATAAAACAGCTCTGCTTGGTAGATCTCTGGTTTTGGAATTTGTGCTTGTTAAGAGTGTCTTAATCACGTTTGCTTACTTGTCATACAATGAGATGTCTTTTGGAGTATCATTCAAAGGTCTATTAAGTGTGGTCTTTTGCATTAATTGTAGCATGATACAATCTATTATTGAAATAAACATGGTCATAATTTGTCTGCTGCCAAATTGGAAGTCTGCATCTAATTCTTTCTACATAAGTTCCCAGAGGATGGAGAAAATATATCTTCACAATCCCCTGCTTCAGGGCTGTAGACAGCACCTGGCCACAATTGGGAAGTTGGTAGTCATCCCTTAATTACTCACACTCTGATAGACAGTGGCTAATCATTGACATGGTAGCTGGCTAGTAGGGTAGCTTCTAGGCCATGACACATTGACATCACATTTCTGCTGGTGCTCTGCCTCTTGCCCAAAAACTGAAAATTTTGGAGAGTAATTACGCTAGTGCATTGTCAGACTGGAAGGCTGAAATGGGCAGGAATCTGTGAGGCATGTTCTCACTAGGGCGGTACTGCACAGCATCACACATGATTTGTGTGAAGTAATAGGAAGAGCAAGCAGCAGGGTAGAAGAGACTGCAGGCATTTTTGAGTTCACAATGGACAATCTAAAGTGACCTTAGCAAACTACTGTAAGGGAGGAAAGCATCATTCAATGGGGACAAATGGGGAATATTATTGTTAGGTTTAAAATAGCCAACAGTCCAAATACTTGTTAGGAGAAGCCTTGAAATAAATCAGCAGTAGGGTTTATAGTTTAGTGGATCAAAACATAATATTGCATTAAAATATGTTTGATTGTATTTTGGGGGTTGCATTAGATTTTCAACATTAAAGTTTAAAGTTTAAACTTCAGTCTGAACAAAGCCACTTAAGCTCTGGTCAGAATCATTGCTGAATCTGATGCGTGGGTGACTTAATCAATCACCACGAAACATGTCTCATTTCTTATCCTGTCATAATTTCTGTGGTTTTATAAACTGTGACAACCTACAGTGTGACTCAGTGGTTGGACTTGTTCAGCCACGGGCTGTAGGTGCAGATGTTTGACATTTGTTATAGTGGGTGATCTTGCAAGGGTCTTATTAGCTGTATAATTCAAATAAAAGGAATCGTATAATGGAGGAAGTAGTGTACCGATCAAGCACTGTTAACTCTCTGCTGAGGTATGCAATTTCATTTTCTCTTCCAGCAAATATTACGACATGCCCGTGGAAATGCTACAAAAGTGATATTTCTCATTACTGATGGCTATTCCAATGGGGGAGACCCGAGACCCATTGCAGCATCCTTGCGTGAACTTGGAGTGGAGATCTTCACCTTTGGGATATGGCAGGGGAATATCCGAGAACTGAATGATATGGCATCCCACCCAAAAGAAGATCACTGTTATCTTCTTCATAGTTTTACTGAATTTGAAGCTCTGGCACGCAGAGCTCTTCATGAAGGTATTAATGTCCTAACCTCAGAAATCTACAGGCAGCAGAGCGGTCTGAATAGAAAGATCTCCAGTACTGTCTTGCATTTGCACTTCATGTAGTGTTGATTCCCTTTTTATTTTTTTCATACTTTCTGGCAGAGGTGTTTGTCTCTCAGTTAAAAGCATAAACTTCATTTGGCTCAACCCATCACCAACAAGGTGTGAGCAAAATTCTCCTCAGTGATGTGCATACATAATTACATCCATTCAGCTCTTCATTTTGTCTATGAAGAACACATTGTGCTCTTGGCCCACTGTATCTTGTGATTGAACAGATGAACCTTGTAGTCAGAGGCACCTAGTGTACACCTTTGAACTAGACTTACTACCTTTAGGGTGTCTCACACAGCAACAACAGCCTATTCAGAGCTTCCCGCTCTATAACAGTCAATACAATTTGTGTTTATGACCTTATACACACAGTAAAACTGGAAAGAGGAAGAGGTGGAAAGAGAGTTTGGGCTGTGATTCCTCTTTTAATCTACTCTATCATAAAATAAAAGTTCTTTCTGAAAAATAGGGTAGGTTTAGGTAAGCAAGTGAGAACTCATGATGAAACATTTGTTGGACAATGCTGCTTGATTGAGCCTTAGAACAGGCATCAGACTAGCCATTTGAATTTATTTGCTATAATTTTTGGAAACATGCTACTTTAGAATACCAATGGAAATAAGGTTTTCTGGTGCTTTGTTGCCAGCCTGTTTGTTCCAAGTGAGATTGGATTGTCTATGTGAATATGTGAGCCATGAATATGATTTTTATTTTATAATATGACCAAATGGTTTTACATGCCATGATGAAATGTTCTTCTGATGCCAGATATGGTATCCAACAAAGCTGGGAAAAGCTGTCTCAACAGCTTCTGTTGGGAGTGAGACTGCATTCTGGCAGTGTTAGACTCAAATGAAGAGAAAATCTGTGTGGATTTCAATGAGCCCTTTTCCAGAATAACGACACCAACCTTTTGCGTGTTGAGCATAGCAAGGCTCTGCTTCATACTCTGCAACTTAGAACTGGAGCCTATGTTTTTAACAAATGTTTTCCTAATGGTATAATGTAAGACTGTTTTGTTGTTTTGTTTTGAATTCTTTGTTAACAAGTTAATACTATTTCAGACCTGCCCTCTGGCAGCTATATCCAAGAAGATATATCTCACTGTTCATATCTCTGCGAGGCGAATGAAAACTGCTGTGACATCATGGCAAGCTGTAAATGTGGCACTCACACTGGCCAGTTTGAGTGTATCTGTGAAAAAGGGTACTACGGGAAAGGACTACAACACGAGTGTACAGGTGAGTCTCATGTCTCAGTATTTGGGTTTCTCTGTATGCTCTGAATACATGGCTAATCTGTCTGCAAACTGAAAGATGTGTTTGGGATTATGGCTATGAATCTGGATCAGAGTGCATCCAGGGCTGCTGAAAAACTCTCTGGCTGAAGACATAGTATAGCTCTAGCATCAAACTCACCTCACACCGTGTCTTCAGCAATAGCTCAAGGAGATGCACAGGAAAAAGATAAGAATAGGGCAAATGTTCTGACAAAGTCAAGCTTTCCTAAAACACAGCATGCCTTAAATTAGTGACTATGAGTATTCCAAGTCCGAGGTAATACCTTTTGCTCTAAAGTGCTCGTAGTACATTTTTCCCTCATGAGTTTTGCTGGTAACTTTTTGAACTTTCATAGTTGGGTGAGGAGCTATATATGTGGATCTTTGCAGGATGAATTCTGAGTGAAAATGACTGTTATGTAAATGTGTTTTAATTGTCCCATGATGACTTCCACTTACTACAGAGGAAGAAAACATGTGAGTCATTAAACAGATCTTTTAAAATGAGTACTTTGCAGCTGCAGACAAAAGTTTCGTTTTTGCTTCTTTGGTAGGTGTTTCTGAAATAAATTTGTAGAAGAGCCTGGTATTTGATACACTGCAAGTAAGCTGATGATTGCAGCCATCTGCTGTGTATGTGATGGTAATTGAAGTTGCATAAATGTGTTTTAGGGAGAATTTGACCTGAGTAATTCAAACCTCTTCTTTATGTATGCTCTGTTCAACTCTTGTATTTTTCAAGACAGAAAAAAAAAATTTAAAAAGGCAATATGTTCTTTAAAGGGAAAATAGCCTATTTTGAAATCTTTTATTCTGAAAAGGATTCCAACCTTTTTAACATTTCCCATCTGAGCATAGCTATGGATTGTAAAGCATTAGGAATCTTAAGAATACATCTTAACTTTTCCTCACTCTATAACGTGAAGGAGGATTTGTGGCAAGTTTACAGTGACAGGGCTTAATTAGACTATTTTTAGGGGTGTTTTGGCAAAACCTGAAGATACTCCACTAGCCTATATTTCCCTAATACAGTAAGGGTTTCTAAAAAGAATTTGAATTAAGATTGAAATTACATTTCTGTGTAGTATCTGTTGGTTTTGCTATTGTGTTTATTTTCTGTGATTATTTTCTGTATGCTCTTCTTTTCATTATACCACCTTACTCTTGCTTATGGTTTTAAATGTGAGGCATCAGAATATCAGAATAATACATTTAAATCCTTACAGTTTTTTACTTTCGTAATTACCAGAAAGCACTCTAGCAATCTGTAAAATAAAATAGAAGCCATGTGCTTTGTACTGAAAAGCAGCAATCAGTGTCCCACTCCCTCTCTTTGTGGTATTGTTGACGATGTGCCACTAAAGCAAGAACAGACTGACTGTTCTCTACTTTAAAAAGCAAACCAAACAAAACTTCTTGGCCCGCATTGGGAACTTCATGTGGCCAGGTATCTGTGATGTTTGTGGCAAAGGAAGGGAGTGAGAGAAAAACGGGGGCAGGATTGTAACCAGTTCCCAATTATTGCAGAGTGCATAAACACCTCCCCTTCAGTAACTCTTCACTTTTTCTTCTCCTTGATACAAATGTTGAGGTTCAAACTAGTGACAACCAAAGAAAAATACAGAAGGCAGCAAAAATAAATCTTGTGATTTTTCTATAGGACTCTTTCTTCCATTTCATTAATAAAAGGTGAGTTGTTTAAGTCAACTACACCTTTCATAGGAGAGTAAAAAAATATCCAGATCTCCATTTGTATCTTCCTCTCTCTCTTACAAGATTAGAATATTTGTCTTTGACATTACATTTTCATGATTTTTGTTTCAGTAAGACTATCCTTGGAAAGTTCTGTTTTAAGTGATCTCTTGGGTTGGATGACCTTCTAGGTTCAGGATGATGCAATGAAAGATAGTACCCATCAAGTTCACCTTACCAGTTACTCCTAAGCACAGCCAGTTTTTGGGGAGGTTAGGAAACTGTTGTCTTTTGTCTAATATGTAGACCCCATTTTTTGCAGCACAAGGTATCCATAAAGTTGATGTGCAGCTCACAGGGCAGAACAAATAATTTCTTCTAGTCTAGGCTGGTTATTCATTCTATTGTTTATATTTAGCTCACTGCTTGGGTATAATTATTGAATTCCACCATCTGCATGAATATTTAATAGCTTCCCTAGGCTTTTATTTAGGAATATGCAGCATATCAGTAATCATATGCATAGCTACTAGGGCAACAGTCTTGGCTTCAAAGCACCACATGGATTAGATTTCTAAAGAGCCTTTCCAATGAAACATGAAAATATGTGAAAACTTCACCTTTTTTTTTTTCTTTTTTTACAAGTATTAATTCAGAACACATTACTGAAAAGACTTTAAACAAGGATATGTAGACCCAGCAAGGCAGGGAAGATTTGCATTTTGTAGTTTCTTGAACTGTGGACCTAATTTTCATCCAGGCATTTTTTCCATGGGATTTTCGGGATTGTTCCCGTTGAGAGTGCAAAACCAAACCTGATGTTCATAAATTAGAAGTTTTTCTAAATAGATAGATATCCGAGTTTAATAAACTACTAGTAGTTCTTTCCTTAGTCACACAAGAACATTAATTCCAGTAGCAAATCCAGTCTTCTAGTCAAGGGAAAGTAAATATTTCTCCTGCCATACTGTCTCCTTCCTCCCTTCCTTTTGGTAGGAGCTTCCACTCCTCAGAAGATGAATCACCCTTTCTCAATATTTCTCTATGGGAGGTATTTCTTTAGCTACCCTGGAGGAGTTACTGACTAAATGAAGCTTTCCCAGCCATCTTGGAACTTGGCAGATAGCACTTGGTAATTTTCACTAAGTTTTCAAGATTCCTCCAAGTCCCAAGGCTTCCAGAGTTAACAGCCCATATAAGCTGTACACTTCAGCAGGTGCTTACCATGGATCTGGAGGAGAGCCACCAACAGTACTCTGACAGGGAGGGAAAGACAGGGAGGGAAAAGAAAGCAAGAAAGGGAATGGGAAAGAGAATCTAGAAAATGTCTTCAGGTATAGTAAGATCTCAGGCTAAATTTGCCTGTTGAATTTGAAGGTTTGATTTAGTTCATGGAACTGCAGATTTTCAAGCCCTTAGAATTCAGCTTCTTGCTGTCTCACAAAGCAGTGCTATTTTATGCTTTCATTCATTGATTCTGCATCTTAAAACTGGGTGGGAGTTTGTTTTGAATCCTCTCTCCTCCTTTGCTTTTAATTTCTAAATCAGAAAAATACTCTTGATTTCTAACTCAGCTGTCACCAAAAGAGGGCTCCTTGTAAGACCTGTAGCCATTGAAAATTGATAAATTGAAAAAGGGGCATTTCTTTGAAAAAAAGTGTCAAATGGCTGCAAGTGTGGTATTTTGTGTCGCATAACCCTATAGATCTTGATATACCAAACCAAGAAAGCAAACAAAAATTTTACATCAGATGATTTCAAATAACTTGGATTACAGCTGTGCAAGGAAGTTGGGATGTATGTGATGTATGTGCTTAACGAAGCAATAATGAAATGCTTCCAAAACCTGAACAGTTTGGAAAGACTTAGGAGTTAGACTCATCTGCTTTAAAGACAGAAAAGCCTTACTGGAGAGACCTTTCTCTGGGTACATCTGTCAACTTGTGATTCACCCCGTTCACCAAACACCTTTTTAATCATGATCTCACTTCTGTAACCCTCTGGGGGGGGTGAAATACGTTTACTTTATTATTCATAATTCAGACTTCTTTTATTACAGAGTGACTTTCAATGTGTGGTAATACACAGAGGTTCCATTGTGAGTATTCTGTGTCAAAATGACTGGATGTCATGTAAGGAGGACGGAGCTAAACCAAGAGGAAGGATGCAAATTGCCTGTAGCTAAGTAATGCTGAATTGATGCCTAATTAATACTGGCAAAAATATTCCTTGCTGCCATTCTGTGTATTTTTTTCTGTTTCTTATAAATCTTGTGACTCTTTATGGGCGAGGATTTCAGGAAACATCATGATGGTCAGATACAAAAGAAATGTAAATGTGTTTTTCTAGTGAGGGTAGAATAATGTCCTGATGGATGAGAGCAGGAGAAACATAAATTAGTTTTCTGGTGGTTTTCCACTGAGAGTACTGGAAGACAAGTGGAAGAAAAAGGTGGACATAAAAAACCAATGCTATAGACATGGCTATGGAAGTTTGGTAGGTTAATTACCTTTTTCAAAGTCTATTTAAGTCTTAAAACAATAACGCAAAAACATTAATAATTATTGGGTTTTTGCAAAGACTGGAGAAAATCACTCTTTCAAGTGTTTTGTGTGCAAAATAAATACATCTGGAAGCATGCAGACATGCTAATCCAGATTTTCCAGATAGTCTCCTGAAGCCTGGTATTGCCTGCTTTGCTTCTGTAAATTAGGTAGAGGTTTTCCTACCTGTTGCTATAGAAAGCAAAGCAAGTCTGAGGGAAAAACTTAATTGGATGCTGCAAGATTTTTTTAAAATGTAGCACACAATATATTCCTTGGGTTTGAAAAATTAGAAGTGTATTGCCAGCATATTCTTCACATCAGGAGAGGCTTTTGGTTGGGTTCTTGGCTTTTTTTAATAGAGATAAAGGTTGCTGCATGATTCTACTGTAGCTTTGCTATTATTTTAAATGACATCTGACACCAAAGTAGTTTGTTTCTCACCCATACAACCTGCTCAACCTGCTTGATGAAGATGGGGCATTTCTGGCAGTGAATTTAAATCCAGATTTAGTCCTTCAGAAAAACTTTTTAACAAGCTTTAGAGTCAGAGAGTGAGCTCTCCATTGAANAAAAAAAAAAAAAAAAAAAAAAAAAACATGAGTTTTAACCACATCTAACTGCAGAGGCTTTGCCTGGAAAATTGTAAAAAAAAGGAGCTTTTCTTAGTCAGTTTGGTACAGATTTTTCACATAAATAAATGGCACAGGATGCTGCTGGTGAGATTTCACCATATCCATAGTTTTGACAAGCTGTTTGAAGTGGATGAGTATCTCTGCTAGCATCAATGAGATCTGGATCAAGTCTTCGTGACTTTTTGCCTTGTGTATCAACTATATAAATGTCATGTCACAAAAGTTAAAATTTTAAGTAATGTGATAGCTAATATGGGCAGCAATGTTTCTATTATTTTTTTGCCACCACTGTACCATGTAACTTGTCTCCCGTGAATTTTAAACTGGACTGTGGAAGAAAAAGAAAATCCAGAAACCAAAAAAAACTACCAACAAAAAGGTTTTCTCTGCATTTCTCCACCATTCCTGAGGAATTTCTTTAACAAATGAAATTGTAGGGTGAAGGTGAAAATCCAGACTCAATTTTGACATATGCAGACCAGAAAAGCAGAGGTGTAACTTTTACATTTGTACATAGTATTGAAAAATATCCATCCTTTCCATCTAGATGTTATCTGAGGCTTTAAAAAATAAGTTTCTATGCTAAACCAGACTCTTTCCTGTTAAATATGGAACTGTTTCTTCAATAAATTCATTGGATTGTTAGAAAGTGATGTACGACTTACTCTTTTTATCTTATCTTCAAAGTGACATGTCTTGATCACCTCAGAATGTCAGGAAAATAAAGCCTCCAGAACATATGTGCAATTTGAGGAGAAAAAAAATCAACCATTTGGAGAGCTTGAGTGTTGCAGATACCATACTTTGTTTAGAGATAGACATGACACAGAAATAATCTTCTGCTTTCTGTGTCAATCAGACTTAGGCTCTCTATACAGCCTTGTCCTTTGGCAACAAGGTAAACATTGCAGGCAGTCCTTCTATTAAAAAAGGTTAACAAAAGCATAAGTACAGTACCAGCTAGGTTTAGCCCTTAGTTAAAAGACTGTAAAACCTTTACTGTTAAGACTGGGCTTTGCCCTGAGGCTCTAGACAGGATGAAAAGCAGTCTGTCTTACCTTCACTGAGATTGTGCACAGTTTGAAAACATCCTTTTTCAGTAGTGCAGTCCTGGAAGAAGCGATAGTTTAAAAGTTTGCCCTGGACATGGCTTGTTCAACTGCTTAAAATGTTCACCAGCCAGTTGTCACTGATTTTAAACACTTGAGGCTCAAACCATTTGACAAGGGTCTTTGATAAGACTTTAACTGGTCTTGTACATTTGAGAATTTATTTTAGGATTGGGACTGGCATCATAGCAGGCACTTATTGGAATAGTTGTCCCCTGAAATCCTTAATCAAAAGTTTTCTACTGCAATATTATTTGATTACCTCTGTGGATCATATAGTGTCATCTTACTTTCACTAGCTTTTCAGAAATGCATAGCCAGGATGTTTTCGTAGACATATTGTTCCTGAACTTGTGCCATCTCACAAATTAAAAGCAGACAACTTAGCATTCCGTGATCTTTTCAGTAGCTTTTGTCTTAGAGAAGAAAATACTAAAATTCTTGAAGCAGTACATCAAGGACAAAATGAGATAACAGTATACAGCAAAGTGGTAATTTTTGAAGTGAGGAGAGAACTTAAAATTTGTTTTAATTACCTGCTTTGTTCCTGGTGGCTCTCGGGGACTCCAAAGCTTCACATTTAACTACTTAAGTCATTCCTAGAAAGTAATTTCTACTACAAAAAACTTACAAGTTTTAGTTTAGGGCCTGAGAGGTTGTGAATAAGTATCAGGATTTCTAGCATCATAAATTGTCCCTGAAGTCTTGTCAAAGTTGATTCCTTTAACTGGACTTGAGCATAGCACTCTTAACTGTGACAAAATCAGGCATCCCATGACTCTCTCTGCATCTGTATTTTAATAGATTGTACACATTGTATTTGTCACATGTCAAACAAATTTGACTCTTCCCTCTCATAATCAGTTTCAAATTGAGATGGAGTATGGGAATATTTTCTTTTTAAAATCCTTCTCTTGACTTATGCTGTGAAATTCATTCTACCCAAGCCAGTGTATATTGCAAAGTGCTTCCCCTGTAAGAAAAAGTACTTTCAATAATAAACCTGTTACTTGCCTTGGTTTTGCTAAGAGGGAGAAGAAAACATAGAAGCAAAAGTGTACAAAGTTAATCAGGTCATAACCCACATGTAAATGTTGTTTATTTACAGATTTTGACCTAAGCAAAGGCTTTCAAGGAATGTGTACCCTAAAGGCAATATAGAGGCTTCTTCCACTACTCCCTGTTAATTTGCCTACCCCAATCACAAGAGCATAAACACTGTAGTCAGAAAGGCTAAGGTTGTTTTTCTGCTGTTTCTTTGGCTCAGTCCTGTCCAGCTGACTTCTCTGTGGAAAATTGTCTGGCAGGTTCCTCAGATCATTTCACAGCTACTTCAGGGAAGAACCCTTTCTGCCCTCTGCAGTTGTGCTCTTGCTCCCTCCCACATTCTCTGTTTCTTCAGACCCACAAGGGTCCAGAAGCACTTCAGATTCTGGTACCACTAAGCAAAGACCATGGACAGTGAGAAGCATATGGTGGAAAAAGCACTATGATGGAAAGGGTTTAAAAGCCCACTCAACTTGAAGAAGAATTACAGCATGTAGGTTGCACATAGATAATAGATATTCCATCATAGCCTGTGTTCTTCAGCCTAAAATCTGTTGCAGCTGGCCCAAATTTCTCAACCCGAAACAATGCTGACTGCGTAGTGGAGTGTGATCCAGGACCTAGGGAATGAGAAAGCATCAGCACAGATCAATTTCATCAAACAGGAAATTGTTTTTTACTGGATTTGTTGGTGATTTTATGAAAACAGAATTGGGACTTTGCATAGAAATGGAAACATCTTCAGGCCAAAACCCTAGGGTTTAGTTTGTAACCATGCAAAACAAAGCCAGAACAGCAACTCATCACTTCCAGTGCAGATGTTTTAGTAGAACTAAAAAGTGAAGGTAGTTTGAGAAGTTGAATTTTTTTCTCCCTAGTCTGAAATTTATTGAATAGGAAATGTTTCAGTCAATAAGAGTGGGAAGAATGAATGGACCATGGGATTGGTGGGGAGTTGAGGAACTCTGATGTTACAGAAGTGAGTATAATGTAGATAAATATATTGTCTAATCTAATATATGGTCTATAGCCATGTCATATAGTTATATTTCAGACCTGACAGATTTGAAACAAAACCCAATAAAATTAGGCACTAAATTGCAGGTTTAAAGCAGTGTAAAGCATAGAGAAATGGCAAAAATCTACCATCTGTGTAGATATGGACAGATGCACTGATTTTACCCAGACCTGCACTTACTGTAACAATCTACGAGCTGGTCTAAGAACTGGCTCCTTCACCTAGCCATTAAAAAAATCTGCTAGGTTTTTTTCCCCCAACATCAAAAGAAACATTCTGAAAGCGGAAAGGAAAAAAAAAAAAAAAAAGGAAAGGGATGGTGGAACTTTTGCCCCAAGAAAGTTCGGAGAAAGGCTGTTCCCTTATAAATGCTAGTAAGTATCCAGGCAAAATTGCCATCTTCTTGCGGCATGTGGAAACAAAAATTCCAGAAAATAAAGTACAAGAACTTTTCTACATTGAGGCTACTAGTACTGCATGTCTTTTTTCACAGATTATGGCCATTAACTCCAACCTGTTTGTTGGTTAGTAGAGTAATTTCATTATTATAAGCCGCAACATTTTGACTAAAATTTTGGTCCAAACCCGAAGTGTGGCTTATAATCAGGTGCGGCTTATATATGGACAAAGAA
>PYHW01009287.1:502827-513517 GCA_013186435.1 Turdus rufiventris
GACAGGTGTCTGCTGAGAAAGGCTGGAGCTTCTCTTTGAAATGGAGAATGTAAACCCCCTCCCTCCAAATTATTATAATTTTGAAATCCAGGAGCTTTCAGGCAAAGATACGGGAATTAGGAATAACAGTTCTTTACTAGGGAAATTAAAATAGAAATACAGTACTACAAAGGAACCAACCCCAAACCCTGACAGAGTACAACCTGACACCCCGTCAGGCAGGGTGTTGGTAGCAGTCCCGTTAAATGGTGGCTGCAGTCCTCTTGCAGTGACAGATGTGGTTCAGTTGGAGCAGTGCTCCTGTAGAAGGTGCAAGTTTCCCTCTAAAGGTCCAGTGGTGATTTTAAGAAATCCGGTTTTCCTCTGGAGTCCAGTGGAGAAAGGGGCTACCTTGGTGTCCTAAAACCTCGGTTTTCATTTTGGTAAGAAATGTTGAGCTCTTCCCCCTGGCTGTAGCAACTTCCAATGGGATGCAGTAATTTTATCAGTCCCACAGTGGGACTCAATGGGCCATTAGCAGAAAATGACTCGCTGCAGGAAGTCTGGGTTGTGAAAAGATAAAGAACAATGCCCTGCCTGGTTTCAATGGATGGCCCATTAGCAGAATATCTGCCGTGGAGATAAGGATCATTGCCCCCACCCTCAACAGATGGTGATAGAATAGATACCTTTTATCACACTCTGTGTTGTAACTTGTGGCTTATAATCAGGTGCGGCTTATAATCATGAAATTACTGTACTTCACAGAGTAATTGAGAGCATTGCTCTGTCTTCACAGGCTCCATGTCAGCTCCAATTTTTGGTTTTATGGCAAAAATGTGCTTGCTATATTCTCACTGTGTTCCCCTAGAACAACTCATATCTGGAAATACACATAGCTGGTATTAAAAACTGTATAGAGGCAGAGGCATTATTCTGGAGGAAGACAGAAGCACCTACATGATGGGCTGGGAATAACTTAAATCCCATTAATTTTAAGACATATATTCTGAGTTTTATGCCTGTATAAAAATATCTGGAGCTCTGGAAGAGAACACTGGCCTGTAATTGTTTTTTCTCTTTCTTTTCCTCATTTCATACCCTGCCCACCTGCTGACTTCAGAGCAAACCATGAAGTCTGTGCAGGCATGGGAATGCTAGTCTGCTAAAGCCTGCTGCACTGACTTTACATCATAGGAGTCAAGACCAGTGTATCTGACATCAGCAACACTGTGTATGCTCACTTTGGAGCACGCAGTCCAGTGTGGAGGTGCTCTAGAAAGTTTAAATGCAGTCGATTGCTAGTCTAAATCTTCTGTGTCTCTTACTCCTGTGACAGACTGGTGCCTTGTGTCTCGAGAAAGAATGTTTGGAAGAGGGGCTTTCTTGCAGGACTATGAAATACTGCAAAAGTTAGTCAAGTAACTCAGTTCACAGGACTAAGGTTTTCTGATACAGGGAGGGAAATGGAAGGCTGAGTAGCCTTGTTTTGAGGAGATGTCAGCAGAGGTGTTGGCAGAGGATATAAGTAGCGCTTGCCAAGCTTCATAGTCTTATATCAGAAGAGCTACATGTTGTTAAGCTGGTGCTTCTTTTGGACTTGCATTATTTTCTGTCTCACAGAGGCATTAGTATATATGCCTAAACATATCCCAATCCTTTAGGCCTATTTCTGTTGTCAGCTTGGCAAAGAATATCACATGAAATGTAAATGTTTTCCTCATTTTAGAACCTAAGCCTTTGCCTCAAATTTGTATCAAAATACAATACTGTCACTTTAAAATCTCTTCGAATTTTTATATCACTGTGAATTGTAGAAGAGTAAAACACATAGATAAATTTTGATCTCTTTTATTTCTGAATGGAAGTTCAAAATGCCTTATGAATTGCAATACCTTTTCTAAAACATGGCACTTCTGTGAGCACCCCTATTCCTCCTGGTTGTCCAAAAACACTAAAAAATTGTCCCAGTGGCAGAGACAGGGGTTCTGGCCAGGTCATGACACGAAGACAAGGACACTTAGTTTTGCTTAGTCACTTGACTTCATCAATGACAGTAGCCGAGCTGCATTCAAGGATGGCTTTTTAAGTTGGAGCAGTAGCTCACCTTGTGCTCACAGTCCAAACCCATGAGAACACAGTCCACAAAATTTGGACTGAGAAGGATCTTACTTGCCTCAGACACTGAGCAACCCTCTGCCAGTACCTTTTCAATGTAACAGTAGCTGAGGGTTCCCTTCATGCTGACCTCTTCACTACTTAGCAGTGATATTCCTTTTCCATACTCATAGAATTGTGGAACTGTTGAGATTGGAAATGACCACTAAGATCATTGATTCTGACCATTAACCTAACACTGCCAAGTCCATCACTAAACCATGTCCCTAAGTACCATTCCTACATGTGTAGTAATATGTCCAGGTTTGACTTCACCACTTTTCTGGACAGTCTCTTACCATGTTGAACCTTCTTTACCTTGTGGTGAAGATGTACTACCTAAACTTCCCCTAGTGCAATTTGAGGCCATTTCCTTCAAGCCTGTAACTTGCTTCTTAGAAGATGTTGACCCTCACCTGGCTATACTCTCCTTTCAGGGAGTTGCAGAGAGCAGTAGTGTTCACCCTCAAGCCTTCTTTCTCTGGGCTAAATAACCCCAGCTCCTCAGCTACTCGTGCTTTAGACCCTTTTTGATCTTTACTAACCATTTTGGGCATGCTTCAGTGCCTTAGTGTCTTTCTTGTAGTTAAGGGCCCGAAACTCACCCATGATAATGGCTCTTCCAACCTAAGTGCCAGAGGATCTTGAGTTAGAAGCAGTAATAAGCTAAACTGTGGCCCCAGGAGCACAGTTTATATGGTCCTGAATTCCAGCTAAAAAATGAGATGTCTTACTTTGCCAGTCTCCGGGATTCTGCTGTCTTCACTTTCTTGATAGTGCTTCACCACCAACAGCATTTCATCATCTGTGCCTGGGCACCTTCCCCTCTGTCACAGACAAGAAGGCAACTTTACACTCTGTGATCCTGTGAGAGGGCCCTTACTGCCTTCTTGTTCCCCTGCTTGTTTTTACCTACCTATCCCTCCAGATGGAGGTGATGGATTACAACTGTTACTTGTCTGGTTTTTGCCTCGGCTGTAGCATAGGCAAGTATTAAAGGTAGTAAGTTTAAGGTCTATGAATGTGATGCTTCACAAAGCTGTGGCATCTTAAATTTCTCTCCTAGTGATGCTAGAGATTGATTTATTCTCATTATTTTAAGGTAATTTTTGGGAGGCATCCTACATTGAAATAGAAAGTACAGTGCCTTATGCATTCATAATCGGAGAGGTAGTTTATAAAATGTCACTTCCATCCCTCACTGGTTCACAGTCTGCAGAAGTACAAGGAACTAGCCAAGAATTTGACTCCATCTCAGAAAAAACTGGGATGTTTCCAGATAGCATTAATTATGTTGTGAAGCTAACTATTTGGAATACAGGGTAATTTGGAAATAGATTTTCTAGCTAAAACTCTGGTTTGATAATTTGAAGTCTTGGGCCCATTGAGCAGTGATTTAGTCTATTTAGATTATTGCTACTTACTTTTCTTTTTTTCCTTTTTGCTTTAGATTGCAGTTAAGAGTTCCCTCCTTTTTATTCTCCATCTCTGAAGATGTGTATGATCTTGTTTATGGCAAAAGAGCTTAGAAAGAGAGCATGTATTTGAAGGAGAAGGTAGGACTGGAAGTGTGGTAGACTTTTATCTCAAAACATGCAAAGAATCTCACTGCCCTTTAGAAAGAGAACAAGTGATTCTGAATTTCAAGATGGGAAAATTACATTTGAAGTGGAGAAGAGGATGCAGAAGTGTGACACCGAGCACAGATTTACTTAAAAGGTGTTGAGAACCTGACAGTTCTTGAGACAACCTCACTCCAGTGTTTCCCTGCTCCTTTTTTGACAGCTGCCACAGGGTATTTCATTCTAGTTTAATCAAATGACCTTCAGTTAAGTTCTTGCATCTTACAGGTGCTACTTTAGCACATTTTGTCAATACAGATGGCAAAAAGGGGCCTTAGAAATGCATGACTCACTGCCCTGGGATTCCTTCTTTATGGGAGACCTCTTGCATTGCAGAAAATTAGGTCTTTGAAGAGTGGTTGTGTAATGGGGGATGAAAAGCATGTTTTAGAAATGTTATAAATGGCAGTTCTTCACAGAAGAAAGCTGAGGCTGTGTATTTGGTTAAGGTACATAATCTTTTTATCAACATAATCTTTTTTGTCTTTTATCCCTTTTACCATAGCCTTTGCAGCAGTAATGTTCACTTTGTTGGCACAGGACTTAGTATTTAAAAATCCTTTCTTCAGATCTGAAGTGACCCACTTCCTGCAGTAGATGCTGCTTTTGCAAGGGTCAGATATGTTGTTAAGGACATCTTTTGTATCTTGCAAAGGAATGGGGGGCAGGGGGAAGGACAATTGGGGAAAATGAAGTGAGAAGCAGTCAGTTTTGCAAATGTTTCTTGAGCAAGCAGCAGTTAGTACTGAGCATACTGACTTAGTTGTTATCTTAGTCCTCTTGCTTTCCATAAACAAGACTTTATTTTGTTATACATATTTGGATAATATTAAAATAATTCAGGGCATCCTGTCAATTTCCATAAGAGTTTTACTTGAGGAATGGAGAATGGGATTTATGACATTTTTCACAGTAAAACTTGAGTATCTGTCGTGATTCCAGGAATTAAGTAGAAACTATAACATCAAGATTGCAACAGCTTACTGAACTCTATGTAGAGAGAGTTGGGTTTGTTGCACAATATGTAAAAAAAATAACTGGCAAAACCACCACTTTTTATGGCCTGATTACTGGCCTGAGCCATTGCATGTCCTCCAGCCGTCTTAAGTTAACCAAAAACTCTGTTTCCTACCCTGGGCTGCTAAGTAAATAAACATGGAAATAGTGACATATGTTCTCCATCTGCACAGTCATGTGCTGTATCTTCACTGCTCAGAAATGTTCCTTAATAGGAGTATAATCACTGTTGTTGAAAAGTATATTTAATGATAAAAAATAAGGGATGTGGAAAAGAGGCCAAGTTTGGCACCTAATGCAGTAGTGACAGTTTATTGAGGATCTGGCAGAAATAGCTTCTCTTTCCTGTTTATAATAACTTTTACTTGCTGCATTCCCCACTGAGCACTGGAACTACTCTGATCTGCAGAGAAAGGAGGCAGAAATAGGTGTCTGGCGGGTCTTTTTTTGTTTGGTTTGTTTTTTTTAACTTGAGGATCATATGCACCAGGAGCTGTTGGGAATGGGTGTTGGAGGCAACAACAGAAAAGGAGTATTTTACGTTAGGCTAGTAAAATTTTTCAGGAACATACAGGACTCTGTAAATATTTTGCCAGAGAGAAAATTCATAATTTTTGTGTCAATGAGAATGAGAAAATCTGAGAATGTAGAGTCTCTTGACTACTCCTGGATTCCCTACACAACTTGCTTCTCTCAGGAAAGCCAGTTTGCTCATTGAGTTTGAGCAGAGTAGTTTTTAGTTACATTAAATCCCAAGAATCACTGAACACAAAACTGTTCAAGTTGCTGAGTTGAGCATAGTGGAAATGGGTCTGGAACCACCAGGCACATTCTTCACTGCAGTAACCTGTCAGTGCTGTGAAGCTTGGGGTGCATGTCTTGTCAGCTTCTAAACCTTTCTCCTTTATTTTGTTAAACTGAGCAATCCCAGGAGAAGGTGATGTGTTGAGTTAGCTGTAACATGACATTCTTGCTCCCTGCTTCTGGAAGAAAGTGCAGGCTGTGCTGAGCAAGTGCTGGCTGGATTGTGGTAATTCAGTGAATCCCAGGGGTCACAGGCAGTGGAGATTCTCACTTCTGTCCAGATTCCTCTGGGTGTAGCACATTAGTTCTTAAAGAATGAGTTTTTTCATCCCAGCTCAGACTTCTCTCTTGCCAAGTAGTCCCTCTTTCAGGCTGTGGATACAGGAAGTCTATTTTTGTTTCCCAGTGTGTAGCTCTAGCTTGCACAGGAGTTAGCTGAGCAGCATAGCCCACAGCCCAGTGGAGCTTCTCCATCTTTCATATCTAATAGCCATCACTTGGGATCTGGCCTAGGGATAATTTTAGCCCTTTAGGCACCTTGTTGCTGATTATTAGTACTTCTTCTTAGGGAGGCAGGTGATGGATTGGTGCAAATGTGTCCTTTTCTTGTCCTTCCCTTTTCCTTCTTGACCCAGAACCCTTTGTGAAAGGGTGAAAGGACAAGTAGACTTGCTTGAAACTTGGTACAATGGTTAGACCAGGCCTAGAGAACCCTGGGCTTCCAGTGCCTTCAGACAAGAGAGATACTAGATGTCTCAAACAAGTATTTGCTCAATTGTGTATAGCACAAATGAAACAAAATATTTGGATTCTTTTTCATGGAATTTTCATTACATCACTCAGTCTGGTTTTTGGGTTTTAAAAATTTGCTCTTCTAAAAATGAATGTGCAAATTCACAGCATTGATACCAAAATGACAAACAAGCGCAGCTAGCACAGGATGGTGAAGCTCGTCTTCAGTGTTTATATATTTAAATAGCAGTATGCTATCCAGGGCACTTAGAACAGTACTATTTAGAGTAGCATGTGCTATCGCATCAACAGTGATCAAGGTTTGCTGAGGAATGTGTGTCTGTGATTATGATAAAGACCGTGTCAAGAGAAGCTTACTGCATAGAAGTGCTGCTCTGAGCAAAGCATTTTCAGAATTTATTACATTTTCTGCTTTTGTATAAGGGCCTCACTCTGCATGAAGTTTTAGATAAAAGAACCTTTCACTTGCATGTAAATAAACTCATAAATAATTTTTATTTGCTTAGCAAGCTTAACAATATTAACTGAGTTAATTTCCCAGAAAGACTTTTTTTAGTTTTGGAATTTGTTTTACCTTTCTAGAATGATGACTTCTAGAAATACATGGGGACATGAGGACATGAATCAATATTCAAGTTCTAAAAATGCGAAGTGCCGGCATGAACTGGTACCTGTAGTTGATAGGCATGTATATGTTTGGGCATCTCCTCCAGTGTATCACCAAGGCTGAATTTTATGTCCATGCAAACAGCAAATCTGTAACTGCCTAAGATGCACTGAGACTTAAACCCAAAGAGCTTCATTTAATTCCCTGAATGTCACTTCTGTCAGGATCTATCTTGTGATTTTGTAGTTTGAATGATGCATAGGTAGACTTCATTTAAAGTTACAATGCAGTGCATTAAATCAGGATTTTATTTCATATTCTTAAGTAAAGCACATGTTTTGAAACAAAAAGAGAAGTTATCTTCTGTAGAAGTATATATAGTAATCTCTATCAGTAGTCTTTATGATTGTAAAAAACTTAAAATACATCTCAGAGCTCTGTGTCCTCACAATGCAAGTGTGGTTCAAGTATGAATCTGTTTAAGGCACTCATCATACTTTTAACATAATAGTTGGTCTGCTTCCTTAAAAAAGGTTTTAAAAGTGAGCATAAATTGATTTCCTATATATTCTCAGTACTGCTGCTATGACCAGGGAGGGTGTTTTGCATTCAGTCATTGCTTTGCAGTAGTCCTGTGTAAATGTGCTGGCCCCAAGCCTACCCAGAGATGCTCAGCACAGCCAGACTTCCCTGTGGAGAAGGTTCTTGTTGATGTCCTAACTTTTACAAGTTGTGATGCCTCCTGGGCTTATATTCTTCAAGCAGGCAGATTGTTTTCCACATTGTGGATGCTTGCAGTACTAGGACGAGATGCTCACCTAAGAACGGATCTCCTTCCACGCAACCTCTTCTGCCCTGTGGGAGGGGATCCAAGATTCTCATTGGCATCAAGAAAAAGTTTTTTCTTCTGATAGTTTGTTATGACTGTTTGAAGTACTTAAAAATCTAAAGCTAAATCATCTAAAAGTGTCACAGCAAATTCTGCAGTCTACTTGGCAGCGGAATATTTCAATTTTTCTGTCTGTAACCTCAACCACAAGGTTTGAATGAACCATCCCCTATGCATCAGGCAGAGACAGCTAAATTTTTGAATTGTTTCAGCCTGCTGCCTTTGCTTGAGAGGAAATTTGTAGATCTACTAAGGAGATGAAGGAAAATACATCATATAGAAACAGAGACATTTAGCTTGTTAAATTGCTAATCATGTTGCTTTGAGAAGGGTGCTTAAAAATACTGACAAAGAGCAGATGGATGAGCAGGTTCAATGCCATCTGAAATTAATGAGGAGCACCTGCTGGGGATAATAGGAGATATTAAAGAGCTGGAGAACATGCTACGGCTTAGAAATCTTTCCCTGATCCCTACACATAAAGGCATGCTCAGGGTTTTCCTTTGCAGTCTTTTCACAAGTCATACATGTCAAATGTTTAACTAAAGCTACTTCCTTGCCTGTTTTTTTGTAATCCTAGCATGCTGCTGCCTCATTTTGTTGTTGTTGTTGTTGTTGCTGTTTCGGTTTTTTTTGGGTTTTTGGGGTATTTGGTGGCATCACACATGTTGCAAACTGCAGAAAGCTGGATTACTGTATCTGCCAAAAATTTAGATTTGTTTTTTCCTTATCTTTCTGAAAGCATTTCATAATCACGATGTGGGCAACCTGACAAACCTAGAAGATCTTAAGAAAAATCATATTCCTAGATAATAAATGTGACAACAAAAGCTGTAATTTCTGGAGATAATCTCTACAATAGAGACCCATCATATGGAAAGTTTTAGAGAAGCAAGCTTAGAGATCTTCATGTGCAGGTCCAGTCAAATGTACTTTAGAGACCATGATGGTCTGTAATCCTGCTGGCCCAAGCTGAAAATGGCTCATAAAGTGGTTGCAGTAAAAGCCAAGGGATGTCACTGTGAAATACATGGAGATGGCAGAGGGCTGGGAAGTTCCATGCAGCTGTGGCCTCCCATATGTTATTCATGTTCCACTGCAGAGGTGACTCACACCTTAAGTGTGTTAAATTGCTGTATGAAAGAAAAGCCTAGAATTGAGGTTTGTTTCCAGGTCACTGGTAAATGAAGATGGAATAAAATGAAGACACTCTCCACCTAGGCTATCCAGTGCTTGCAGTCTGTGCTGTCTAAATGAGGTAAGCACATCTGCATAGAAGGAGATGGTTTAGGTGGCAAGCAGGAGAAAAAGTCAATTTTGTGATGGAAAAGATTAATCTGGAAGCAGACACATCCCAGCAATCACTTCATCATCTTCAGCAGCAGAAGGGGTTTTGGAGGCAGGAGGGAGTTTGAGCAACACTGTGTGCTGGTACTGCAGGACATCCCAACTCATCTTCTGCTGCAGCAGTAAGTACTGAAGTGTCAGGAAGTCTTTGACTGCTTGGTGTGGAATGGGGATCTCCATTTCCTACATGACACCATGGCTTGTCCTAATGAAGTACGTTTTATTTGGCAGGCTGTTGACAAAAAAATTCATAATAGCCCCTTGTTCCTACTGCTGCTGCTTCTAAGTGAGGATGTGCTTGACCCTTAGACAAATCTGATCATGCAGTTCTTTATCATGTTGAGAGATGCAGATATGAAAGTAAAAAGATGTAGCACGATACTGTACTGTAATTTCTCCATATATCCTTAATTATTAAAGTTTTAATTTTGATTTAGTGAAATAACTAAGTTTTATAGTCAGGCCTATTCCTGGTGGCAAATTTAAAACATGACTAATGGCAAATATAGCTATCAGAGCACTTTTTTCACACACATGAAGTACAGTGATGGCTTCTTCCCCCACCCCCATTGTTGCCAAGACATAGCAATAATAGGTGAAGTAAAGGAGTGGAAGGGTAAACCCACAGTTCAGATGGCAGCTCTGCAGGACAAAAAGAAAAATTAGTTAATTTGAGATTTTGGTTGTGGATCTTCCACCTAACTCCCAAGAAATTACTAAAAACACAAGGAAGCGTATGTCCAATATAAGAACCACACAACTAAAAATCTCCACGTCCAATGTTTGGAGATTCTGTAACCTATGGGCTCCATCATTTATAGTGGGCACCAGGAAAACAAGCACAGTAATTTCACAATTATAGGCCACACCATTTTGACTAAAATTTTGGTTCAAACCCAAAGTGCGGCTTATAATCAGATGCAGCTTATATATGGAAAAAGAACGAAAAGTTGCTGTTTCAGTTTGGAGGACAAGTGTCTGCTGAGAAAGGCAGGAGCTTCTCTTTGAGATGGAGAATGTAAACCCCCTCCCTCCAAATTATTATAATTTTGAAATCAAGGGGCTTTCAGGCAAAGATATGGGAATTAGGAATAACAGTTCTTGTCTAGGGAAATTAAAATAGAAATACAGTACTACAAAGAAACAAACTCAAAGCCCTGACAAAGTCAGAGTACAACCTGACACCCCGTCAGGCAGGGTGTTGGTAGCAGTTTGATTAAATGGTAGTTGCAGTCCCCTTGAAGTGATAGATGTGGTTTAGTTGAAGCAGGGGTCTTGTACAAGGTGCAGTTTCCCTCTAAAGGTCCAGTGGTGATGTGGAGAAATCTGGTTTTCCCTCTAAAGGTCCAGTGGAGAAAGGCGCTCCCTTAGTGTCCCAAAACCTCTGTTTTTATCTTGGTAAGAAATGTTGGGCCCTTTCCCCCTGTCTGTAGCAACTTCCAATGGGATGCAGTAATTTTATCAGTCCCACAGTGGGACTCAATGGGCCATTAGCAGAAAATGACTCGCTGCAGG
>PYHW01009287.1:513567-525141 GCA_013186435.1 Turdus rufiventris
GATCACTGCCCCCATCCTCAACAGATGGTGATAGAATAGATACCTTTTATCACACTCTGTATTGTAATGTGCGGCTTATAATCAGGTGTGGCTTATAATCATGAAATTACTGTAAAAACAGGTATTCATGGTGTACTGTGATTCTGGGGCAGGTTGAGTACCTGTCCATGCAATCAATGTAATAAAAATAATTGCAGTATCATAAACACAACTAGATTAAATTACAAACTTGGCTTTCTTTCCTCATTGAAAATGTTTGAAGGCTGAGTTATAAGGACTATTGGAGATTTGCATCAAAGTGTCATTTCATTTAGGCTTTGCACTTTCGGGGGGAAAATGAGAATTATAGACCACAGTCATCAGAGTAGCTGTGTATCAATAGAGCTCAAGTTGATGCAGAAGAGAACAGGATATTGCCTAGCTGATTCCTGCCATGTCCCACAAAAGATAAATCCTTAATCAGATCCTTCATTAGCATAAAGTGTGGAAAAAATGGTTCATGCCAGGGATTACTTAGTAAAGGTAGTTAGTGGGAGAAATTATGCATTGAAGAAAAATACAAAATCCCTCAAATTAATCTTTGAAATATGTGGAGTTTGAGTCTCCTCTCTCTTAACACTGGGATAATTGAAGAATAATTCCATTTCAGTGACTTATAGCACGAGACTAGTTGGAGAGCAAATTGAGTTTGCCTGCTCTCCCAGGATTTTGAAAGTTTTATATTTTTAAGGCAGAAATGTTTATCCTTTAAATTTGTACTTGTACATTTAGAGGAAGAATTGTGATCCCGTGTCACAGAGTAGAAGAACCCTTGTCCCATGATCTCCACGTGTTTAAGTCCAGACTAGAGTCTTTATGCTGTTGTGGGGGTTCAGTGCTAGATTGCTTAACTTGGCCTTTGGTATTTACAGTTTTTAAAAAGCCAGACTGGATAATGCGTATTAATTTGGTGAATCTCTGAAATAAACCTTTATCGTTGTTGTCACTTTTACAATATTAAATTCTTGTGTGATGATGAAAATGTCAGTTATTTCATAATTGTAGGAAGAGAGAATAGAGTTCCTACTGAATTTGAAAGTCTGTTCTTTCATTTTTTAGCAGCCTTTTCTAACAATCTGTGTTTAACTTCAAACATCTCAACATAGAGTTGTGCTGTCAGTATGGTTAGTTGACTGAATGTTTTTATGTCTGCCCTGTGTGTCTTTGTTTCTAGCAAACCCCTGTCATATTTCTTTTCTAGTGATTTCTTTTCTATGTGCAACTTAATTATAAGAAAGTCCACTCCATTGGTGGCCCAACATGTCATCAAGCCCAGTAATGTTCAAAACCAGAAGAGATGACTGATTTTCTTACAATTTTTCAGTTAGTTATATACCCTAGGAGAACATATGTGAGGAGGAAAACGCATGAGGTGTGCCGAAGTGACCAAGTATTACTTCATTATCATTTCTGGTCAGAAAGTTATTGCACTGTCATTACTACAGAAAATAGAATCTGCATGCGAATTGTTGATGAATATCTACCATTTTATAAATACAGGTTGTTGATGACAACTTCAATATGAGACATCTTTGTGTGCTTGGGGAATTTGGGCCTTGTGCTTATTTGGGTTAGAACACTAATCCCCACTTCCACATACCCCCTAAAAGAAGTAATCCTCTGGTGTAGCTCAGTGTTTACTATTCTGGTCTCAAGAGGAGAATTACAATCAACAAAAAGCATTTCCTTGCTCCTCCCCTAGCTTCTGGGCTGAGAACAACGTGGTTCACATATAGAAATTCACATCTTTTGTGGAGGATATCATGTATGCAATGTGCACGTGAGTTTCATCTCTCATTAAAGGCTGACAATTAAAATTGTTTTCCCATTTTTAAATTCTTGGTTCTTTTTGTCACTCTTGACAGTGCCAAATTGGTGCCTATTTACACTGGGGTTTATTCATACACTGTTTTGAGGCTTTTTACACCCTGTCATTGTTGGAAAGGGGAAGCAAACCTTGAAAAAAATTTTTGTTTTTCCTGATTAGCACCAAAGAATATGATCAGTCAGTTTTTTGCAGGTACAGAGTCAATGTATGCATACAGCTGACTAGAATGAAATTTGGCTTTTCAGCTTTTGGGCTTTTGAGATGTGCTTGCCCCTTAAGCTCCGTCCTAGCTTCGAATCCATCACTGCGTCTAGACTTGAGCCATGCTGGCTGGGATGGGTCTGCGGTCTAGCTGGGTCAAGTGTGGAGAGTCTGGGGCAGATGGTCAGGGCTCTGCTCATCCACAGCTGATTTGGGATGGTTTTAATGTGAGCCAGGCTTAACCTCTGTGATTGTTTCAGAAATGATGGAAATGCACAGGGAGCTTATGCTCTATTCTTAAACCATCTCTTTGACATCTCAGGATAGGCTGTGTGATCTCACACACTTGGAAATAGCTCTGTAAGCCAGTGCTTTCTGGCAAAGACTCTGAATGAAACTTGGGTGGAGTTTTGTAGTTTGAATATGTCTAGGGCATATGTGGGATCAATGAGCGGCGATTGAGACTTGAAAAAAATTCCACATAAAATGCCAAGTTAGGATATAGTTCCACTTCCTGTAAAGGCAGTGATAAGCATTGGAAGCATACAAAAGGAATGAGGACATTTGGGAACACATGTTTTTCTCAGTAGAGACATTAATAACCATTTTTAACAGTGTTATTTACCTCCTGCTGCTTGACTGGAAAGAGCAAATTGTAAGTGTGATTTCAGAATTAATCATTTTCTTCAAAGTCAGGCTGATTCAAAGCTCTAAGCAAATTACTGGGTTTATTGTTAAAAATGCTCACATTGTAGGATGGTTGATTACTTTTATCCCATAGTTCTCAAAACAGAAAGAGAAAATTGCTGCATTTTTTATTTAAAGTGAGGTTGAAAGGAAGAGTGAAATTAGGTGTGGGGTTTGTTGGGTATGGGATGGGATTTTTTGGAATGAATCACCTAGTTTAGATGTTGTTTTATATGCCATACATGGAAAAGAAGAAGCTAATTTACTTCAACTGGCATATGGAGGGCAGCTCTGTCATAGAACAGGTCCCCTGTGATGCTTAATTTTCACTCTTTCCTGTCTCCTCTTGGATGCACTTCATCACTTTGTGCTGGATACAGTTTTTAAAAGGATGCACAGAGACCTTCACAAAGTGCCAGATGGAAATATTTCAGAGTAATGTCTCAGATACTCTTATCATCTAAAGCAGGAGAGAATATTTCAGACACATGTGATGTCCAAAACAAGAATCTCTGCACAGAACAAAGAAAAGAAGCAGTAGAAGTCCAAGAAGATTGTCTTGCATGGGAAGACTAGGTGAATTATATTAAAGGATTCTTTTCTCAATACTTTTCTGAAAATCCCAAAACAAAAATTAAAAACTCCCATCTCCAAATCTGATTGGATTTTTCTGCCCTATTTCCTTCCTGAAATGCCTTTTTTTTTTTTTTTTCTTTTTTTTTTTTACTTATATCCCTTATTCAATAGGCATCATTATTGCCTTTTTAAAAGTGCATTTAAAATTCAAATTTGTGAATCCAATTTCAGCACTCAAACTTGCCTCTTAACTTAACTTGCCTCTTGGAAGCTGCTCAATTGCTTTCTTCCAAAAAAAAAAAACCACACAAAGTTTTCTGAAAATCCAACAAAAGTATTTTCTCTGGAAGTTATCCAAAAAATCATCCTCTTCCTGGAAAGTGCCACCTGTTCATATTGGCTGATTTTTCAGGGGGGTATGTTCCATAAACTTGGCTTATGAAAGTCACTTCTCTCATGACAGGTTAGAAAAAAGGAGAATGGATTTTCTTTGGCCTTTGTTTTTTGTTTTGTTTTGATTTTTTTCCCGAGTTGCCTAGAAAGTGGGTTTAGATTAGCAAGATAAGAAGCAGAGTATTTTAGCAGCTAAGTCACAGATTAGACCGAGTTGGTTTTACACCTACCAAGGAGGAGGTTGATGCTGCCAGCATATCAGGACTCCAGGAAATACAGCTCCATAGGAGAGACCAGCTCCACAGGCAAGGCACACCTAACTGTGTAAGGGGGAGTCACTTGAGCATGTTCATGGTTGTACAGTTCTTTATTCCATTCAAATAGTACAAACTGACTGAGGGGAGAATATGAGAGCCTAGCCTGCAGTCTGAGGGAGAAAATGTGGCCGTTTTGTTGACAGTTAAGTTAATGGAGTGAGAGTTTTTTGGCTGGGTGTCAGTGGTTTTATTGCATAACCTTCTCAGAGCATTTCCTGAACTCTTCATTAGGACTTACGTTTTTCAGCACAAGTGTCTTTGTTTCAAGTGGTAATCTGGTCATTCAGAATGTCACTTCAGCAGCACCTGTTGATTAGTCACTTCTCTAATTCACACATCTTGTGAAAGAAAGACAAATAATTACAGTGATTTACTGAAGAATAGAATTCAAGGCAAAGAGCAGTAAGAATCAGAACTATCAATCCCATGGGAAGTTCTTTGGTGAGAGGTGTCTTTCCCTATACCTTTTCCCTGCCTTCGAAAACATCATCTGAATGTTTTTAAAGCTTGTGTGTGTAGGTGCATAGAATTAAAAATATTAAATGCAGTATAAATGAGTGCGAAGGCTTCAAGGAGCACTTGCTTTGATTAATTCCTTCGTTGTTTGTGCCTCTCGCATTTTAGCACATCTAGTATATAGATTATATATACCATGTGACCATAACACGTAAATCAAAGGCAGGGGGTTTTGCTGACTTGTATTAGCTTTTTACTATGAATCTGTATGCTTTAAACGTCTGTGAAGTTTTGAATGTCAAGGATTAAGTCTGAACTAATTTCTTACACTTCTGAATCAAGAATGCCTACATATGGTCTGCACAGGTTATGTCGGTGAAAATCTGGTGTGTCTTCTGGGACTGGGTTTCTTTTCAAGATGGTTAATCATGGACTTAATGTCATTCCCCAGACAGTCACTATAGATAACTCCACCAAGTCTGGTAGGCATTAACTCAAACCTGTTAAGAACTCTGCAATACTTTAAGTGGAGAGTGCTCCTGCCTAAGTGACACTGAATATATAAATGAATACTGTAATAACAGTAAAGCAACACACCTGAAAAAATATGCTAGGTGAAAGGTGAATGTCCTGAATTCCTTTTTGCTTTCTTTTGCTGAAAGCTTGTCCACCAGGAACGTACAAGCCTGAAGGTTCACCAGGTGGAATCAGCACTTGCATCTCATGCCCTGATGACAATCATACTTCTCCACCAGGAAGTACCTCCCTTGAGGATTGCACATGCCAGGAGGGATATCGTGCTGTAGGACAAACCTGTGAAGGTAAGTGTTTGCATCCAGGAACAGAATACCCCTGGAATGCAGAACATCTTTTTATGTAGTTTTGCACTGTGAGAGACATGTCAAATTGCCTCCAAGATTTTCTCTGTCATTCCAAACCAGCAAAAATGCCAAGGTGCAAGCTGAGTTAGAAATTTTAAAAGATTATTTTCCTTCAGTGGTCTATTGTACTTCAGCTAATAACCACTTTATTGTGGATGCTTGATTATTCAGTTGTTCACTGCCCTGAACTGAAGCCCCCTGAAAATGGTCACTTTGTCCAGAATGTCTGCAACAATTACTTTAATGCTGCCTGTGGAATCCGATGCAAAGCAGGATTTGATCTCGTGGGAAGCAGCATTCGGCTTTGTCAACCAAATGGGCAGTGGTCTGGATCAGAGGCTACTTGCAGAGGTATGTGTTTGAATTTTTTTTTTCTGTTGTTCATTCTTTACAGTGGTTTTCTTCACTCACTACATGCTCAGGTGTGCAGATCTGATCCTGTAAGCCCGTGTGTGAAAGAAAGTTCTGAAGGTTGGCTGCCCGCCCAATCACCGTTTCCTTCCTTGCTAAAAATGGAAGGAGGACTTCTACAACAGAAAAATCAGAGCAAGATTTATTAGATAGGCAGTCTTTTGCGAGTGAATATACCGTCTTTTTCCTGAAACCTCTCTTCCCCTTTGTCTACCTAATTTGTATGCATTTTTGTATCTACACTGTATAAATCCAGTGAACCTACCAAGTATTTAAATATGTAACAAGACCTTGCTACCTGGCTGTTTTAGATCATCCACCACACTCAGCATAGAGGGGTGTTGGTGTTGGGAGACATTAACTGTGGAAGAATTTGAATTTGCTTTCTTACAATTTCTTTTTACCAAACAATAGGAAAGCCTAGGACTTGAACAAGGTCTCCAGAAGAATTTTGAGTGGAATTTCAATATGGAATGACTGACAATACCCTAGAAGTTCACTATAAAAGCATGTCAACCAGAAATAAAGAGAAGGTGTGAAAGAGAGGAGACACAACAAAAAGCATCCTGTAAAACATTTTTATGGATTTTCTCATAGGAACAGAGTTTTGCTTTGCTACAACAAAACTGCCTGAGGTTGGGTTTTTTGATGATTTAGAATGAAAACTGCAATCCCATATAAATCTACCTGGTATGTCTTCCAAGGAGAAAATAAAAAAAAATAAACCAGGTAGAAGTTCTTATCTCCTAAACGGCCACAAGATGTAGTTCAGCATATTTAATTTGACTTGAATGCCATTATTCATTGACAGCACATATGACATTAATGTGCTGCACTGGAAGCTAGTAAATAAAAAGCCATACGTTCATTCTGTAACTTGTCGTGACTTTGTGTTCAGGGAAAAAGGCAGGATTGATCTTTGGAGGAATTAGCCCTTTATGACAGTACAGCACTGAAAGAAACAGCAATTTACACTTCTGGAAGGGAGAATCTGAGCTAGACATCAGTTTCTCGAGACATTCTTTATATAGCAGTTTACTTCACCTTAGATTTGTAGGAACTTCCTTCAAATAATCGCAGAAATCTTAGGTTTCCTTTTTAGCTTCCAGTGACAAGAGGAGAAGGTTTCAGTAGAAAATAAATTGCTGGCCAGTACTGTGAGGGTGTCTTCAGTAGCAGGACTTGGAGCTGTGGATGTTCCAGCAGTCAAAACTTAGACTGAAGATGCATGCTGCTTCAGACAGACTGGGATACTGGGAAACAGCACCCTCTGTCAAAGCATCTGTCATACAGCCACCCTTTATGCAAAAAACTCTGGGAAAAGCTGCAGTCAGCCACAAAGAAGGGATGCTTCATCTTCTCTTTCATGGATGAGTACAAGATTCTAGTACTTGAAAATGTTTATGAAGCATTTAAACAAAATCACCTCTTTGGTGTGGGGGTGTGATCTTTCTTTAACGGGGAATTTGGAAAGTAAGGGAAAAGTCTGCGTTGAGATACTGTCTTGATATTGAGGTGATATCCTTTGAAGCATTGGAAGGATATATTTTTGCTTTGTTTGTGCAATTGTCCATCATACTGAAGACATCCAATTAAAAAAAAAAAATTTAGAAATCCCACTGTTACATGTGCTGGGTCTGCTAGTCTTGATTCACTCAGACTGTGAAAGGGAGCAAGATCAAAGGCATGGTTTATAGCTGTCTGGTTAATCCTGAGAGTATTTTATCACATAAATTAGGAAGAGGAGAGTGAAGGAAAATCCCTTTCCACTGCTTTGGATTTTGACATTAAATACTCCCAGTTCTTTTGCTAGCTAAAATCTGCTGTGCTATTAGAAAGTGATTAATGCAGTCATATGTCAGGCAATTAACAGTAACCCAGGAAAAAAAAACAACTGCAAATCATATATTTAATCCAGAAAAAAATGTATTAGGAGAAACCCCAGAGCAAGCAGAAAATGCTGTTATTGTTGCTGCTGCTTTCACTGGCTTTATGGAAACGTTTCTTGGTCATAGAAAATGTGTTACTGATAAGAGGATAGGTTGGTGTTTAATGCTTGGAACCATCACCAAGCTAACATGGGCTCAGGTGCAGGTTTCTGCCAGAGCCGTGCTGAGACACTGAGTGAGCGTGACCATTGGAGCACTTGAGGAGGTAAGAGCACTGCAGCTGTGCAGTCCTTTCAGCAGAATTGGCCAGACAGCAGGTAGTGAAGGGACTGCTTTCTCTGTAGGCACATCAACATGGACAAGAGTCTCCTTAGTGCTCTTAATTCGTTCAGGCTTCCTAAGTAATAGAGTTTGATAGAGTTTGCTTCTTTCTACTGCAGATTGCTGAAAACCTTGAAAGAGAAAGGTTTTTTGTGGATAAAGTATATGAGATTCAGCTGTAAATATGTTTTTTTTATTTTTACTCCCCTGACTAGAGTTAAGATACAGCATATTATGCAGCTGCTCTGAAGCTCAGAGTGCTTCACAAAATGAACACTTTAAGAAAGCTTTTAAATACACTTCCTAAAGAATGCCTATGTATATGCAAACACAAGAGAAGTATAACCTTCAGAGACTAAAGTGGTAATACAAAGTAATACAAAGTTCTGTTAGGTACATCTGGGTGGTTTATTTGCCTTCTTTTTTATCCCATATTCATAGGTTTTGCTACTTTTTTCCACTTAGGTGCCACCATAGTTAAAAAAAAATACATTATTTACCATCTGTTGTTTGTAGCTTTCAGAGGCTGTGTAGTTGCTGGTAATTATAGAGCTGGCTTGCATTTGAAGCAGCATTCAGCCTACATGTCCATTAATTAGTTTGAGGCGTCTAGTGGTGTCCACTTGTGTGCAGGGTAAACAATTACAGGAGAAAGGAGAGATTGCCAAGTTGGTTTCCCTTTGAGTGCATTTGTAGAGGATCATGTTTTGCCTCCCACCTGGCAGGAGCAAGATTAGGTTAATTGGTGAAATCAGCTTCCCAAATCACAGCAGAGAAGCAGCTTTTTGAAACCACCCATCACCAGAGGTTGCCCTCCTACTGGCAAGGTAAACAGAAGCTGTGGAAAACAATCAAGTGAGAACAGCGCTCCTCTTGTGAGGAATAGATGAGAAGCTGGAAGAGCTGGCCTGAGCTGGGAGGCTGAGAGTTGCTGTAGCCTGGAGAAGACTGAGAGGGGATCATATCAATGTATATAAGTATCTGAAGAGGAGGGAGCCAGGTTCTTCTTGGTGGTGCCAAGCAATGGAGCAGGAGGCAATGGGCAGAAACTGATGCATAGCAAGTTCCACATGAGTGTAAGAAAGAACTTCTTTACAGCGAGAGTGACTTGAGCACTGGAACAGACCACCCAGAGGGGCTGTGAAGTCTCCCTCACTAGAGATACTCAGAGCTGTCTGGACACAACCCTGTCCAATGTGGTCTAGGATGAGCAGTGCAGAGCAGAGAGGTTGGACTAGGTATGTTCCAGTGGCCCCTTCAAACTACAGCCATTCTGCGATTCTGTGAGTTTAGGGAACAGCAACCTTCTTGATTGTATTTTTGAGCAATCGCACCATTTGCCTTTATGTGGTTTTATGCCTCTTTTAAACATACTGAACAGTATTTGCCAACTTCAGCTGAGATCAGTTTTAAATCAATTTTCCACTCATGTGTGGAGGGGACCAAGGACATAAATGCTGGAGCATGACATCCTAGCTGAAAAGGATCTGTGCTGAAAAGGCAGTACAAAGGAAAGAGGTCTCACTATAAAATCTTGGATTATGACATTGAAACAAAGAACATAAACCCAGGTCATACCATTGCTATCTTTTTCCTACTATGATCATTCATCTCTTCTGAGATCAGCCTTAATTACAGAGGAGCTTTGTTCTAGATTGCAGCATCAAGATTCAGTAGTAAAACCATAAGACAATCTGATGATCACTCTTCACTTCCCCGATTCCCTTTTTGCATCCACATCCTGCACAGGACTGGATTCTCCTTGGAATCACACTGTTTTCAGTGTTGGCAAGACATTACAGGAGAAAAGCTTCTGCGCTGAGGGGCAGCCAGGACTGTCTCCATGCCTGACATTAGAAAGGATCTCTTTTGTCTCAGCAACAGCGTGATTTGTTCCTTTTCATCTCTCATGGACCTGTTGTACAAGCCATATAAACAGCTTGTACTCCTCCAGCATGTTGAGCATCTTCTCTTCTGATTTGCTGACACATGTCTATACTCTGTGAATACAGTCCAGAGTGCCTGGGAAAATGCCTGAGTACTGGGACACTGTCGTCCGACCTGTTCATAAGGTCTTAGCCTGTTCCCTGCTATGTGCTCAGCCCATACCAGCCTGCCAGCTTGAAATCCCCCGGAAAAATTCTCAGGCATTGTTGGAGACTAGAAACTCCCAAGAACACAAATTTTTTACAGGATTCCATTTGCCTGCAGCTGTCCTGTTTTGAAGGCTGATGGACATTACCAGCTCAGGCCACACACTGTCTACCAGATGCAGTTAGTTTGTTAGTTTGAACTTGCGTCAATACTTGGTGAGCTTGGAAGTGTGTGCCAAACCTCATACATTCTATGTAAGATTGTTTCAGGAAGAGGAAGATATCAAGCCTTTGAGAAATACCTACTCTGTACTAGCTCTATTCCCTAAATTTGTACAAAATACTGCAACTAATGCACAAGACAGTATCTCTCCAACCTCTGAACAACTGAAAAAAGTAGTGTAACTCTACTGATACTCAGTGCTGAGATTGAACTGGTGGTTTTTTCCCTTTGCAGTTCGAACATGTCCCAGACTTCGTTCTCCTCAAAATGGACACATTAATTGTTCGACAGCTGATGTTTCCTACAAGACAGTATGTTTTGTGACCTGCAATGAGGGCTATGAAATTGAAGGAAACAGCAAACTCACCTGCCAGGGAACCTCCCAGTGGGATTCAAAGGAGCCAAAATGTGTGGGTAAGTATCTGATCTAATGCTGTCCATGTTAGAGTGCAGCCTTTTCTCACATGCTGTCACAGGTGAGAAATTCTTCATATTTTAATAACTGGCGAAGCTAACGAAATGAGAATTTGTCTATGGATGTTTTATACAGGTCTTAGATGTTGGGACTGGGCAAAAGGATTTGTAAATGGAGAAAGTGGACAGATTATCATTTGAATACTGCATGGAGTGCTGACTGCTGAAAGGCTGCTGTGTCTCCTTAGTGTCAGACACTGTCACACAGTGTGTTGCAAGAAAAATAGAAGCAGTAGGTCTAGGGATTAAATATGAACAACCAGCAATTGGAGTTACCACCATAAAGCAGAAGTTGATCTGCAGGCAAGGACTAGCTTATGTTAGCCAGGCACTATGAGTGCTGACTAAAGGTGCAGCAGCTGTCACTTTTGCTGGACTCACAGAAAAGAAATAAGACTTTACACAAGTTAGGAACTAAGCATCTCTGAGTCAGTATTCGCAGGTCACACCAGCTATGCAGGGATTGGTAGGCATGTATTGCTGTTCCAAAAATAAAGGACTGTATATTTCAGATTTGTCTGTTTAGGACTAGTGACAGGTATTGAATTACAGTAATTTCACGACCATAAGGCGCACCAGACTATAAGGCGCACCCGCCGGGAGTCAGCAAAATTTGCAACATGTAGATCAGATAAGGCGCACCAGAGTATAAGGCGCACTGTTTTTTTTTTTTGTTTTTTTTTTGTTTTTTTTTAAGCGAGGCTCCGCCCCCAGCTCCCCTTGCGCGGTTGCTGGCCGAGGCCCCGCCCCCACCCGGCAGCCATTGGTCCCTGGGCCCGCCAGGA
>PYHW01009287.1:534214-562816 GCA_013186435.1 Turdus rufiventris
CGGGTGGGGGCGGGGCCTCGGCTAGCAACCTCGCAGGGGGAGCTGGGGGCGGAGCCTCGCTGCAAAAAAAAGTGCGCCCTATAGACGGCTGCGCCTTATCTGATCTACAATGTTGCAATTTTTGCTGACTCCCGGGGGGTGCACCTTATAGTCAGGTGTGCCTTATGGTCGTGAAATTACTCTACTTATACCCCACAACTGCCTGGTCTCCATTCCTCTCCCACATCTGCTGCCCTTGCAGCTGGAGAACTGTCAGCAGGCAAAGCAGGTTCTAAGCTGACAGAAGGTGCCTTCAGTGCCATTTGACAAACAAGGGTCAGTATGGAATTTTCTTAATGCACAATGTGGTAATCCACACCAGGTCAGGGTCCAGATCCTGACTAGGGATCCCTGTTGCTGTAAGGAAGGCAGACTTAAGAAGGGACATAGAACACTCTTGTAAAGTCCATCCTTATTACTTAAAGAGGCTGTTTACTGTTTACATTCAGCATGAACAGGCTTGAAATTGAAGGATACTATTCTGTCCACTCTTTGAAACAAGAATTTCATGATTAGTAACCAGATTTGGCTTTTAAATAATGAGTGTTTTCCTATAACAGGTCTCAGTTTATGTTACCCCAGCTTTCATACCACCTTTTCTTCTCCCAATTGGTGAAGTTGACATTACTTACACAGCAACTGATAAGTCAGGCAATGAAGCAAGGTGCACATTCAATGTCAAGGTTATTGGTAAGTGTTGGTAAAAATCACTGGGAAGGCTGTCTGTCATGAATGAGACCTTCTTATTTGCACAGAAAGAGACTGAGTCAGTGTGGCCTTTATGTGTGCAGTTGTAAGCCCAGGAGTATTGTCATCTCCATAAAGGCTTTGCATGTGTGCAGTCACAACTTGCATGTTCAGTTTGGGTGTATTTCATTCTGATGTTCTTTCTGACTGTTAAGATTTCTCCTTACACTGGTTTACTAAATTCTTTATTTTGTTGTCAGTTATTGCTTTCATCATAAATCTCTATTTAATTCTTGAAAGATTCCTACTAATTTCTGAAGTTATTGCAGCATATTACTGATGCAAATCATTATTCAAGTATTTTTGTCAGACAGTTGTGTTATTCGGGAGTCCTGCAGATAATCCAAGGTTTGCTCTGTAGAAGACAAACACTGCAGAAACCATGAGTTCAGCAGATTAATTACTATTATTCATTCACTCAGCATCTTCCAATTGCAGCAACTTCCAAGTGTGCACTTTTGTTGTATCTATCAATTTGAAATTAAAGCTACTGTTCTGGTTATAAATGCTATTTGAGTGTGGCAGTAGTTCTGTAAGCTAATGTCATGCCATCCTTTCAAATTCTGCAGATGCAGAACCTCCTGTAGTTGACAGATGCAGATCTCCGCCACCCATGCAGGCAGAGAATGACTACCCAGTGACATGGGAAGAACCAGAATTTTCAGACAATTCAGGTGAGATAGTGCTCCCCAAAACATACAGGCAACAGTGATGAACACACAGGTATCACAGCCTAGTTTGATATATTCTACTTAAATAAATCTCATCAGAAAAGAGCTAGAACACTGATGGGGAATTAAATTTCACAGTGAGGTAGGTGTCGAGGACTTTTTGCTTTGAGTAAATACTCTTTTCTTAGACACACATTCACCATTCAGCTCTCTCCTGCTCCAGGACAGGAGAACTGTTGTTTCAGTTGACTTCTACTTCCACCTGCCCAAACATTCGTGGCTACAAGGCTGCTGATAGGGAAGGACTGGGGAAAAGAGGCATCCATACACAGCCCATTTCATATTTATCTTAGAACGTCCATCAAAACCATGACATCTTCCTGTTCCTTTTTCAGATCAAAGCAAGACTTGGTGAAGTTTGTGGGATTTTAGGGTTTTTTCCTTCAAAAGGCAAAGATGTCATTGACCAGCCAAACAGCTAGACAACTCCACCTGTTCACCCTTGATCCCTTGGAGTTTGAGATTTGCTGAGGTTTTTTTACTCAGCTATTTTTAAGAACACATAATTTTGAAAATTTGCAGCTGTTTCCTTTTCCATTTGTCAAGATTGGGTATGAGCAACACTCTTTTATTTACCAATACTTTACATTGTCTTTTAACTCTTCTAGGTGGTCCACTGACTGTCACTAGGAGTCATGCACCTGGAGATCTCTTTCCCAAAGGAGAGACAACAGTCCAGTACACAGCTGTGGATCCTTCTGGCAATAACAGGACATGTGAGATCCACATTGTCATCAAAGGTATGTTGTCTTAAAATTCTGGCCAAGACCTGGCATTGCTTTAACTAAATATTACAAGGGATACAAGATTGCTCCACCTCCTCATTTAGTTATTGCCATTTTATACTGAGGTAACTCGAAGGCAGTCAAAATATTTGCTAGTACCAACAAGAAAATTGTCTATGACTGAGGCAGCACAGCAGTGATTTGGTTCAATAAATTCAAATTCCATATAAAAGCATTGAAATTATGATTCATTAAGCAGAAAAACTTGCAGTTTTTGTAATACCATGTGAAATATATTAATAGGTGTCACTCAAATCTTGCTTCAAATCTGCAGTTAAAAGGAAAACTTTCTGCCAATTTTTCTTTAGTTAAATGCTAATACTGCAACAGATAATAAAACACTCTTTAGATTTTGGGATATGTATGTACCTGTAGATGTAGTGCTGCATTTTGTTTATTGCATAGACATCTCTTCCCCACAGTTCACTTTCTCATTAAAAATCCAAGCAATAATTTGGCAGATAAATTATTAAGAATGAAAAATCTCCTTCATATCTGCTTTCTACTTTCTATGTCTTAGTTGGACATCTGTATAAAAATATCTGTTAATGAAGAGAGAATTTAAAATCATGCAAAGCAGAATTTTGGTTATAGTTTTCAGGAAAGGTAAGTTGCAAATGGATGTGCTAGTCTCTGATTAAATCCTAGCAAGAACTAGCCAGTGCTTAGAACTGGCATTATATCAAGGTCTCTACAAGCTCAGACCTTTTGTGGTTCACTGTTTGTGACATAGTATTTGCAGTTATTCACAACTTCTTTTACAGTTGGCCTGAAAAATTAATCATAACTGAGATTATGAGGTTATCCTAAGATGATTCTAACAATTTCATATGTTGTTGTGATGGTGCAGACTGGATAATATTTAGTTTCAGAATTCAAGATGTAGTATGGTTTACTAGAATTCATTGTATAAGGTTCATGGGAAAATTTAAATTGATATTTTATATTACTTTAGTAAAGAGTTTTTCATATGTATAACTTTTTTTTAAGTCTTCATGTTTCTGGTTTTCCAATTGCAATGGCAGGATTTGAGAATTATTTAGCAGTAGCCTGATCCTGCTTTATGGATGTAACAAATAGTACTTCCACAAATTTCAACAGAGGCAAGATCAAATCAATACTAGGTATTTTGAAAATCCTATCAGAGCTGTTCTCATGGAGGATCACTTATTTCACCACATTAATCAATATATGAATCTTTGTGTTTCTCATAGGTTCTCCCTGTGAAGTTTCCTTTGAGCCTGTGAATGGTGATTTTATATGCACATCAGATGAAGCAGGAGTTAATTGCACATTGCACTGTGCAGAGGGTTACAGCTTTTCAGAAGGATCAAGTGAAAACTACTATTGTGCATATGATGATGGCATCTGGAAGCCACCTTTTTCTCCAGAGTGGCCTAGTTGCTCTTGTGAGTCTTGCTGTTACTAAAATTAATCTGCAACTCATGAAACACTATATTTAATGAGAAAGCAAATGAAAATATTTTTTAAATCTGTATTCTATTTATTTATAACAAATATTCTCTGTCCTCTGCCTCTGAATTGTTACAAATATTGTGAAACAATGCTTGGAAGTCTATATATGTTATTTCATAAGCTGTCTAAACCACAAAAATAGCAGTGAATTTCAATCCCAGGAATCACAAAATAGCAAAGATGGCAAAGTAAACAGGCTAATTGAAGCAGATTGCTAACAAACACTATCGGTGTCTTTTTAATAGGAATACAAGGCTTTGCAACTTACTGATTGAAATGCGTAGTGTTTGTTGTGCTTACATATCTAATTACCACCAGATTAGATGAGTTTATGTGTTTTGTTTGAGAGGGACACTTGCAAAATGTCAGCGGTAGAATTTTCCACATTTGGTGACATTTTTATAATAAATGTATCAGAACTACATTTGAAGCCAATCTTGGTGCCATATTGCAGCCACCTCCATCACAGTCAATTTCTTGGTTTCAGCAATAAAAGATTATTATTTCTGCTACGAACAAACAAGAGTTATGTTTCAGAGCTACCAATTCAAAATCTGTAATTTGGACACTTCAAACTTTGATTAATTCCTGGATAAGAATTTTTATATTAATCTAGCAGCATCAGTAATAAGACTATTATATTTATGCTTTCCTCTCAGAAGTTACCATGAGTTTAGTTGACAGTTCTTAGGTTTCTTCCATTAAGAAAATGTTGAAGTAGAAAAATTACCTGGATTTTAATTTCTTTTAACTTTTCCAGTAAATTTCATGCCTACCAAAGGGTCATATCATTGGCTGAGATGTAAGTGATCCATTTGAACTGCTGATTTAAAGACCTTGTTTCTTACCTTCTTGTATTTCAGTTTTAGCCAAATTATCTTGATTTTAGTTCTGAAACTCTTGCATTGATCAGTAAAAATTTATTTCTCCAACATTTTTCAGTAAATCGTTTTGCAAACCATGGATTCAAATCTTTTGAAATGCTCTACAAAGCAACACGATGTGATGACAATAATCTTCTAAACAGCTTTACAGACGCATTTCAGAGTGCACTTGGTAAAATGGTAGGTTAGTAAATCCTCCTTCCCTTCACATGCTTCTTGAAAAACATTGTTACTCTTTGCAAATAACTAGTTTTGTAGAAGGAGATTGACAGCAGAAGCCCTTAAATTAAATATGAGCTGTTTCAGAGGGTGACAAAGTATTTTTAAAAATAAAGATGGTTCACTGGCATTTTAATGCAATTCAGTTTGGTCTTCAGTGTGGACTTGTATGGACAGAATATATGCTAGTGTCCAAGTAGTTTAGGAAGCTACAGCTTGTAGATTTTCAGTAGCATTCCAAAGGCAACCTCTGTAGTTTTGCAACCTTCCAATCAATTGCCCCCTCAGTGCTGTTTTTGCAAGTTGGATGTGATCCTAAAATAAAAGCATTTTATACAGACTATGTATAATATATAACCAAATAGTATGAATGAGCACACATATGTACCAATGGATGCATTCCACGTTTGGTGTGTACATCCAGGCTCTTAAATCCAGTAGCCGTGATCTGCTCAGGTTGCAAGAATTTCTGAGCTCTCACTCTTATCATTAAGAGCTTCATGATACTGGTTTTGAAGAGGTCCTGCCATGGCTCTTGCCATCTACGTCAGTATCACAATCTCTCGTGTTAATCCGCATACCTCTCTTCAGCTGGAAGGTAGAACAGCAGAATGTTGAGTTCTGATCCCAGGAGTGGATGTCCAGGCCTAGTGTTGTTTTTCCAATAGAGAGCGCTGGGCATCTACAGGTCTTTCGGAGAAAACAGCCGATATTCTAATAAAAGGTTGTCTACTAACTAAAAGACATTTTTAGTACATGCAGATAATGGGAAAACTCCTGCAGCTTTGGAACATATGTCAGTAACACTTGTCAAATGGCTGAAAACTTAGGTGACATGTCAGACAGCATCTAGCTTGGACATAAATATCTCTTACTCTTTTGCCCTGATTCAGGTTTGTTCTTTCCAGTAGAGAAATCTTGACTGGTTTTATTTGTTTCTTTCCCTGGTTCCTGTGCTTGGACTTTTCTGTTGCAAGTAAAAGATAATAAGGAAAAAATGGGTAGTGACCTTTCCAAGCAATTACATCAAAATGCAGTGGTCTGGAAAACATTCAGAAAGGCTGTTCTGAATATGCTTATTCCTATTCCCAAGAATTTGGAACTCTACCAGAGATGTGAAAAGTGGGAATCAATGGGCAGGAGCATCTTTCAAATGAAAGTTGATATAGACAAAACAAAACCATTTCAAAACATGACCTGTGGCCCAATTTACTTGAAACCTTTCAGGAAAAAGCAAAAAGTGCATACCTTATCAAAAATTGTGCATTCATCTATTCTTATGTAATTAATCTCCACTGATTTTGTGGAGGGAAAAAGATAAACAATACCAGAAAGATTTCTGATGAGTTTTCTGTTGTGTGATTTGTGACATGTGATTTTTGACATTTGATTTCTGTCCTCCTGAAATTTTTTCCCACTCCTCTGAGATCTTTTGGTACATAAGTCCCTTTCCATGGTTAGGAAGAGGTGGATATGAAGATGTAAGGTTTGAAAGCTAGAAAAAAGTGGCAGCATTGTTGTAAACCTGACAGAATTACAAGAAACATAGCTGGAAAAAACAGCAGGAAGAAAAATTGTCTCAATTTATGTCTGTATTCTGGGATTTGGTGTGAAGAATGATTAATTGTAAGAGTAATGAATCATCATCTTCTCTTTAAAAAAAAAATCTTCTATGATGAAGAGATTGTATTTGTGCAAGTTGCTTTCTTATTTCCAAGTTGTATCAACAAAACTTACATCTTCTAGAAGACCTTGCCAGGGTTGTAAGAGACATGAAAGGGGAAATCTAGTATCACTGGCAGAACCAGTACTTTACATTGTAATTAGAAGTTTTTATGTCAGGGGAAAGGGCTCTGTGGTTTTGTTTTTTAAGTTATTCTTCTTTATGTTGAAAGGTCCCATCATTCTGTAATGATGTTGATGATATTGACTGCAGATTGGAAGATCAGACACAGAAACACTGCTTGGAATATAATTATGATTATGAAAATGGATTTGCCATTGGTAATTACTGATTCCATTTCATATTGATTCTTAGCCATCCAGGTTTAAAGGAGCATGATTCCTGCCACAATGTCTTTAGTGAGATTTTTTTTTTTTAAGTAACTGTGGTACTCATAAGGTGATAAGCAATTACATTACAGGTTTTAAATATTTTATTATTTATTTATTTTTTTATTTATTTAATATAAGAATATTGTTGAACTCTTTGATGTTTGTATCAATGCGGCTTTCTATATAAAGAAGGTGTGAAGGAGAATTTCCTGAGCTGCCTTATGGTGGGGGGGGGAGAAAAAGTACACAAACACAGAGCCTGTTTGGTTAACCTAGAAAATAGGAACTTCTTTAAAACATACAGTTTAAAACCAAAATACTGAAAAACTACAATAAATAGATTTGGAGATTGTTAAGAAAATGAGGAGCATCAGTGATGCCAGGTCAGATCTGCACAGAATCCTCCTGTGTGAAGCTGTATGTGCTTAAGTTGGTCCATTTGCTGTGAAAATGCTTCCTGCTTGTAAGGACAGACTTTACACCATGAGTGTGGCTATATCCGAGTGAAAGCCATAACCATCCTAACCATTGCTCTCACTTTGGTTTTTGCCAAAGTAAGGAAGTTGTAATTTTCAGTCCAGCTTAGTGCCCATGTTGTACTGCTGTTATTCTTGGCCTTCTGAGTCCCGTAGGGGTGCTGAGAGCGGAAAAGCTGAAAGTGGATAACTTACATTACCTCTCTTAGCAGGAGGCATTTTGGCAGATCCACATCAGAATCTGTCATAGGACTGTGTCCTGTCCCTTTTACAGATTTATAGTGGAGTTACTTGGTAGAACTTCCTGCTTATGCTCACCTTTTGTAATGCTTTACCCTGCGAGCATTTGTTTGTGTTCAGACACAGGGCAGGTCTGGATGTTCAGTGTGTGTTTGTCATCAGGGTAAGGATGAATGCCGATGACAGCTGGAACTAAGCTATAAAGGCATGTGGAAAAAACAGCATTACAGACATGGAATGTAGCATCATATTCTCTTCTGGTTCATGTCAACCTCTTACCAGAATAACCTTGTTGCTGTTTTTCAGGACTTCATAATTTTACACTGTGAAAGTGGGAGAACTCTCCTCAAGGCATAAGAAACAGCAGTTTAAAAAATTAGTTGCGAAATACTCACATGATTTTAAACTGTGTGGTTAACTTGTCCTAGTTACCACTGTAAATAAAACATAATCTTGGTGGTGCTAACAGAAAATTGGCAGATTTTTTTTTCTATCTTCATATCTTTTATATTCTAGATCAATTAAATAGACCACATCCCTCAAGATTTAGTAATCATGAAAAAGTAGATTATGTACAGAAAATATTTTGATTGAAATCATATGAGAGTGATGAAGGACATTAGACAAGGGTAAATTTGACTCACTGTGTGTAACAAAAAATGACTGTCAGGGGGTAATGCAGGGATTAGGTGATGCCTTTTCTGAGAGGTCAGACAATATTAGAACTGTTCAGGAGTTGTTAGAAGAAGATGCAATGGAGACATGGCATAGGCTATGCTGTCTGTAAGTAAGCTAGAAATGGACTCAAAGGCCATATGGAATTGTTAAAGAACTTGCTGGCAGGTGAGGGTACAGGTGAGGGTTCAGGCAAGACGGAGGAAGAGAAAGAATTGCAACATGTAACTTTTCTGACTAGTTCTTTAAAGCTTTGATTAATTTCATCAAACTGGGACCTCTAGGATATCAGTTAGGATTAAGATTTTTCATTAGTAAAAATGAGGATGCAGTACCCACTTGTACAGAGTCCAAGTCAACACATATCATCTGGAGCTTTAAACAAATTATATTGGAGTTGTGTTTTAGAAATAAGTACGGGTGCTTATTTTCCGCATGATGTTTTGTATTTATTTATTTCTTAATGTCCCACAGGACCTGCTGGCTGGGGAACAGCAAACCACCTGGATTATTCCTATGGTGATTTTGTTGATGCAGTACAAGGAGAAGACTTATCCAAGCATCTCTCTACCTCTGTAAAAGCAGCACCTGCTCGGGTCAAAAGGCATAAGCTGAATGTTCCAATGACTGACCAAAAAATCAAATTAATATTTAACATCACAGGTGAGACAAGTCAAACTTGTCTCTTCTTTTAAACTTCTCTGCTTCCTTCTTTTTCAAAACTGTGTCTCTAATACATTCAGTAAAGCTTTTTCAGCTCAAAGAAGCCTGGTGAAGATGCAGATGGCAGTTCTCTGGACACATTCATGGTAGTACCATTTCATCACAGGCTTTCTTCCTGGGGGAAAGATCACAGCCTCATGTTCGTGGAGAGCTTTGTGCATATGGCCTCCTTTTCACTTTCCACTGACAAGCTTGAGTGTTGCACTCTTGACAAATTCTAGAGTACACTGGAAGTGCTGACTGCAAAGTCTTTGTGTTTTTTGTGTTTGCTGTTTATATTCCAGCTAGCGTGCCGCTGCCTGATGAGAGGAATGATACATTGGAACTGGAAAACCAAAGACGGCTCCTTAAAACCCTGGAAACGATCACAAACAGGCTGAATAGAACTCTCAATAAGGAACCTATGTATTCTTTTCAGTTTGCATCTGAACTCATTGTAGCTGACACCAACTCACTGGAGACTGAGAAGGCCTTTCTTTTCTGCAGGCCTGGTTCTGTGCTGAGAGGGAGAATGTGTGGTAAGCCAGATGACTTGTTTCTTATGTGTATTCAAAATCCTTTTGCAAAACAGGATTTTAGAGGATGTTTGCTGAGGGTTATAATTTGACACAATGCAGTGCTTGTGGTCTCGCATAACAATAAACTACAAAAATGCTTTGCACAGTTTGACTTCCAGAGGATGTTTATGTTCCTAACCAAGGCCTGTGGAAAAGGGATGCTTTGTACCCAGGATTCTACTCCCTGGGGGCATCAGGCATATCCATGCTTGGCCATACAGAGAAAACAGTGTGTGGTATGCAGTCTGTTAACCCTGTTAGTACTGTGGATGATATGTAGCTAAAATGGGAATTGAATTCCATTTCTTGTGCAGAGTTAAATCTTTACAGTGCTCCAGAGAGATACCCTATCTGCTGAGGAACAGAGTCACATTCCATAAAGACATTGAAAACATTGTTTGACTAAATGGGAACTCTGGAGGCAAGAGAGGTGTGTATGATATTTCACTCAGAGGGAAACTTAGGTTTCCAACATTTCATTACAGTCAATTGCCCTTTGGGTACCTATTACTCCCTGGAGCATCTTACCTGTGAAAGCTGCTGGACTGGATCCTATCAAGACGAGGAAGGGCAGCTGGAATGCAAAAGTTGTCCATCTGGTAGTTATACTGAGTATCTACACTCTAGAAGCATCTCTGAGTGCAAAGGTAAGAACTTTTGTCTTATTTGGACAGCCACTTTCGAATTCTTGGTGACATCCTTTTGGACCCCATGGTAGAAGTACTGGATTGAAGCTAGCCTGTGAAACGAGGAGCAGTCCTAATTGCAGCTTAATGCATATGCATAGGGAAATACCAAAATTTTCATCTCTGCTCTAGCATACAGGATACCCAGGCAGAGGTTTTGAGAAGAGTTGGCCTTTGATGGTTTGATTAGTTTCTGTATTTCATTTCTGTGATTGCATTTTTCAGACAATAATGCACTTAAAATAATTCCTCTGTCATCCTTGCCAGCCTCTCTCTATCCTACCCTGCAGATCCGAGTCACTGAACAGCACAGAGCCGCTATGTGTTCGTGAGTTCTTCTGAAAAGGAAACAGCTAGTTTGATTTAAATTTTTATTGGCTTTATTGCCATTACTTTTGTTGATTAAAATGTGTAACTGAGTTTCAGTAAATTATCTGTGAAGCTGATTGGAGAGAATTCACTGGTTAATAATTCACAATTGCTCTATGAGCACCTTACCATGTTTGCTCTTTGTACCCATGAAGTCCTTCAGAGTAGAGTATGCTCCAGAAATAAAATTCCTTGCGATTTGTGTTGTGATTTCAACATTATTTTCAGAGATTGGGAGCCATATTTCCTGTTGGACAGTGTTTAATCTTTCTGAGCTCTTTTGCCTTATAGCTCAGTGCAAGCAGGGAACATACTCACCTAATGGTCTTGAGACATGTGAAACATGTCCAGTTGGAACATATCAGCCATCATTTGGATCCAGAAATTGCATCTCTTGTCCAGAAAATACATCAACAGTAAAAAGAGGCGCAGTGGATATCTCAGCTTGTGGAGGTTTGTTACAAAAAGGGTAATGATTTTTTTCTAAACTAAATATTAAAAATGTCTAAATTGTTGTTTAAGAACCAAATTCATCTGGCTGAGACTGAATTCCTCTTCTGATTAAGTGTAGACCAAGGAAAATTTCCCAGCAAAATGATAGGTCATTTCCTTTTACCAATCATCCTCCTACTGATTCTTATATAATGAGAAATAAAATTAGATATGTGATGGGTAACTAAATGAAAATAAGATATTCTTCCTTACAGAAAAGATAGCGAATTGTCACTGTTATTTCTCCTTTGTTTTCTGTACAAAAATTCTGAATTTTAACAGTTTGCTCAGTAATTTGTTCGAAGAAATTCACCGCATTTGTCTTTGGCAAGTTTTGCCAGAAGAATTCTCAGGGAAATAGTGTGTAAGGATTTATAGTGCAAAAAAGTCTTACTTGTTCTTGAAGGTGATAAAAACCAACAACAAAAACAAACAAACAAACAAAACAACTAAACTAAAAAAACCCCAACCAAATAACAACAACCAAAAAATAAAAATAAAAAAGGTGTGAGAGATAGAAAGGAAGTACCATTTAAAAGCTGCCACCAGAGCAACAAAAGCAGTAAAATGAAATACTTTTTGAGAACAACATGGCATGTCACAGAAAATTTTAAATTGACATTTCCTAGAATAGTGAATTCTTGGCATATTTCATTCTGTTTCTTTCAAGTCTAAGAAGAGACTATGACAGCAGAAGAGAAAGTGATAAAAAAGGTGGAGGGAAGTAAGATGGATGTGCAAGACATCAGGTCACTCAAAAAGTTTTTTTTTTCCTCTTGCAGTACCATGTCTTGCAGGCGAGTTCTCTCGTACAGGTTTGACACCTTGCTACCCTTGTCCCAGAGACTACTATCAACCAGACCCAGGAAAGTCCTACTGCTTGTCTTGTCCCTTTTATGGAACAACAACCATTACTGGTGCCAGATCCATCACAGATTGTTCAAGTAAGCTGAATTATCTCCACTGGATAAAGCGAATAAGGGGAACATCTAAAGGATAGCCAGAAGCAGCCTTAAAAGAAAACATCCCACTTACTCTCTGGACAAATGTAGGACTTTGAATTCAATCTGTGAAGTTCTCAGCTGGTTCTGCCTACTGGTGTTGCCTCTGTTTTTGAGATTAGCTCTGATACATACCAAGGCTCAATAAACAGTATACACATGCAGTGTGTGTGGGCTTTGCCTATGTCTACTATACACATATGCTATAGAGAGAAATATAAATAAATACATATACTAATATGTATATGCATGCATGTATCTATACATAAAAACATATAAAGTATTTTTATGTGTACAGACAGGTATGTGTTTTAGAAATGTATGTTCTTACAAATACATATTTTTGTAATGGGCACTTACAGTTTGCTTTTTATTTCCAGAAATGCACATTTTTCAGCATGTCTTTACGTGCATTTCTAACATGCAGGTATAATGTCCCCATGGAATAGGGACCTTGCTACACAGTGTTACTAACAGTGCTTTCATACCTTTACTTTTTAGGTTTTGGCTCTACTTTTTCAGCAGCTGAGGAAAGTATAATGATGGTACCAGCCTTCCCAGAAAACATCAGCAAGCAGTACAAAGTCAGCAGTCAGGTAAGGACAAGTGTTATTTTCCAGTGTTATCTCAGTTGAAAGAAAAAGCACTTCATGCAGCAGTAAACAAGTAAGACCTTTTTGACTGTAATTCTTTTGCTGACTTTATTTCCTGAAGAGATTAAAGCATTGGTTTAAGAGGGGAGCACTCAAACTTTCTTTGTAATCATAGAAGCACTTTCATTGAGCAGAGGAAATGGCATCAGCTGCTGACGATCTTAAATTCACCTGATATATGAAATACTTGCTACATTTGTAAAAGAAAAGTAAACTACATGGAAGAGGTTCAGGCAATCTAGAAAAAGTATATTGGCTGTGCTTAGTCATCTGAGGTCTTCCATATGCTGAGTTCCAGAAAATGCAACTAGACATCTAAGTCTCAGGTGTAAAATCTTGGGTTTACATATTGCAACACAGATGGACTTGAGAGAAGGGAGGCAGAGCTCCCTTCTGTTGTGGGTGGGTATCCTCTCTGAAATAAAGGCAAGTCCTCATGTGAAGCTAGTCTAGTGACAATGTTTGCTGGAACTGACTTCCTACCCCCACCCTTCACTCCCAGTCTGCAACTCCTGACAAGACTCCTTTGATTGGATTGGAATTTGGGATGTTGTGTAAACAGGAGCAAAGCTGACTCATGACAAATTTGGCCTGAGCCATTATATCGCACAGGGATGGGTGACAAATTATCTCCTATGGCTTTAGTTGACTATTTACTGAAGGTTTTGATGAATTCAGGTTTGCAATAATAATAGAAATAATGCCACATGGTGGAAGTTCGCTGCCAGGTCACCTGGCAGCAGTGCAAAGTGATTAGCTGATATAGAGGGATGCAAAGTGGGGAACTTGAATATAAATTTAGCTTAGTATAAACTGTAAATCATAGCTCAAACAGTTTTGAGGAGATATTGCTAAGTAAAAGGTAATTTTAAAATAATATTCAGATTTGTGGTATTTTTTGGTAGGAAGTGGTTAGCATGCTGACAAGACAGAGGAGGAACTAGAAACTGGTGACTTTTTTATTCCATCTTTCCAAAGTGATGGAAGTATGGAGTATATAGCTTAAAATTAGAGTTTGCCAGCTTTGCTGTAAGTGTATCATTTGTGCCTTTCACAGGTCTTTCATGAGTGCTTTCTGGAACCGTGCCACAATAATGGGACATGCAAGCAATTGGGAAGTGGATATATTTGCATATGCCCACTTGGATATACAGGTAAAAAACTGGGAAGCAGGTGGAGTAGCTAGCGCTTCATGATGCCCTTAAAATAAGGAAGTATAAAGGAGCAAAGCATTTCAGTATAGCCTAACTAATTGAAATATTCATCACATATTTAGAATATATAAGAAAATGGATACTTCTTCACGTGCTTGCTGAATTATGTTGTGTTTTGCAGAAAAGATTTTGAATGGGATTTCTTTTAATGAAGTTTGTAGATGTGAAAATCCTTTGGCAATATTTATGATTAACAAAAGCTAGAAATTTGCAGTCTTGACAGCTAATTCTACCTGTATGGAGCCTGTACTTGTCTTCAGTGTTAGCTACCCAGTTGCTCCAAATCAGTGAGATGTCTTATAATTCAGTTGTTATCAAGAAATTACTTTTGATTGCTCCTCTCTGAAGCTGGTCAGTCTGTTGCTCAATGTGCATCACACCTTTCTAGCAACATTTGTCTCAGGTCTGTGTTAAAGCACAGTCTAGTAAAAAGATAATAAACCTGAATATCTGCTAATGTAAGCAATTAATCAGGTTTTCCTACATTATGTGGTCATGGCATCATTTTTCTGAACAATTTTGAATTTTGTCTTCCTATTCTCAGTCCTTTATTTTGCATTCTAGGCTTGAAATGTGAAACACAAGTTGATGAGTGTAAATCATCTCCCTGTCAAAACAATGGAATATGCAAAGACGGCATTGGGACCTTTGTTTGCCACTGTCAACCGGGCTATTCAGGTAATTTGTTTCACTTCATAGCTTTTCCGCAGATAAGGTTGGTTTCTGTGCCAAGTATCACAAAGCACAAGTGCTGTGTAGTTCCATATCCAGTTATAACAGGAAAACAATATGATCTGCAGGTAAGTAGGGTAAGGTTCTACTATATGTGAGTAGGTTTTAAAATAAACTGACAGGGTGCGGGCAATTTATCCTTCTCTTTTGTGACATTTCTGGTCTGAAAAAAAAGGAGTAAGATTTAGGAAGTTAGTAAATACTAACAGGGAAAGTGCTTGTGAGACTGACTGCCCAAACAGACACAGCTTTTATGCTTTTACTGCTTATTTACTGCAGCCCTTGGAATAAGTGAGTTGGCTTTTGCTTGTATTTTTTCTCAGTGTTTTTAACTGTCACCTGCATGCACGTTGAAGTTACTGAAATAACAGGGAAACCCAGCACGACTGAGTAGCTGGCCAAAACTGCACCTGATTTCTAAATATAGAAATAAATTACTGAGGAGATTATATTGTGTAATCAATAAAAAAAAGCTTTGTGTTTTCCATTAGAAATGGTCTCCCTCATTGTTCATGTTTATGGCTATACATTTATCAACAGCAGCATTAGCTGGATGGATTTTTAAACATTATAAAGATACACAATGGACTTTGCTTCTTGATCCCAGCATCTAAATAGCACAGATGACCTCTGTAGCTGTTGCAGTAGTGCAGTCAATCACGTGATTTTGTCACCTGCTCTCGGTAACCTCTTGTCGTGCTCGTGTACTGTACAGTATTGTTCTGTTTTGCACATTCTGCCCCTGCAGCATACAGTCTGTGACCATGTCTTGATCATGCCTTGTAATCCTTGCTGTTCAAAGGTTTCTTGTGTGAGGAAGACATAAATGAATGTAGCTCCAGTCCATGTTTGAATGGAGCCCACTGTGTTGATGGCAAGAATGGTTATCGCTGCACATGTCCTAAAGGGTTCACAGGTACACCTTGTTCCCTTTAAGTTAGTCTTTACCCTTTCTGACCAAAAAATATGTCTTCCTATGCTGCCCAAAGTATTTCCATCTCACTGCTACATAGCAATATATATAATGTATTACATGTTGATATTAATGTGAGTGATGGATGTTCCTAAGGTCTATCTAATCTCTCAGATTAGTGTGTAGCAGTGAATGTGTAAGTAGTAATTAGTAGTGTAAATGTGGCTTCAGAAGGATTTACTAAGTGCTAGATCTTCAATTTTGCCATGAACTTGCTGTGTGATGTTAAGAAACTAATAATGACATTCTAATGGATTCAAATCATTGTTTTGAATTTTATTTAAAAATAAAAATATTTTAACAGTAGATAAAATGGTTTATATTAAAACTACTCCCCAATCCCATACTCTACTTACACAGATATCTGTAAAAAATACATATATCTGATGATTATCATGTTGCTGAAGAGCTACACTATAAAATCACATGCAGTTTCAGTGTTGTGACATAGAGCCTCTTTCATATCATAAAATCACAGAATCATGTATTTCTGGCTTTTATATCTTTCGTTAGAGTTAGGGTTTCAGCCAAATGTCTTTTATAGTAGCTTTTCATTAGTTGCTCAGAATATTTTCTCAGGTGATTTCCTGGTTCACCCCAGACTAGTCACGTTTAAATTTTACAGGTTGCTGCATGCTATTTCTGTAACTGTTAAGATGGTTCCCATAATTCTTCTGTGTTTACTTAACCTCTGTTCATGGAGTAAATGCCAAACCTGCATGGCTACTCTGATGTTTGCTTTTTCTCAGAAGATCAGCTACACTTTTAAAAAACAGAGATGTATTAATAATCCTCTTTCTTAGGTTAATTCAGTCTAGAACTGTTACTTTGTTCTTTTTTTTTCCCTCTCAGGTGATCTCTGTGAAAGGGAGATGAATGAATGCCTTTCAAACCCATGTCTTAATAGGGCTGTTTGTGAAGATCGAGTTGGAAGTTTCTCCTGCAAATGTCTCCCAGGTTTTGCTGGTGTCTTGTGTGAAAGAAACATTGATGAGTGTCTCAGCAGACCCTGCAGGAATGGAGCTACATGCAGAGATGGTATCAATAGCTTCAGGTGAAAAACAGATGATTGATGTCATATAATGTGGAAAGTCAGACATGTTGAGGTGCCTCAGCCTTCTTAGATTTCAGCAAGCATATTTTGGCAGCCGGATCCAAAATAAGTGGTCCCTTTATGAACACTAAAGGAGATCTTGAAAGACAAAAAAATATATCCTGGTGTCTTAACTTTTAAAAAATTCCAGGGAAAACAGCAAAGAAAATATGCAGTTTGAAATGTAAGTGTGGTAGGACTGCATGGTTTTTTAAACACTGATCTTCCAAAAGATGTCCACTTTCCCAAACTTCGGGGGCTTATCTTGCTTTCCACTGATTTTTCACTCATAATATATGATGACCAATTTTGTACCTGGTAATATACATTTCTATAGCTTGGAAAAACTATAGCTGTATATATTGAGCCTAAAATACAAACCCCAGTGGAAACTTCCAGCTATTTAATTTTATGATTTAGGGTATCCGAACTCAGATCAGAAGCTACAAATGCCAGCAGAAGTGTCATATCCTAGGTCACTGTATAGGTAGATGGGCCACTGTTAACATCTATGTTTAGTAAGTTTTTCCTTACCAAAAGCTCTAGAAATTTTGGTGCCTTTCAAGCACCTCGGTTTTACAAGTATTAGAGGGTTTTGGTGTCTTTATACTGGCTTGGTTTTCCCTACATAGAAAGATGACTGTCTGAAAAGCTGAATAACTCTTATCATTAATTCTGTGTAAGTTAGAGGAGTGTTTTACTCATGGAAGTGCAATCTGTATGTCTCACAATTTCATACAAAGAAATGCAGGCTGTTTAAATATTGTATTGTCCCTGATATTATGCAGCTAATAGAATACAAGCATGCTTAAGAGGAATGACCAAAATAAAACTCCATGATTTCTGTAGTCTATCATCTGTTAATTTTTTCAGTATCATTATATAACATTCTCATTGGCAGATCGGGCCTCATGGCCAGAATTCTTTTTTATGATGGCTGTCACCTCTGAATTGTGCTTCTTTTCCTCTGTAGGTGTCTGTGTGTGACAGGGTACACAGGAGTGACCTGTGAAGTGAACATCAATGACTGTGACTCCAGTCCCTGCTTAAACCAAGCCACCTGTGTGGATGCCTTGAACTCGTACGTTTGTAAATGTCCCCCTGGCTTTACAGGCAGCAGGTGTGAAACAGGTACACAGGACTAAGTCTCAGAAAAAGGTGGCTTGACTAAGTCTCTGTGCAAGATTTGCACTGTCTGGGGTGATTTCATACAGCTTCCCCAGGAAGTAGCTAGGGTGGTGGGATTGTGAGAAGATGAGTGAAGCCTATGTGACTGCAGCATTAATAAGTGTAATTGCAGACAAGTAACAGCATGTGTCTGCGTCATTTCTCTTTCCTAAGGTGTGGTTCTATCTTTTTAATACTCAGTGGGTCTATTGAACTTTACCTGTATTTGCTCTGTGTATCTGTGTTAAGAAGATCTTTCTGCTTCTTATATTTTGTGTAGGGCTTTGCATCACAGGGCTAGAGATTAGTAAGGGGTAGTTTAGCTTCAGAAGTCCTAAAGGCATCAAGTTCCCTACAGGCAAAAGGGTATCAAGTTTGCTGTGGACAGATGGCATGGATCACACCCATAGCACTGGAGATGTTTGAACCACAAGGCTCAAATCCCTCTCCCCAAAAATTGTTATGAAGTAGCTGGTGAATCTTTAAACAGAGTCCACGTTGACTTCACAAAGACAGTAGAAGACATGCAGGACATTTGCACCTGCCATCCTATGTCAGAGTTTAACACCCACCTTTCAGGAGAGCTCCACTTGGTAACATTACATGTCACATCCTAGTAAAGCATGTCACTGTGCATTGAACAGCAGTACAGAAGTGCTGTCCCACACCAGGGCAGTGCATTTCAATAAGTCCAGAACAGGAAAAATCTCAGGTTGTTTTGGGGTTTTTCTCCAAAGCTTGATTAAATGTAACCAGCTGATTATACCTCTTTATGTTGTTGGATGGTAGATTGTAGATGGATATGTCATTTCAGTGATAAAGGACAGAGAAGAAAGGTCCCTGTTCTTTGCTAGGTAATCAGCGTCTTTACCAGCTATTTGTCTTCAAAGACTGTATTCTAGCTGTGGAAAGCTCTGTATGCTGGCTGATGTTAGACTGGCAAAAGTTAATTCCACCTCTGTTCAATTATTAGTGAATAATTTTTGTAGCAGGGTTGCATTCCACTTTACTGCACTTGCTAAGATTTCATTGGATTCTTTTTCCATGTTTGTGTGAATATTGTTCTGAAAACTCTTTGTCTTTGTTGCAGAACAGTCCTCTGGTTTCAATCTTGATTTTGAAGTCTCTGGTATCTATGGATATGTGATGCTTGATGGTGTTTTACCGTCTCTTGGTGACATCACCTGTACATTCTGGATGAAATCCACGGATACCACAAACTATGGGACTCCCATTTCTTATGCAGTAGAAAATGGAAGTGATAATGCATTTCTTCTGACTGATTACAATGGGTAAATCACAGTCTTGCTTTTCTATAGTTTACGTATGTCTTGGATTGCTAAAGGAAGTGTAGAACAGAAATTTGAATGTAAGCATTGGGGTAGAAAAATCTGTGTCCAAATTCCCTTGACAGAGTTGTCTCTTTGTTTTATTTTTCTTCTTACTTTGTTTCCATCACTTTTTGCTCTGTAGAAGAGTAATGGCAAGAGAGCAGAATTTTTTTTTCTGTACTACATTCACATCTTTTCTAAATGGCTTATTGACACATTGAGTGGAACAAATAGAGCTCAGCAGTCAGAGTACTTCTAATATGATTCTAAAAGCAGAGTATGACTTGTAGTATGATTCCAAACTCAACAGGAAAATTTAAGAATCCACTATGCAGCCATGACTTGAGCCTTAATATTTTGTTACAGAAGCATGTTACTTATTTCACCATGCTTTGCATATGATAACGTACTTCCAAGTCCTCTAGGAGAGAGGCATCATGATCCTGTGATGATATTATGATCTTTCAAGCCATGGTTATCTTGTTAGTCAAATAACATTTCTCTGAGTCATGGGGGACAGACCACGCTTTTGAAGTAGCTGCGTGCAGCTGAGTGTGCCTGTGTCTTCCTTCCATGCAGCTGGGTTCTTTACGTGAATGGGAAAGAGAAGATAACAGACTGTCCTTCAGTGAACGATGGCAACTGGCATCACATTGCGGTGACGTGGACATGCACGGATGGGGCATGGAAGGTGTACATCGATGGAAAACTGTCTGATGGAGGCAGTGGGCTCTCTGTTGGATCAAAAATCCCTGGTATGCTTTATTTATATTGTACCACATCTGTTGCCTTCTTTCTGGTTTTATTGCAGAATATGCAAGAAAATGTTTAGGGTTTTTTAGTATATATTCACATTTTCAGCATTTTTGAAAGCTCATGTTGGCTGTTCTTGTTTGTGAAGACAGTTCCCTTCACTCAGCGTCACTGAAGATGAAATGCTCATTTCTAGGGTATATTGGTAGGTAACTTGTTTTATGGACAGCACAATTTAGTCCACAAAGGAACCTGTGCAGAGCTGGTTCTGGGATGGCTTTGTGAGAGCAGGTGTCTCACTGAACAAATTAAAGTTTATCTGGCATTTCCCTTACATCTGTGTGTTCAGAGTTGATTGACTTAGCCTTTTCCTGCTCTTTTCAGTCACATATTTGAAGTTATGTTTGTATTTTTTCCTAACAAGTTGGGGTTTGCTATTTCATTATTTCCTGTGAGTGGTCATCTACAGAGTAATATCAGGGCTCATAAAAAGGCTTATCTTCAGCATTGAAGAGCTATGAAAAGCCTGGTATTATTTGGCTGCAAAGTGGTTTTGTTTTGATAGTGTTTGCATACTGCCACCATCCAAATTTACATAGAATTTCAAAAGACTATTTTATTAAAATAAAAAGTACAATATTTAAACATTCTAGTCCACAATCCTTATGTTTGCCCTGTCTTTCCCACTTAAATTGGAGTTCTCTCCATAGACAAGACCCTAGGAAGTGTGCTGTCTCCATTACTTTTTGACCTTGTCCACATACCCTACCATGTAGAAAATTCATGTTCACATGTTACTGGTCAAGGAGAATAAATTTAGCTTGTGTGCCACATCTCAGAGCACTGACCACCCTCAGTGTCCTTCTGAGGGTATGGAATCACATTTGACATATATGACTTTGTAAGCTTTTATTTAAATCAGGAAGTGTAAGTTACTGTTGTAAAATATGCCTGCTTGGTCAAAACGGCATTTTACATTGCTGTGTGTTGTGCTTCAACTACTGGCCTGCAGGTGATCTCTTTGAGCCAGTGTCATTCCTGGAGCAGCCGTAGGTGATTTCTGCTCCCATATGTATTTGACAGTCACTTCTAAATTGCTGTCTTGGCCTACTTCAGTCTACCATAAGGCTTTCCAGAGGTTTTGCTGAGAGTTTGTTGAAGGTGGCTGGTCTTCGCTGCAAAATCCTAGTAATATAGGGCAGAAAAATTTTTGTTTTGCTTAGATTTTAATCTTCTTATGGGATCCCTGCTGTAAAGCTTTGTTTCCTACCCCTCTTCAAATTCTGAGTTTAGGTGGTGGTGCACTTGTGCTGGGTCAAGAGCAGGATCAAAAAGGAGAAGGATTCAACCCAGCTGAATCTTTTGTGGGCTCCATCAGCCAGCTCAACATTTGGGACCATGTACTTTCTCCACAGCAGGTGAGTGTTTGAACAGAGGGCTCTGAACACAGGATGAACATTTGAGACGGGGTACTAGGTTAGCGTACTGGGTAGACCCCTGCTCCCACAGAATGAAGTTCTGGCTTAGGGTAATAAGCTTAGTGTAGTTAGTAAAGTAGTTTTGAGCAAAGCTAAGTCTGGTAAAATTAACACTGAGTCACCTCCTATTCTGATTTAGCCATTCTGTAATATGTGGCTTTGAAACAGGAAGGAAATCATACATGAAAATTAACCGTACTGCTAGAAGACAGAGAAATCCAATGAAACAAGCTAAGTTCTTGTTTTACAGACTACAGTTTCCTCATTCTGTTAAAACTTCAGAGAGGAGACATCAGAATTTCTGTCAATGCATTAGACACCAAATAATCTGAGCTATATAGTTTCAGGAAAAGTCTGAAAGGGCAGGATAACTGAATACTGAGTTACACCTAATCAGGTACCTAAAATAAAATCTTGGCACCCCAAACTTACAGTGAGTTAAAAATTAATAAAGATTGAAAGATGTCTGCAAGGACAGTGATCCATCAATTTTTATGGGAGACAAACTCCAGTGCTCAGTTATCCTCAGAGTGAAATTTGTTTCTCTATGCCTAGCTGGGACCTCCCACTTCCATTTATGACTACTGGTTGTGCCTTCCACCATGCACTGCTGTACAAGCCTGGCCCTATGTACCATGATCATCTCCCCATACAAACAGGGCTGCTGAGAGATGCCCCCATAGCTGTTTCTGCTGTAGGCTGAACCAAACTCTCCTCCCAGGGAAAGTGTTCCATCCCATCCCTGAACTTGTTCCCACTTGCCAATGTCTTTCCTGCTGTGAATAACCCAAAATGGAATGCAGTACTTCAGATGAGATCTAATAAGCATTGAGAAAGAATAATCATGTCCTTGGTTTTCTGATGGTCACTCTATTCACATAGCCAAGGATGCTGCGGGTCCTCTATTTGCACAGTGCAGTGCTGGCCAGTACTCAGCTCACTGCCTGCCAGAGTCCCTAAGTTCTTATCCACAGAGCTGCCTCTGCTCTTGGCTTTCCTCAGTCTATATTGTTCAGAAGATTTTTCCTTCCCATTTTTCCTTGTTGGATTGTTGAGGTCTGGGTTGGCCCTTTGCTCCAGCCTGTCAGTGTGCCTATGGATGTAACTCCTGAGCACACTGACTGGTGATATTATCACCAGCTTGATATTATCTGCAAACGTGATGACAGTGCTCCATCACCACTCATTACTTTTCCAGTCCTGAAGGTCAGAAGTGTTAAACTGCTGATAACACCTGAACAACAAAGAAAAATGTTTAAAGTTGGAGACATTTCTTTGGGGAAAAATCTTTGGATTAGAAGGTCTTGCTCTTCTCCTGATTTTTCTTAAAGTTGTATCACTAAATATATATGTATAAACAAATTGGTTTATAGCTGTTTGCTATTCCATGATCTAAATAAGAAATAATAAGGTGAACAGAAAAAAACAGTAGAGGAGAACCTTTGCTTCCAGCATCCTCTGGAAGGAGGAGAACGTCTCCTCTGTTTATTTCTGTGGTTTTTTTACTACTTTGCCTCTCTGATAGTTGTAAAACTACGCAATCATCTCCTACTGTTCTTGACCTTTAGGGTCACCAAATGTTGCACTGCCCAGTCAGATCTTCAAGTTTTTGTTCCCTAGCAGTTTTGAAGCTGATAACACATGGTTCTACAGGACACACAGGTGAAGAGTTTTAAGTGCAACTTTCTGAAACTTTCTCAGTAGTTCCCCTTCTTTAATGACAGATCTGTTTTAATTCCCACTTGCTTCAGATGCAGCAGAGTTAGGACATGGAAGAAAATCCTGCCATTCCTTTATAGTATCCATATTACTCATCTGAAAAGACAGATGTGTAAGCTTCCTATAAATTTTTTACCTCATTCATTTTATAGCCTAGAATAGTAAAGTGCTATTGTAATCATTATGTTTGTTCTGGCCAGCAGGAACATTCATTGTCGTACCTTTCTATTCTCAGCCATAAAGGAAAGCAGGGTGACCAATTATGTTGCCTATTGAATAAAGGAAGGTGGAATCTAGTCTTCAAGATTTTTCATTTCATGCTTTAGTTGCTTATTCACTTGCACGTCAATTTTGTATAGGTAAACTATCACTCTGATAGTTTTGTTATTGAAAAGACAGCAACAGAAATATAAGTAGTGTATAGGGAACTGTGTGGTCCTTTCTGGCCCTCCATTTTCCATCATATGGCTTGAAACAACTGATTCCCCAACTTGTTTGTCCCACACAGGAAATATTTTTTTGCTTTTGTGCAGTTTCTTTGCAATTTGTTTGCAGCCTTTGGCCTAAGCAGTTTCCATTGGCATAGATTACTGAAGTGACAACTTAGAAATGGCCTCAGAATAAACAGAGGACCATCGATTTCTTCTCCAGCTATACTGATTCTAGAAAAATCCAATCTGCCTCAACGAGCTCAGAGTAGGGACAATATGAGAACAAATCGCTCCAAAGTTCATGATGTACCTTTCCTTCTCACAAGGATAGACAGTGTAGAACATTATTCTTGGTGGTTGATTTCATCCACTGCAAACTTGACAGAAGCCAGTCATCTAGCTGAGAAAACTTTTCCATCATAGAAGAACTTTTCTATCAGACCTTGTCTCAAGATACTAATCTTCTGTTGGTCTAATAGTGTGTTCCTTCATTCCTCCTGTACTTAGCTGCCCTGTATAGCTCCTGTTTCTGTAGTCCATTAGTTATGTCTCTGTCCCAGTTTGATTGGGCCTTGCCTACAGTGTTTTAGAGAGTCTAGTTAATTCAGTTCACAAAACCTGTGTTCTGGAAACTACTAATTGCCTTATTAAGCTCTCTTTTTTGTGTTTCTGTCCCTTATATCTGGTGCAGTGCTGGGAGTTTTCAGAATACAAGTCTTGAACACTAAGTTCCTCTGGCTCCTATTTGACATTTTCTGCAAATAGATAAGTGTTCTCTTCAGGTTGCATCCTCATTACTGTCTTTTTCTGTGACGTAGATGTGTTTTTCATTTACGCTAACAAATGCAATTGTATCTCAAGAACTGTGTCCAATACCTTGTTTGTATGTCAAGTAGTCCTTCAGGTAGTGACTCAGCACGAGCTGTCCATAGCTAGATGGATTATAAGAGCAGAATAATAAGTACTTCAGCCAGGAACCTCTTGTGCTGGAAAAGATGAGCATTACTCCCTCAAGGATCTGTTCTAGTGTTGCATGCACACATAGAGGGAATTTCTTTTTCATATTCTTTTCCTACACTGTCCTTAAACATCATCTAACCAACTGTTTTAAATCCTTAGGTAGAATCTCTGGCTACATCCTGTCCAGAAGAACTGCAAAAAGGAAATGTACTAGCCTGGCCAGACTTCCTGCCAGGAGTTGTTGGAAGAGTGAAGATAGATTACAAGAGTATATTTTGTGCTGGTTAGAACTTTAATTCCTAGAACCCATTTTTTTCTAAATAGTACTGTAAGATTCTTTTATGGGGTCAACTAGCTAGCTTGTAGCCTTTGCTCTACTAACCTTGAATAAATTATTTGGATAATTTGACAGTTAGAACATGCAGCCCTTCATTCTTCAAATTCCAGGGTTTTGTAACAAAAGTTCATTGAAATCTCTGACAAAAATTTATTGCTTCCTGAACAGGAAGCAATTCCCTTGGGATGGGAAGAGAGTGAAGGTGGTACTGGATCAGAAAAAAATAAATTTCTGCCTTTTATTCTAAGAATAATTGTATAGTATTAAATTCCCTGCTGCCTCCTTGCTTCTTTTTCTGTAGATTCCTTTTCTGATTTTATACGTTGATGATTCTCAGAACCTTTTGGACTCATTTGGAATGTAGCATGCGTAACACTTCCAAAAGCCTTTTCCTGGATAAACTTATACAGGATCAAACAATCACGTAACCTATTTATTCATTTCAGCATGTAGCTCTACCTCTTGCTGTAAGCATGTATTTTGTCCACAGATTGTCCATCTTTGCAAGGATCTATACCACATCTACGAGCCTCTTCTGCTGATGTAAAGCCGGGGTCAAAAGTGAGCCTTTCCTGTGACCCAGGATTCCAGATAGTGGGAAACTCTGTTCAACATTGCCTTAACCTGGGACAGTGGACACGGCCTTTTCCCCGATGTGAAAGTGAGTTGTCTCAGTGGGCTGGCAGGATTAGGAAACCCTAGTGTTTATTTGGATCCTATCACTATTCATGGACTGGGTTTTTTGCAGCTATCATGCACTTAAATCCACCCATGTAACAGCACCATCTTACATATATGCTTGAAACTAAACTCATGTTTTGCTGGGCAGAAACTGTATCATGATCAGGTTCTTACATGTTTTCAGTTTCTAACACCCATGGGTGTTAGAGAAATTAGTCCATTTGGATCAGCAATCTGGTACGTTCCTCCCCAATGGCATCAGGGTATGAAAGATGCCCAGGAAATGCTAGACTATCTCTGTGATTTTTAGATGTCACTGAGAATGTCCACTTCGAAGTAAAAGCCTTGACTTGAGTAAGTCATGAACTAATTTTTTTAAAGGCAGCAGATATTTCTCTTAGGACTTGGAAATGCTTCAAGATTTACATAATTTCCTCAAAGAGACTGAGCTCTATGCATTCAGGCTGCCAAGTTTCTTTTGATTCTATGATTCCTGCTCCCGTTTTCTCCTTTCCTTTGGTCCTCCTCTGTAGTGACTGCACGTGACTGCAGTTGCTTGTGGCGGAGCTGATTGCAATTTTTGTTTCAGCAGAATAGTAAATTAGCTCCAGAAGCAGATATTGCATAATCCTAGAATTTACATGTAATTTGGAGAAAATCATCAAATTTGTTAAAAATGCCTTTAAAACAGTTGGACCTAGACTTTAATGTCTTCCACTTTATTGAGTTGTAGCAAGAAGTCCACAGTCTGTCTCATCTTTTGTGTAAAGAGCAGCATGCCCATGAGGATTTACCTAAAAAACTTCTGCCAGGCAGATGGAAAGTTCACTGACAGAAGCTTTGCAATTTCTTGGTGTGATATCAGTGACAAACCACCAGAATCCTGATAGTGTTTCTGATTTCTCTGCATTGGACCGAGCAGTTTTACCTGCTGAGCACAGAACTGAGACAGAACAGGGCTGATCTGCCAAAAACAGAGTGGATGAAGGCCAGGCTCGCCCACTGGCCTTTACTTCCAAGGTATCTCTTCCACTAGTACCTGGTGAATGAAAGTTACTTGAAGATACCTATTTCCTGCGTAATGAACTACAGGTTTATACCAGCAGTGTAGGCCTGAGAAAGTGCTGACTGAATCAGAGTCAGTGTAATCAGTGTCCTCACTCACAGGATCCTTCTCCTTTTCCGGGTGCCAAATACCCTCAAAGCCACAGACGGCTGAGAGCTTGTCTTTGTTACAGACTCTCCAGCTCTATTCCATCACTGCATGTACTTGGCTTCCATTACCATAGGCTTTAAATTCCTGTTGTGGTATCCTTGCACTAAGCTAGGGGACTCAGACTTGATATAACTCATGTGGCTAAAAAAGATGAGCTGTGTAGCTGTTGGAATAAGTTCAAACCTTTGTGATTAAGAAAAAGATGTACAGAAGCAACTCTGAATAAATAAAAACCTCTGGCAGGCAGGTACAGGGATGCTTTCTGCTGGCACAGCTGGGATCACATGGACTTGTTCACTGTAAATCTAAGAGATGCCCAGGGTTGTATGTGAGGTCAGTTCCAATCTCTCCATCATTTGTGCACTTCCTTGTCTCAGGCCAGTACTGTAACTCTTAGCAGTCTCTGTTGGCTACTTTTGCAGTGTTTAAACACCACAACCCTGAGCTTGCTTTTCAGCAAAGGGAAATAGCAGCAACCTCCAGCAAGGCAAACTCAGTTTTCCTTTTTCTTTATAACTCACCATGGAACATTTCTTATCAGAAGCGTTCTGTGACTGAAGGGCATCTGCTCAGATCTCAGCCACAGATGTCTCCTCCAGAGCTAGCGAAATCTTCTTAGGAGGAGCTGGAGAGTCCTGCTAAGACTCTTATTGGGAAATGCCGAGAAAACAACTCTCCACTAGACCTGGAATCAATTAGCCACTGCAGAAAAGGACTGGGCCCTCTTGCTAATGGGATTGTACAGCTGCAGTGACAAAATATGCGGTAGTGGCTCTCATGTGGAATTATTCTGAAGATTATCTGTGTTTGTTCTGCTAATGCCTGTGCCCTCTTTTCACTCATATCACAGGAATCAGTTGTGGAGTGCCTCCAACTTTAGAAAATGGATTTTATTCAGCTGAGGACTTTTTTGCTGGCAGTACTGTTACCTATCACTGTAACATCGGCTACTACTTGTTGGGTGACTCCAGGATGCTCTGCCTGGACAATGGAAGCTGGAACAGCATTTCACCATCTTGCCTTGGTAAGATATGCCATACATTTGGCTGCATGCACTGACAGTCTTACACTTCTCCTGTGCCCTTACGACTGAGTGGACATTCACTCTGAAATTGTGGAGGTTAACCACAGTCCCACAGTCATAATCCAAAATTATCACTTTTCTGAAATACCACATTCAGTCTTATGTGAAACTAAGACTACATTCTGTCACCTTTTTCTGTCCATTCTCTTGTATGCCCCACAGCCTGCATTTATCAAGCATGTATGAAATTATTTGGGCTGCGTTGCATTTCCAGCCTTTCTCCTTTCGTGTCCTGCAATCCTTGCATTCTGTGCTTTTGACTTACTCATTTTGTTGTTCTCCAGCATGCTGTCAGTGTCCCATGTTCTCCAACCAGGTTCTTTTAGATATTTCACACATGGACGTGGTAGTACTTAGTATCAGATTTACTCACCTGAAGACAGTAGCTGTTGCACAGGATTCCTGATCGAGCAGAGTGTACGAAACATACCGCATACCAGAACAGAACAAATAGAAGTTACAGTATTTTCACGATTACAAGCCGCACCATTTTGACTAAAATTTTGGTCTGAACCCAAAGTGCGGCTTATATATGGAAATCAGGTGCGGCTTATATATGGACAAAGAACGAAAAGTTGCTGTTTTAGGAGGACAGGTGTCTGCTGAGAAAGGCAGGAGCTTCTCT
>PYHW01009287.1:562981-656804 GCA_013186435.1 Turdus rufiventris
TTCAGCTGGAGCAGTGCTCCTGTAGAAGGTGCAGTTTCCCTCTAAAGGTCCAGTGGTGATGTGGAGAAATCTGGTTTTCCTCTGGAGTTCAGTGGAGAAAGGGCTACCTTAGTTTCCCAAAACCTCTGTTTTTATCTTGGTAAGAAATGTTGGGCTCTTCTCCCTGGCTGGAGCAACTTCCAATGGGATGCAGTAATTTTACCAGGCACACTGTGGGACTCAATGGGTCATTAGCAGGAAATGGCTTGCTGGAGGAAGGATGGGTTGTGAAAAGATAAAGAACAATGGTCCATCAGCAGAATATCTGCTGTGGAGATAAGGATCACTGCCCCCACCCTCAACAGATGGTGATAGAATAGATCCCTTTTATCACACTCTGTATTGTAACTTGAGGCTTATAATCAGGTGCGGCTTATGTATGGACAAAGAATGAAAAGTTGCTGACACCCGGGAATGCGGCTGATACTCCGTGCGGCTTATGATCGTGAAATTGCTGTACTTAACAAAATATGGCAATTGTAAGACACAGTTTAGGCATAATTCCAATGTGTTTCCCATTATCAAGCTCTATAATATGTTCAACATCCTGACCCTGCAGCTCCCCAGTAGCTGGGAATGAATGTGTGGGTGAGGGTCAGCTCAAGCCCACTGGTAGCTGACATTTACACCTCATGTTGACCATGTATTAATTTCCACTCCTCCACGCTGGTCTGGCTAATTCAGGAAGATATTCACACTCTCTAATGAACTCAAGGAGAATCATTTACACTGCCAGTTGATGCACTTAACTATTAACTGATGTTTACCTAAAAGAAAGGCCACCTTACTGTCTCCTTAGTCCCTAACCCTAATGGGCAGATCACCTCTGCCAGTATTCTCTGAGCCTTTTTTCCAGGGTGGGGTTTTTTTGGTGAGTCACACGTGCTTGCCAGCAAGCAGCTGCCGCATTGAGAGGGCTGGGAGTGCACTTTTGGACACAGTTGCCACACTATAACTTGCATGCTGCTCAGTTGGGTCTGATGTGCTAGGTGCAGTGGCACAAAGGTGAGACAGGCTGGCACTGTACTGTGTGCAGAGGACTCAGTGTCACTGCTCTTGTGGGGCCACGTCTGCAGCATACCCCTGCTGGAATCCACTGGCTGGCTGTACTTGGATCGCTGCATCTGGCTGTACTCGATCTTAGCCATGCCTCAAATGGGAGTTGCACGGTAAAAAACTGGCAAGATTTGTGTTTCATTTGACCCCTAATTCTTTGTAGGTATATCACATAATTTTTTCAGTCATGACAAGCAAAAGAAATGCCAAAAGTCTTTTAGTTCTGCCAAAATTCACTTTCGAGTTGGATCCATCTGGTTTCATAGCATCCTGTCCAGCAACACTCTTTCAGAATCTACAAACATCATCGTAAGTGCTTCAAGGCTGCCCAAATAGTTCAACTTCTGTGCAGTAGGAGTCACAATGTTCCAGAAGCAAAAAGCCTGTGCCCCACCTTCCAGCTTGCCTTGTTTCTCTTGAAGCAAAGTAATGGGAAAATGAAAACAGGAGTGGAATTGGCATCCTGACCCTCCATTTACCTTTCTGACTCATGCTTCAGGGAGGTGCTAACAAAATCTGGTACACCTATGCCCTGAGGCATTCCTTTTGTTCTCTTAGGGTCTGATTCACAGTGTACTTTCACCCCACTGGAAGTCTCTTGCCTAACAAGACATTACAGAAGGAGCAGTCATTGCAGTTCTGCTGTGGTAGCACTTTGCATTCTCCTGGCCCTTGTGTAACTGCAACTGTTTTGGTGTTAATATGCAGCTGTCATGCTGCATATCAGAAAGAAACTCCTTGTTGTGGTCTTTTCATGCTGATCAGACTCATCCAGCAGTGAAGAATAAAGCTTCCAATTCAGTGAATTGTCTTGCTTTTTTTAACCAGTGCTTTTTTTACTGGAAATGGGCAAAGGACCCAAACTGTCTGTCTGCATGGTTTACCTAGATCAGCCAATGTCCTTGCAGCAGGCATTTAGATGAAGAATTGTTCTACCTCTCTCTCTCAGTCTGAAACAAGAACATTTATAGAGATAGAATAATCCCTGGTAACAGCACTTTTCAATTAGATACTTTGAAATTGAGTCTGCAATTTTGGCTCACTGTTTTCACACCAAGGACATTTCCTTACTGTCAAGATTAAAAGATTTTGTGAGGTATTCTGGAGTGAGGGATTTTTTTTTTTTTTTTCTGCATAGTACCAAGCTACATGGATCATAGATTATCAATTAGAATTTTTAGGTGTTTTTATCATGTAAATAGTTAATTATAATTACTTAGATATTTTGAATTAGTTTTTTACTTTTCTGGCAACTGCAGAATCTTCTTGGGCCTAGTCTAATTCTCTTCATCAAAGATGGGGCTCTAATATTTTCAGAGTATTTCCTCTCTTGACTAAATTTTCCTCTAAGTAGGAAGGGTGAGATATAGAGGATTTCCCAAGCCAGAGTTTAATGCAAAAGCCTTTCCTCAGAGTGTCTCCCCAGACTATAACAATAACAATCATAACAATAGTTACAGCAGTAACAATAGTTACACTATCTGTTATTTTGCAGTTTGGAAACCAGGTACTTTATGTGGAAGTAATGATTGAAGGTTAATAAGATTTATTTCTGATTTTCTCATGTTGTACAATACTGTTGAGAAAATTTTAATAAAATTTTACAGTGAGTTATAAATATTTGTTTAAATATTAAGCATTTTTCTGAATTGATAAAAAATGTGATTGCAGTGATTTTTACTTAAAGTAATTCCTCTTGACAGTAAGACGGAAATTTAAAGCAAATGCTTGCTACAAATAACACATGAGAGACATGGGTTTTGTGGGTTTGTTTTGTTGATGTTGATGAATGTGGGTTTGTTGTTTTTTGCAGATGTTGATGAATGCGCTGTTGGATCAGACTGTGATGAGCACGCATCTTGTCTCAACACAAATGGATCCTATGTTTGCACTTGCATCCCTCCTTACACAGGAGATGGTAAAAAATGTGCAGGTATGGGGAAAAAAAAATCCAGGTAGCCTTTCCAAGACTCTGATAGGCCAGTATCTCCCTTCCAGTTGCCAAACAATAATTGATATCTAGAGCAGCGTGCTTTTGTCTCCAGGTCAGTTTAGTCTGGATGAGACAGTGACAAAGTGTCTCCTTTTGTTTCTTGAAAACTCACCTCTCTGTATCCATGTGGATACAGCTGTCACTGGGATGCTGCTCCAAGACATACACACATGCAAAAACCTTACTGCACAAGACTACAAGGTCTGGGAAGGCCACAGTGTTTCACTTCTCAGAGCAGAGCTGTGCAGCAAAGAAATATTTTAAAACAGACTTCTGAGTAGGTCTAGAGCTGCCTGTGGAAACATTAAGCAAGGTAACTTTGGATGAAGATAACAAGACAATGACATATGTTGGAATAAAAGGTAGCTGGGTGGTTTTCATATTCAGAACATGCTGGAATGGGCTTTCCCTCACCAAGGAAGAAATGACGTGTTTGCTTCTGACAATGAATGTAAACTCAGTTGGAGGGGGGTTCTTCCATATCAAGATTAGCTTACTTGCATGAGTGTCTGTCACTTACATATAAAACAGAAAAGGCTGTAAACTACTAATGAGTGTTTTCCATGTGCTTTTCCTTCCTACTTTCAGCAAATTCCAATGATATCTCCCGCAATTTGTTCATAAAACCTGACACAATTATATTATTCGTAGTTTCCCTCTTCCTCCTCAGAACCCGTGAAATGCCATAATCCAGGAAATCCAGAGCATGGCCATTTATATGGGGATACTTACAGAGTTGGCAGTCAAGTAACATTTTCCTGTGAAGAAGGGTTCCAGCTGACAGGAGCAACAGAACTTACATGCATGGAGTCCGGAGAGTGGAGCCACCCTGTACCCTATTGTGAAGGTGTGGTTCCTGGGGAGAATGCTGAAATGTGACTTTAACTAGGGAGAGGAAGGGACAAAGTAGTAGTCAAGAGCCTTTAGAGACCATGGCAGCTTATGAAACACTGTCCTAGCAGATCTGGATCTCAGTGCTGAAGTCTTTGTTTTCTTAAGACATAAGCACAGTTGTCATATTTGTAGTGGTACTCTCTTACAGTGCGTCAAAGGCATAGACTCAGTCTAATGCAAGCATTAGAAGTGTTCTTCTAATTCTAATTCTTCTCTACCCAGCCTTCCATTTCCAATGAATTAATGACTTAAATGCCATTAACTGTGTCTCAGTCGATAGAAAGCAACCAGAAAGGACAGGCTGATGCATGTAGATAGTCATGGTATAATAGCAGAAGTTGTTTCTTTAGAAAACCGGAACAAATGAGATGAAGCAACAGGTCAAGTGAAGAGTTGACAATGACTGTCTAAGCAAAAAAGCAATTACTTTGTCTTTAGAGAGAGGTAGATATGGATAGTCAAGGATGTGGTTTGTAGAGCTGTTGTAACTACCTTCTTCCAAATAGTTGCATTTCATAATAAGGTGAATTCATATAGAGTCCTAAATGTCATTTACAGATTAAGCAAGAATTCGTTGTTACCTAGGGCTTTTTGCTTCTTCAAATCTTTTCAGAGAAAGCAAAGCAAATCCTAATTTTCTGTTCATTTTTGTTTGTGTTATATCAACCTCTCTTGTATTCCTGTCTTTTTAAAGCTATATCCTGTGGTGCTCCAGTTATTCCAGAGAACAGCGCCATTTTTGGCTCCAATTTTACATACCTTAATAAGGTGGTGTACAGGTAGGAATTCAGTATGTTTGATGTGCTGTATTAATAACTGATTGACAGTCTGGCAGCAAATAAGAGTATTGGCTAAATTGAGAGATTGGCTGAAAGGAAGGAGAGGAGAAAGATGGGATTAAAATAATGGAAAGATATTTGCTTATAGAGTGGCTGTTCAATAGCAGAGCTGAATGTTTACTCCAATACTCTGTTCCCTGAAAAGAAAGTTGGTTTATGCAGGTGTGGATGATGAGAAAAAGGTATGGCTGATTATAATGTACATGAAAGGCTCTATGTTTGATAGCACTTCTTTTCCTCTAATGCAGATGCAATGATGGATACAACTTAGTGGGTGAAAAGGAAATTCTGTGCCTTGCTAGTGGCATGTGGAATCATGCTCCCCCCTCCTGTGAAATGGTGATGTGCCCTAGCCCACAGGATATCAGCAATGGAAAATACACACTCAGTGGCACAGCCTACCTTTCCTCTGTATCGTACACCTGTGACAATGGATATAGGTAAATGCACAAAACATGCCTGAGCCAAATGCAGGTAGCATGTTTATGAGAAGGTCTGATTTATATCTGAAAGAGACAAAGCTGGGATCATTGCTCAGAATAATAAAATACTAAAACAGAATTGAAAAGGACTTCTTTATACATTGAGGGTACTTTCTGTATTTTATCTAGAATTGGAGCAGTTCAGAAAAGTCACTCAGGATTTGCTTATATACATATGTAATGCTTTCATTTTACCTTCAAACTTATAAAAATATTATGAATATTTCTAAAATAGTTTAAATTATTTCTGAAAGTTCTAATTTGTCTTTAAAGATCATTATACCTCTACCACTGCAGTTCATATTTTTGCTATTACTTTACAAGGCCTTTTGTGAAGGAACTTTCTGGTAGTTACTAATTTACTTCTTGAACTCTTTGTACTAGTGTTTTATTCTAAGGTTTTTTTCTGTTTTATATTTGTAAGGAATTATACTGCAAACACATTTTTAACGTGGTGCAATTAAAAATTAACACATTAATGCTATATCCAAGGATGTTGACTGTACATGCAGGTTTCTACCTCCCTGATATCTGCTTGTACCTCTAGCAGATAACTCTGACATAACTGGTCCCATATGGACCTGTTTAAGGTTGTTTTTTCCTGCATTTTCCTGCTGCCATCATATCTTTGTCCAGATGTAGGCAGGTAGGTGGGATATGTTCTTTTGGTGAATGTTTTAGTTGTGTTAGTACAGGTGATACCTCAGCTGCAGTTCAGTGTAATGTTAGGTAACAGATTCACACTGTGGGATTCTCTGTACCCCACTAAACCAGGCAGTGCTTCTATCAGTACCAATGAGATTTTGTCTGTGGATTTTGGATATATAGGCAACAAATACCACATCAGTTTTGAGTCTCTGTCTTTTTCTGTCTACCATAGCTTGGTGAAAGAGGTCCTTTCTCCTGTGGTTACCACTCCAGAGGATGCCCTCTCAAACTGAGTCGTCTTGTGCATTATTTCTGCACCCAGTCTCTTCCTTCAAACACCTCTTAGGTGTTTTTAGTCTTAAACATATTGCCACAGGTAGGCAGAGCCCTACTTCCCTGAGCAGGGCCTGTGCCAAATTTTAAAAGCATTACAGGTCCACGTTCCTTTCCATTAACTTATTTCAGTCAGCTAGACGTGGGGGTCTCAAATGGTATTAGACCATCAGACACTCCTGTGCAGAGTTCTCAGATATGATGTGGGCCCTACAGGGATCTCATAGACAGCTGACATAGCAGCTGGAGACCAGAGGCTTCACCCAGGACATCTCAGGAAGATGTTGCACACTCTGTTCAGACATCTGAGTCACACCTTCCAAACCAATCCTGTTTCCTCAGCTGAGGAAACCAAAAAGTACCATTGAATTCAAATGGGTGTGGCCATTCCCTCAAGCAAAATCCTTTACCTCCTGAAGGAACTGAATGTCTTTTTGTGAACAAATTTGAACTGGATCATTTCCTTCAGTGTCCTGGGTGAAGAGAGTGTTTTAAGTTCTTGAGTGAATCAGGTCTCTGGCAGAGGCTGAGTTGCAAGTCTCAAGACTGGCTTGTTGTTGATGGCATACAAGTAAATTTCTAAGCTTAAACAAGTACTTATTTCTTTTGTGCTCAAAGATGGGCAAAGCTACAGCAGAAATTATGTGTGTCTACACAGAGCATTGAGTCTCCACAAGAAATTCACCAGCTTGCTCTTCGAAGTGATGTGAAGACCAGCTTTTTTGATAGCATCAGATTGTTTTTCCATGAACAAAGGGTGAGATTCTGAAGTCAGAGAGAAAGACTCCTTAGTGTCACTGGGGCCAGAAAACAAAGCTTTTTCACCCCGTGTCCCTCACCTGGAATTAAATGGCAGCTTTAATAATGATCTTTGTGTCTCAGCCTTCAGGGACCTTCTGTACTTGTCTGTGCATCTTCAGGGAACTGGAACAGCACACCACCGGCTTGCAACATCGTGTCTTGTGGGTCCCCTCCTGCCATCAAAGATGCAGTCATCAATGGAGATAACTTTACTTTTGGAAACACGGTTTCTTACACGTGTAAGGAAGGGTATGTAGATTAGCACTACTGCATTAATATTCAGGTTGAGTAAAACTGGTGCACTGTTCAGCAAGTCCGTTATCACTGTGCACTAATTCATTTTTACTCCTTTCTGTCTTAACTTTTTGGAAGTTAAATACAATGGAGATTTTTTTTGTGGGCTGTCAGGTGATACAGACATTTCTTAGAGTAGTTTTGGCAGACATTTCTTAAAGTAGTTTTGGGAGAACTGAATACACACAGGAAGAGAAGAATAGAGAGGAATCAGAGGGAGTGATAGCACAATTCAACAGGAAACCCTTTTCCCTGGAGTTACTACAGAACCAGTACCTCTGTGTTAAACTGAAGGCTCTGGTTGTAGCAAATGGTTTATGTCTCATCAGTGTGTAAGAATGCTTTTGGTGCAGTTTAACAACTGTCTGTTGTGGTGTACTAAATTCTATTTTCTTAAAATTAAGACTGTTTATTGAGGTACATTATTTTAAATTTATTTTTATCTACTCTGTGTAGAGAAATTTTCAGACCCTATTTCATCAAAGAAGAGGCTCAGTTTTGATGATATCAAGCATGAAATTATAATGCTGGACTCTGATCTTGCAAGAACCTTTGCACATGGTAATCTTTACAGCCTGAGAGCAGTTCCATAAAATATCTTGGAATTGTTCTGTCTAAAAGGCAGAGCAGGTAGGCAGAGCTTTTGCTAGTTTAGGTCCAAAGTGACTGGACGATTTTCTGCTTTTTCTTGGTGTAAAAAGGTAAATTGACAAGCCAGCATTTTTCTTATAAATTGGCTTTGCAATGTTATTTGAAACATCATTGAAGCAAAGCATCCTTATTATGTGTTCTAGACTGTGTTATGATTTTAAAAGCTGCTTCTCTTTCCTGTGCAAGCATTTTAAATGGGATAGGAAAGCATCATTTAAAAACTGTCATAGCTGTCTGTCTGTGACAGTGGATCATGTTAAACATTGGCACAGAATTGACTCTTTTTCTGGGATCCAGTCATGAGGCCTTGAAAACAAATCCTGCAAACAAGACAAAACAGTTATACAGGTGTTGCTTCAAAATGTAAACAACCTGCCATTGGAAAGTCACTGGGGACTTTGCAGTAGTTATTGTTTCTTTGTTTTTTGTGAGAGCACACCACAGAGAAAAAAAAATGAAGAAACAGTCAAAGGTACTGTGAGTACACTATCGTTACATATTTAAGCAGCATGGGTTTAAGTGAGATGATGAGCAGCACAGTTTAATGCCTGTCCCTGCATCCCAGAGACAGACTGGAGAACTATAGCTACATTAGCACTATTCATGGTAGAATTTTATTGTAAACTATTTCATTGGGTTTTTTCCAGTCAGCATTAAATTTTTACTGGCTTTCTAATATTTTTTAACAATGAGTTTTTAGGAAGAAGTTATTTTAAAATTGCTATCTACATTATTGGTAAGAGCATCTCTGGGTAGCCTACTAAGAGGTTTCACTTTACTTGCAAGTGTGAAAATAGATTGATAGGGCTAATACAGAAATGCAAAAATCCTTTCTGGGCTTTTCATCTCTTCCTTTTCAAATCAGTTTTGCTAAGCAGAAATCGTTTGTGATTGGGATCATTTCCTTGAGAATTGCATGGACCATCACAGCACAATACTAGGTTTGTTGTAGTAGTCTCAGCCAAAATAGAAATTCAGAAATGGTGATTGGATGGACACATGAGAGAGAGGCAATAAGCACAAGGTGTGGTAGGATATCCACCGTTGTGATACCTCATCCATGGACATGTAGGCTTTAAGATTTCCTTTTGAAGTTGATCATAGCTTTTTAAAGGATCCTGTTCTTCTGGGGTTCTAAGCAAACAAGCTCATTCTGCAAGGGCTTCAGGAAATCTTAGGTAGAGTTTGACAATGCTTGTCTTTTTTACTTCCTATGTGGTTTCCTTATCCACAGTTACACATTAGTTGGCCCTGAAACCATAGAGTGCTTAGCCAGCGGCAAGTGGAATGTGAGCCACCAGCAGTGCCTGGCAGTATCCTGTGATGAACCACCCCATGTGGAAAATGCATCACCAGAGAGTGGCCACCGCCTCTTTGGTGATATAGCTTATTACTTCTGCTTGGACGGCTACAGCCTGGCTGATAACTCTCAGCTGCTTTGCAATGCAGAAGGAACGTGGGTACCTCCAGAGGGCAGGGACATGCCCCACTGCATAGCAGATTTCTGTGAAAAGCCATCCGCCATCTCCTACAGCATCCTAGAATCCATTAGTAAAGCCAAGTTTGCAGCTGGCTCCGTCGTGAGCTTCAAGTGCATGGAAGGCTTTGTTCTGAACACTTCGGCCAAGATCGAATGCCTTCGAGGGGGCCAGTGGAATCCTTCTCCTCTGAACATCCAGTGCATCCCCGTTCGCTGTGGAGAGCCTCCCCACATCAGCAATGGCTATGCCAGTGGGTCCAACTACAGCTTTGGAGCAGTGGTGGCTTACAGCTGCAACAAGGGGTTCTACATCAAGGGGGAAAAGAAGCGGACCTGTGAGGCCACTGGCAACTGGAGTGGCAGTTTGCCCACATGCCACCCAGTGTCCTGTGGAGAACCACCGCAGCTTGAGAATGGCTTTATTAAGGTACAGAATGAGTTTTCTCATCTGCCTGGTACCATGGAAAACTGAATATATCTTCACAACTGTTTCTGTTGGAGTTTTCTTTCTTCTGTTTTGCTCTTCTGTTAAAATTGAGGAAGTACATGATTGGATAGAATGAGGATAGAATAAGTGAGTGGATTTGCATGAGAATCATATCTGAAAAGCATGAATACTTCCATGGGATTTCCTATCATAAAGTGGGTTATCAGTTAGGAGACTCAAAATGCCATATGACATTCAATTAATTTCTTTAATGTCTTATTCTTCATTTGTTTGGTTCTTGGGTAGCTTTCAAGTGGCTTCTGGAGATGTTTGAAGTACTGATGCTGGTTCACAAACCTTACTCTTTTCACTGCTATAAAAAAAATCTGATATGCAATAGATAAATAATCTTGGGATAATTTTTATTCTTTTGATGCAAGTACATTTCTTGTCTGAAGTCACAACTTCTCTGTCCTTATCAAATTGAATTGCAACAATGTATTTTGCTTTGGTGCACACAAATAATACTTTGGTAAGAAAGACCAAAAACACTTATAATGAGTGAACATTTAATTTTTCAAGCATTTTTTCTTCTGAACATCCCTCTTCCTTCCTTAAATATGGGGTTTAAGATACCAGGATACCCAATACCGGGAAATCTGCATGTACTAAATTTGGAGAGTGGAGGTTGATATTCGAGTTCCAGCAGTAATAGCAGCAATTTCTGTTCAGTCTCCCACATAGATGCATCTTCTAATTAATGCATATCACTCTGTTTTATGTTCCTTAGGTAGGATTAATCCATCATGTATTCCTTACAGTTGGAGAAATTTTTTAATACCTCATTCAAAGCCCAGACTGCAACTTCGAGGTGCTCCTCAGCTGCCTGTCAACACCCTGCAGCTGCATATGTGGCATTTATAAATGTCTGCTAGTCGCAGTATATTACAGGGCTGCAACTTTAGCTACACCTAGAAACTAAAGAATCGTGACAATAGGCCATTTGATGGCAGCTTCCCCTGATCCATTTTTTTTTCATCTTCCTTTCCACACCTATTTTGGTCTTATGGATCAGGACGGGAGAAAGCAGAGGAATTCTTTTCCACTTTTTACCTTTTAAGCCTTGAATTTTCTCTTTTCTTTTCTTTTTGGTCTCAGATTTCCTGAAAACAGAGTGCATAATTTGAAGCAAGATATTTTGTACCAGTTACTTGCCTTCGTTCCTTTTGAGACAGCCTTTGCTGCTGTCAGGGATTCAGCTAGACCACAAAAACACAAGAAATTAAATCAGTCTCCTATTGCCCAAATCATGCATCTTCATTTCAGATATGTCTCTGTCTTAACTGTTTTTCAGAACACCACTGGACACTTCTTTGAAAATCAGGCAAATTATCAGTGTGACTCTGGTTACCAGATGGTTGGGAGCCCAGTGTTTATCTGCCAAGCAAATCGGCAATGGTACAGTGAATCTCCTCCTTACTGTGCTCCCCTCAGCTGTGGAAAACCACCATCCATCCAGCATGGCTACTCCAAGGGAGAAACTTTTGATATGGGCTCCAAAGTTGAGTTCTTCTGTGATGAAGGCTATGAACTGATTGGAGATGTTTCATGGACATGTCAGAAGTCTGGGAAGTGGAGCAAAAAGCAAAGCCCCAAATGTGTGCCAACAAAATGTCCAGAACCACCCCTGGCAGAAAACCAGCTGGTCTTGAGAGAAGTGTCTTACCAAGTCAGTGTTGTACAGTTCTCCTGCAAGGAGGGTTATGTTTTGCATGGCTCCTCTGTGCTGAAATGCTTGCCCTCCCAGCAGTGGAATGACTCCTTTCCCTTCTGCAAGCTTGTACAGTGTTCTGCACCTCCATATATCCCCTTTGGGGACCCCTTGACTTCATCCCTTCATTTTGGCAGCACTGTGAAGTATATCTGCGTGGATGGGTTTTTGATGAAGGGTGAGTCCACCATCAGATGCCAGGAGGATGGTTCATGGAGCTTGCCTCTGCCGGAATGTATTCCCGTGGAGTGTCCTCAACCAGAAGACATTCAGAATGGTATAGTTGATGTGCAGGGCCTCACTTTCCTCAGCACAGCCCTCTACACATGTAAACCAGGTTTTGAACTGCTGGGTAACACAACTGTCCTCTGTGGAGAAGATGGGCAGTGGCTTGGGGGAAAGCCAGTTTGCAAACCTATTCAATGCCCAAGGCCTAAGAAGATCCTCAATGGCAAATACTCATTCACAAGTTTCCATTATGGGCAGACAGTTAGGTATTTCTGCGACAGAGGTTTCCAGCTCCAAGGGGAGGAAACACTGAGATGTCTAGAAACAGGAGAGTGGAGTACAGAGGTTCCCTCTTGCAAGGCCATAAATTGCCAGCCCCCTCAACCCATTGAGAATGGCTTTGTGGAGGGTGCAGATTATAGCTACGGGGCCATGGTCATTTACAGCTGTGTGCCAGGCTTCCAGCTGTCAGGCCTTGCCATGCAGACCTGTGAAGAATTGGGGTGGTCTAGCTCCACACCAGCTTGCCTTCCGACAGACTGTGGCCTGCCTCCTCACATTGACTTTGGAGAGTACGTGCAGTTGAGGCAGGGGGAAAGACGTTCTGACCAGGAGGCTGTTACAGAGAATCCCTCCCTTTCACATATGTTGCTGGCTGACAACATGAAAGGCTTCAAGAGTTCCTTGAAGGAGAACAGTGCAATGCAGCTCACCACTTTCTTATTTGGTACGATCATTTTATACACATGTTACTCTGGCTATGAGTTGCTGGGGAACCCTGTTCTAGCTTGCCAAGAAGATGGAGCCTGGAACGGCACTGCTCCTGCCTGTGTTTCAATAGAGTGCAGCTTGCCGTCCGCCCCAGAGAACGGGTTTCTGCACGTCACGGAGAACACACTGGGCAGTACAGTGCGGTACACCTGCAGGCCAGGATTCACACTGGTTGGCTCTGACACACGGCTGTGCTTGCCAAGCCGGCAGTGGAGTCACACTGCTCCTTACTGCGAAGCAATAACGTGCAGTTCACCTGCCCAGCTTTTGAACGGGAAGATAAGCGGAGAAAACTACACGTATGGGAGTGTTGTCTACTATGAATGTGATCCTGGTTACCAGCTAAACGGCCCCACAGAGAGGAGATGCCAAGAGAGCCAGAAATGGGATGGCAGTGAACCAATCTGCATTCCTGTTTCCTGCAGCCCGCCACCAGTTTTGGAGAACGGTCAGGTAACTGGAGAGGACTACACGTTCCAGAGACATACAGAGTATAGCTGCAATGAAGGTTTCCTGTTAGATGGGGACAGGAGTAGAGTCTGCCTTGCAAATGGAAGCTGGAGTGGAATCACTCCAGTTTGCAAAGCTGTGACCTGCCCTGCGCCGCTGCCTCTCCCCAATGGGAGCACTAGTGGCTCAGATTTCAGCTTTAATAAAGTAGTGCACTATCACTGCAATGATGGTTATAGCCTGCAAGGAGCATCTACACTTACCTGTCAGAGTGATGGCACCTGGGACTCAGAAGCTCCACACTGCGAACCAGTCTTTTGTGGACCCCCTGAAGACATCTCCCATGGCTTTCTGAACGGCTCAGCCTTTACTTATGGGGAATTTGTCCACTATGTATGCTTCCCTGGTTATGAGCTGCATGGCAATCCCTTACGGCACTGCCTGTCCAATGGCTCCTGGAGCGGAAGCCTTCCGTCTTGCCTACCCTGTCTATGTCCTACACCACAGATTCAAAATGGGGTCGTTCTTGGTACAGATTTCAGCTGTGGGATAAGTGTCCAGTTTCAATGCCTGGAGGGCTTCAAACTGCTGGGGCCTTCTGAAGTTACCTGTGAGGCCGCTGGCAAATGGAGTTCTGGGTTTCCTCGCTGTGGACAGATTTCCTGTGGTGCTCCACCCATCATCCCCAACACATTTATCAATGGGAGCAGCTCTGAAGATGAGAACACGATCATCTATACCTGCTTGACAGGTTTTGTCATGAAGGGGGCTCCAGAACTGACTTGTGTGGAGACTGGTGTGTGGAAGAAGCCATACCCAAGCTGTGAGCTCTTAAGCTGTGGCCCACCGCCCTCTATCCCAAATGCAGAGATTCTTGGAAACTCTTACACCTATGGAAGTAAGGTCCAGTACAGGTAAGGATGGTGCTGCTATTCTGTTTTCATTAAAAGTCCCTGAAGGAATGAAGATGGAAGGTTTATGTACCCTCAGTTTCTACATGCTCAGATTGACAAAGCCCACATTGCTATGCACTTCATAAAATATTATTTGGACCACTCCTGAAAACTCCAGAAAGGCATTTCAGCCTGTTGGGCTGATGCCTCCACTGACTTTAATTTCCCATTTACATTTGCTTTCTTATTCTCCTCCTCTGAAGCACTGGTTTCAACATACAGGTTTTGTTAGCAGGTGACAGCAGTAGTCAGCAGGGTGCGTAGCTTCTCTCCTCTTGGCATTGCATTTATGCTTTCCTTCTGCTTCAGATGTCTGTTCTAATACAAAAGGGGCTGATATCCTTCTTATCCCATTTTCTGCACTGCAGTACTGTGCTGTCTGGAGCACTGGAGCAAGTTACTTCTTTTTCAGATATGAGAAACTGAGGTTTTATTGCTAATTTCCTGAAGTATATACACTGCAGATGTCTTTCTCCAAAGTGAAGAAAGCCTCGGCCAAAGGGGAGATGTATTTTTTTATGGTAAAAGCAAATAATGGTATGGGACAAAACTGGGACAGAGATGGCAGGTGGGTGAATTGAACAGTGTCAGTCATTCCCAAGCAACTTTAACAAGGTGAAGGGAGTGCTTTTGCCACTGTTCTACAAGTAAACCCATTAGAGCAAGCCAGTTGAGTTGTTCTTGGTGAAGCACTATTGAGTCAGCCTTAAATGTCTAAGCAGATAATCTGTGGTCAGGCTAAGGCTTGGTTTATTCTTGGCAGAAAGTGAGATCACCTTTAGAATTGCTTGGTGTTCACACTCTCTTTACCTTACCAAAAGTTCTCCTAGCAAAGAGAAGGGCAGTGTAGGAACTGCACTAAAATTTCCAGTACTGTCCGAGTACTGAAGCCACCAACTCATTTTCCATTGTGATGTTGCAGCAGCATGAAACAACTGGAAATTAAATCTGAAGTCTTCAGCTCTTGCAATAGAATGAATTCAGTCCAGACATGCTTTTTACAGGCTTACCTTGAAAGAAGAGAGAAATCTCAAGGTGTAATTATTAAGAGCTAATGCTGCAAAATTACTGTACTGACTTTTTAATTTGTGGGTTAGCTCATTCCAAGCTGTGTCTGTGTGGTCGGGTCTTTATGCTGTGTTGCAGATGTCTGGAAGGCTACATGATGGCGACAGAAGTGGATGTATGCACTTGTCAGGAAGATGGACAGTGGTTCCCACAAAGTATTTCCTGTTGCCCCAGAAAGTGTCCCCTTCCAGGAAATATCACTAATGTAATTGTACTTGGGAACAACTTCACTGTGAACACAAGCATCACTTTGTCATGTGCAGAAGGCTACACTCTGGTGGGACCAAGCACATCTACGTGCAAGGTATAGTTTTATTAGCACTGTTTTATTCTGCTGGCCTTCTTGAATTCAGGAGTCCTCCTCATACCTTCCTTAGCTTTTGGGCTTTAACTGGACACAATTAAAAATTCAAAGCATATTCTGCAAAATAGAGTATGTTTAGTTGTTTTCTATTTGTTTTCTATGTGTAGACTTTCCAAAGTAGAAATTTTTTATTTATTTTTTTTCCATCAAAAGCTGAGGCCTCTTTTAGAAAAGCATTCATTTTATCATGTGCCAGCCATTAAATCATGCCTGAGATTTTTAAAAATTATGTCCAAGATTTCTAATGCATTTTGAGGATTGCATGCAGAGCTTTTTCTCCAGAATAACAAGCAGGAGACATTTTAATCTGCTGTACACCTGTAGAAACTTGAATCCTCTGTTAAAGACCAAACATCTTCATCAATTCCACCCGTAACCTCCTGTCAAATTAGCTTGTGGACAACTTCATCTTAAGTTTGTAAACAGATTTTTAAAGTCACTAGGTATGCTGGTATGAGGAAAGCTGAGCATGTGTGGGTTTGCAGAGTATGTCTTTCTTATGAAATGTTTTCCCCTCATTTCGCTATTTCAATGTCTGTGGAAGTAGGAGTAGCTGTCTTTGACAAGTGCTTCTTCAGGTATCAGACTTCCCTTAGTGAGTCAGAGAAGGCTACTGAAGCACTTAGTCATGGTGTTAGATATTCAACCAGGAGAGAAATACAAAACATTAAATCAGGCAGATGTAGTTTTCGTTCTTCTGATGTGTTCCCGAGCAATTAGATGACCCTGCACCAGTCAACTTGCTTTTCCAAGCCTCTATTCCCCATTTTACTTTCTGTTCCTTCTGTTTTTTAAGTCTTAAGCTAGGTGTTCCTGCCAAAGATAAACACCAGTCTCTGTTAACATCTTAAAAATGTTACTTAAATTACCAAGTTTTACAAAGGATTGAACACATAATATTATATCTGTACACCCACAGCAACTGGATGCTTCTACTATGATTTTTCTTTTTCAATTAGATATGAATTGCACATATAAAGCAGTGCTTTTACATTTCTAATTACATTTATTTTTCAGGAGAATGGTGTTTGGGTGCCACCATTTTCTGATGACATCTGCAGTGCTGTGTCCTGTGGAACTCCAGAGTCTCCTGAGCATGGATTTGTCATTGCCACTAAATACAATTACAAAGATGTGTCTATTTATAAATGTGACTCTGGCTATGAATTACAAGTAAGCAAGTTCAAATGTCCAACACAAGTTGTCATTTTCAGTTCCTGTGTGATTGCTGTGGACTGTCTTAATCTTGTTGATGCCATAGAAGCTGGGTGTCTGCTGGTTTTGTTATTCTCTGTAGAGAGTTCATGGTTTTTTTGGGGGCAGTCTTTCATTGGCTTAAGGGAACAGTTGAAGCAAATATAAGAATCCTGTTCAGAGGATATGTGTCTATGTTACATGTATGTGTCCCGTAGGTATCTTGAAGTATTTGAGTTTTCTTAACTGAAGTCCTCTGCAAATACAGCATTACACATGCTTGTGACCATAAGTCATGGAGGAGTTAATTTCTCCTGTATCACTCCCTTGACCTGATTCTTTAGCCAGAATTAGATTGTGGGCTTTTTCTTCCATTTCATAGTGTCCCAAGCATTATGTCTGTGCACCAGGACTTGTGCCTTCCAGACTTAAAGTCCCTCATAAACTCCACTGCCCTCAGTTCTATGACATTGCTAGATGGTATTAAAGTGATAGATCAAAGGTATTCCATTTTGTTTATTGGCAGCTTTATTCCCTGGTAGAGAAGGAATCAAAGTTCTTTCCTGTCCATTGTTTTTATTATGGCTTTTATCCCCACCTGAGCTCTGAAACAGCATTGCTTTCCCAGAATCAGGATTCAGGCTAGCAAGTTCAGGGCTGCCTCAAGCCTCAGGGGTGTTTTCAAAAGCTGCAGTATGTTGCTGAGGCACAGCATCATCTCCACTGTCCCCAGGTGATGACAGGGTGAGACATGAGGTGGTGAGATGTCTCCAGGACAGAGGCTGGCTCTCAATGCTGGTTCTGCGAGTGCCAAGCAGAGTGCAGGATTGCACTTCCTCTGTATGTCATAAAGCTAGCAATTAGTTAAGAACTTCATGCATGTAAAATCACCCAGTCAGAAGTCAATTCACTCAATCAAGATAAAAATACGAAGAGTTTGGAGAATGCTTAGGTAACTACTTTAATTTTCATTATGTTATCAAATATGCTATATCACTGGGAATGAAAGTGTTGATATTAACACAAAAAGATAGAGACCTGTTTCAAATAATTTTAAGAAGCAATAAACCAGTGTTTATACAGTAACAAGTTCTCCCAAGCTTTGTAATCCAGCTTCGCCACCTAGTGTCAGACTGTGTCCCTGCTGTGGTAAACAAGTCCTGTTTTTCTCCTTTGGGAAGCAAAGTCCATTGGGTGTGATGCCGTACAACATGTCAAACAGCTGCCCTTTACTGATGGGTCTGCTTTGTAATGAAAGTACATTACAGCAAGGGACAAACTTATATATTGTTCTCCATATCTCAGAATAAAACAAGAATTAAATCCTGGGCTCTTAGACCATCTATAAAACTTGTGTGTAAGAAAGAAATAATGTAATTTATAGGCAAATATAAAGAATGAGAGCTTGGGATCTTGTTAAATCAGCATATCATGTCTATCAAACACAAGCTTGTATTGTTGTTGAAAAAATTGTTAGTTGAATTTCCTGTGAGTCCTGAAAGGAGAAAATTCGTCATCACAACACATTCCTAGGAACAAGAGTAATAAAACTGACAAGATGATACTCCAGAGATATAAGGACAAGAAAACTAGCTCATTGGCCCCTCAAACTTTTGGTTTATAAAGAACACCCTTAATTTTTCAGGAAGATCTACCATAAGCTCTAATAGACTTGGGCTGTAGCACTTCATTTTCTCTTTGCATGGGTGGCACATGGAGAAAAAGCCTCCTCACCTTGCTGGATACTAAAGCTGATGGGAGAAAAGAGTTGACTTAAACAAAGTTGTTCTTTGAGCATTTTCTATTGTTTCTGTTATTTTCTGTTGTTTCACAGGGTGATGCAGAACGGACTTGCCAAGAAGACAAGGTTTGGAGTGGCACTGTGCCAGTGTGCAGAAGTATGTTCTACCTGAGTCTATCACTTATTCTTGGTCAAGGGTGGTATCACACAACAGAAATCACTAATGCTCGTTTTTCTTTATAAATCCTACTGTCTGCATTTACCTAAATATTTTTGGTAAGTACCCCTGGTAGGCAGAATCTGGAAGGGCAGAAGTGCTGGTGTGTGCAGGTAGTAGTGTGAAGGGAATCTCTACATCTTTCTACCTTGCTCCTCTGCAGAGAGCTTCCAGGTTTAACCCATGACACTTGAGGTCATGGGCTCTGGGGTTACTGAGGACCTCTGAACACATTAGTTCCCAGAGTCACAAGTATTTAGCACCCTCAAATACAACTCTGTAGTTATCATTCTCAAGGGTACTTCACTTGTCTGAGATGTCATTGGTTGCAGTGCTGAAATAGGAGTTTCTACCTAACTTATGTGGATAATGCTTACGTGGACTTCAGCTGTTGGCTGAAAGAGGCAACAGTTTCCTGAGGCTTCCTGCCAGCACAGTCACAATAGATTTTTCACTTTTAGCATGAAGTGGAAGCACCAGGTATGATTCTCCTCTGCTGCTCGGGGGCAAATTCCTGGCAATGATCAGACAACTGCTGTGTTTTTTCCTGTTTCTCAGAGTAAAACCTGTGGAAGAGCTGTGAACAGGAGAAGCCATATAAGTTTTGTTTGATTGGAAGGTATTGCTTACATTACAGGAATATCTTGTGGACCTCCAGACATGATAGAAAATGGATCTGTTCAGGGAGAGGAGTTCCTGTTTGGCAGTGAAGTGTTTTACAGCTGTGACCCTGGCTTTGTGCTACAGGGGCCAAGCAGAAGGATTTGCCACGTTGACAAAAAGTGGAGCCCTTCCTCCCCTACGTGTGTGCGTAAGTAGTGAGCAGAGCAATGTGGTGGCCAGGAAAGCTAGGCAGGAGGAGAGTGTTTTGTCTGGCTTCCTCCCTGTCTTTCCCTCCAGCAGAGGGGCTGTAACAGGAGGAGCCAGAGGAAAAGCCAGCAGAGAAGTTCTCACTGGCAGTACCTCTCTGATCTGAAGCAACCTCCTTTTGGCACATTGAAATGACATAAACATAGAAAGAGTCGTGCTGAGGTCAGTAGGGTAGGAATGTGGCCTGCTGAGTCTGAATTGCCTTGAATTATTATATGCAGAGCCTTGGACATCATGTTCATCCCTTCCATGCCAAAGTAAAAATGTCCTGGCCACTCAGTACATCTGGATACCACAACTGTGCTCCCTAGGATCAAATCTTGGCTCTCTATCAAGAAAATAACTACTTGAGGGAGCTTAGAAAGAAGGATTTAATACAGTTTATAAATAAAATGCCAATATTTATAGACTTTACCAATAAATAATTTTCCATCTTTTCTTGCTGATGTCATAGTCCTATGCCTTGTATCCTTCTCTCTCATCTCTGATGAATTTACTTGGTCTCCACAGTGTAGCACAGGGGTCAGGATTTTTCTTAACTATTGCCATTGCTCTTAAGCACATATTGAGATCATCTTCCACTGTAGGGGCACAAAAGAGACTGAAAATGCAGCCTCAGACCTGCACAAAAGAAATATTCTGGATTCTCTCTTGATTTGAGCATACCTCATAACATCACCAAATACGTTTGGACACATTTTCAGGTGTCTACAGGGTGAACTCCAGGAGAAAGGGCAGGGAAGGAATTGTATAACTCTTCTCCATGTAACAGTTTACAGCTTCTTTCTTACTGTCTTTCCATTAATTCAGGATGAAAACAGAACTATCAGATACGGTGTGACTCATAGATAGAATAGTCTTCATTGTGTTTATAAAACCCAAAAGTTTTCCTCTCTCCTAGAAATTACTTGCGGGTTGCATCCCTCCATTGAAAAAGCAGAGGCTGTTTCAACTGGAAGCACATACAGAAGTAATGTAACTTTTGTGTGCAACCCTGGATACCATCTTGTTGGGCCCCAGAATATCACTTGTCTTGCCAATGGGAGCTGGAGTAAACCCTTGCCACTGTGTGAAGGTAACTCACTGGTTTCATGTCCTGAACATTCTGATCTGGGATAAGCAACAACTCCTCCCTCAAGCATGCATATCATATAATCCAGAGACTGAGTTGCTTTTGAGAAATGATTCTGTAATACGGAGTTTCTGGAGAATCTGTCAGTGCAAGAAAAAATGATTTCCGTCTTTCTGCCCTACTGGCCCCAGTATGAAGTCATAAATGTGTCCTTGCTTCCTCATTTTGCTGGGGCTTTTCTACATCACTGGGAGGAGCTTCTTTTCTAGGTTGGCTACATTCCCTTACCAGAGCTACTGAATCAATGTTCTTCATTATTTTTGTTTAACATGTTTGAAGTCCAGGACTAACATCAAGCTAAATTAATAAGACCCATTCCTTTGCAGAGACAAGATGCAAAATTCCAGTTTCCTTGCTGAATGGGAAAGCAATTTATGAAAACAATACAGTTGGCAGTACAGTAACATATCTCTGTGAGAGGGGATACAGCTTGGAAGGAGAACCAGCAGCAGAGTGCACAAGAGATGGAAGATGGAGTAATCCCTTGCCTCTCTGTAAACGTGTGTGTTTGCTTTGTAATGGAAAAGCTTTTGCAGAGGAACAGCAGGAGCAGTTACTGATACAAGTTAAAGCATTAATTTCTCTGAGTGTATTTTTGTGACAGTAAAAGAACAAGCTGTTTTCTGCATAGGTCCCTCTCACTGGAAAGATGACATAAAATTGAGTTACTATAGTCAACCACTTGATGTATGGTAGAAGCAGGTGAGGCAATCATTAAGAGGAGAAGGCAAAAGGCAGACTTTATTGTTGTCCACAAGTGACATATTTACAGGGTGTAAGGGAAAAAGTGCCAGACTCTTCTCAGAGTTGCACAGTGGTAGAGTGAAAGGCAATGGACACTAGTTGCAGTAAAGGAAGCTCCAAGGAAGTTTTTGAAGAAACTTTTTACCATAGGAGAGTCAAACAGAGGAACAGAGACCCAGGGAGGACACGAGATCTCCATCCACAGAGTCACTCATATTTAATTCAGATTCCTGGTCGGGTCCCAGAGCAACTTCTGACCTAGTTCCTGCTTGGAAAGGCAGGTTGGACTTAATGGCTGTATAAATTCTTCTGCAATTCTGTGAAACAGTGCATTATGTACATGTGCACTGTGCCCACACCCGCAATGGCCTTTAATGTTGCTGCATGTGTCTGTAAGTAATTTTAAGACCTAGTGTAGTCTTATGATGTTAATTGAGACATTTAATTTTTGTATTATGAAGTACTTATTCATTTTAGTATCCAGAAACTAGCATAAACTTCTGCTTGTTATAGAGCCAATATTTTCACATTGGTGATGAGATCAATAGACAATGCAAAAATAGCCCAGTGAGCTTGCAGCCAGCAATAAATAAAATTGGAGAGGTTCTATACTCTGATAAATTAGACACAGGAAGTGTCTAATCAAACATCTGAAATTTTGCTGCTCTTTATTGTTCCAGCCCCTCCGAACATGAAGTAGGATAGGTCTGGTTCTCTTTTATAGAAAATTTATGGTACACAGGAAGGACAAGAGAGAATGGTTTCACTGTAACAAGTAGGATATTTCTCACTTAAATCCTTAGTTTGTCCTCTCCTGACATCACTATACATGTGACAGCAGAGAATTAGACATATTTTTTTTATTATTTTATGACCCAAATCTCATAATTTCAAATCAAATTACAAATTGAACTCACATTCAGCATCCATTTCTATTGCTTTTCATATGCTTTGGGTTTGAAATTTGCAGAAACTATTTTAAACAGGTCTCTCTTCCTTCCATCTCTTTCTCTTCCCTTCTTCTTTTCCCTCACACCCTTACTTTGAACAGCAAACCCTTGTCCTGTGCCTTTCGTAATCCCAGAGAATGCCCTTCTGTCAGAGGTGGATTTTCATGTTGGCCAGAATGTATCCATCAGGTGCAGGGAAGGCTACCAGCTGAAAGGGCAGTCTGTGATCTCCTGTAACGCTGATGAGACCTGGACTCCAGCCACAGCTAAGTGTGAAAGTAAGTCTAAGACACACAGTTCCACAGGGACTGGTACTTTTCAGAGGGCTCTAAGAAGCTCTAGAGAAGAGCTGTGTTTTCTTTCTTTCTAACAGTGTTGTTCCTTTAAAAAGATTCCAAATATGTCTGTGTGGGTTGGTGCTTCAACATTTTTCATCCTACTGTTTACTAGGCCCTTCTGTAAATGTAGTCTTAATTTACCTTTTGCAAACCCTGGAGCTGGGATTGGTTGTTGGATACCCAAAATATCCTAAGAATGATTCCCATGAGATTATGGGTGATGAGACAAGAGTTTCAGGAAGAGGTGCTGCATTTTGTTGTACTTATTGATACTGACAGAAGGCGGTGTCCTTTTGCAAGCATGTCAGAAGGCATTTTGACTTCTTGCAAGTGATATTGTTTAGATTTATGAGATCACAGAATGGCTTGGGTTGGAAAGGACCTTAAGGATCATCTAGTTCCAACCACTCTGCCATGGGCAAGGATGGCACTCACTAAATCAGAAATTGCCCTGACCTGAGTGCAGCACTTTGCACTTGGACTTTTTGAATATCGTGGGGTTCTCATGAGCCCACTTCTTCAGCTTGCCCAGATTCTTGGACACCATTGCTGATTTGCCATCCAAGGTGTGTCCGTGTCACCTCTCCCAGACAGCATTGTGTCCAGGGTTAAAACCTCTGTCATGCAGGCTCTGCAGCTCACCAATATCTGGACGATTTATTTTGTTTAGAGATATCTTGCGGTCCCCCAGCTCATGTGGAGAATGCTCTGATTCGTGGTAGCTTCTATCAGTATGGAGACATGATCACCTATTCTTGCTACAGTGGGTACATGCTGGAGGGGCCTCTGCGGAGCGTTTGCTTGGAAAATGGAACATGGACAACTCCACCTACCTGCAAAGGTAAGTCTTTTTTATTAACAGAATGATAGCTTAATTTGCCATAAGCACAGAAGCGTCATCCTAGGTGCAATGAAAATGAAATTTTTGCTAGTTTTAGAGCAGTCATACTTTTACTCAGGGCATTTAATTCCAGGTTATTGCTTTACTTCTGAGTTAAAGAGAAGGCTTCCATAACTTTTCTCTTTGATCCTTGCCAGTCTTACAGTTTCTTTTGCTACAGTATTGTATCCCACACCTAGGATCTTTTCTCCTGGTATCTTTTGCAAGTGACAGAACCACTCATCTTCGTGACGAGCTGAGCTGTTTCAGATAAGCATTGCCAGTCAGTTTTACACAGTCAAAAACTGAACACTACAGAAACCAAAATAGAAAAATGGGTGCTTAGTCCCTTACTATGTTTAAAGTGTGGCAGTTCCTGAAAATCAATTTGCATAAAGAGGTAGATTGGTATGACTCACTAAATAATACATAGTGAGCACTATAGAAAATTCATAGATTTAACAATATACCAAAGCCCAGGCTTTCTACACTTGGCATGCCAGCAGGTGTTTGTAATTTCTTGATCTGTTGAGCTAAAACATACACTTTTTTAAAGCAAAGAGCTGACTTCCATTTAGAAGATTCAAATAAGTAAAAAGTTTTGAACAGTAAGTGGGGGAAACAAATAAAAACCTGAAGAGACAATAAACTCAACAATAAAAAACATATATAAGCATATTCAAATACTAACTTAAAGCCATGGATGAGGCACAGCAAAAGAGTTCAGGTTCATTGGGCTTTGGTGGAAGAGATCTTGCCATCTGCCATTTCCATATCAGAAGCTTGGCTTGCCCTTTGCTGCTGGATAGCTGTGGTGCAGTGATTTAGCTGCACCCTAAAGTCTTATTTCCGATTGTGGAACAGCCACCATGACAAATTGAGCTTTAGGTATTCTATCTGGAAAACAAAAAGCCTTACTACACAGCAGTGACCAGTCAGAAGCAGCCCCATTCCTCTTCACACAGAAGAAAAGTTCAAGGACACTCACCTGGGAATATTGGAGCCACTATCAGGATTGTCAGGTCTGCCTCTCCTCCTGCAAGTCTCAGCTCACCATGTCAAAATACAAGCAACACTTCTTCCTTCCTCAGACACTTTCTGTTTAGATCAAAAGCCATTTGGAGATAGAGGATTCTATATATACTGTACTAAGCCTAGAAAATCATGGACCTCTCACCTGTTTTCTTATATGAATTCTGACAGCAAAATATTATGAATGCTGACATCTAAAAAGCTGAGTTTCCCTACTCTATGAAAGCAGGCACTCACCTAAATTCCTGTATCTGATAGTTATAATGTCTTGCATAGAAATCATGGATCAGTAGAGCATTTTGAGAAGAACTGGAACCAAAGAGGGCTTGCAGCTCCTGAATATTTCAGAAATAGAATAGCTTCTGGTTTTGTCTCGGGTTTGTGAATGTGGCTTGCCCCTGGCATGAGGAATTACCCATCAACCAGCCAAGTAGAGAAGATTTGAAGGAAAAGCATCTGAGTTACTTCAGTTGTCATGATATATCCTGAAGTCCTGTTGGAAATTTGCACTCCAAAAGCACCAGGCTGTTTCTGAAAAGTTTGTATTTCTAAACTCTGATGGCTACAGAATTCAAGGGATCTCTGCATAATAGCTACTTTACCTGTACTAGAATTCATTAGCAAAATAATTTGGATATTATCTGTTCCAATGGTAACACTTTGGATTGTTCAACTGTCGCTTTAGTATCAGCTTTACTTTTTATTCCTATTCAACAATTATTCATTACAAAGAATCCCTCTACTTTTACCAAAGGATGTAATTGTCTGCTAGGGAAGGTTTATGTCACTGATTGCCAGCAACCAAGATGGGCTGATCTGCAAAGCACTGTCAAACCTTCTGTTTGCAACACTGCAGTGCCTGCTGGGACTGTTCAGAGGACTAAGTATGAGGAAAAATTATTTCCAAAAAATGCAGTGAAGAGGTGGACAGATGATGAGGATTGACGATAAAGCGGGATAACCTGTGTATTAAGGGAGGGGAATAAAAATTTCCCTCCCCTTTTCTAAAAGAGGACTTGAAAAGAGCAAAAGATGTTTCTGAGAGGGCTGGCCTGCATTTTCATGACACATGTCAAAGTGATCTTTCAAAACTGCTTTATAATTCATGAGAGTGATTTTCCCAACAAAAGTTCTACAGGACCCAAGCCTTTGTGGTCTACATCAGAAATGACATGAAAGCACTCTTTGTAATGAGTCATGCTGCATTTCTTGTTTATGGCTGTGTGAGTTGATTATTAATGTGTCCTAAGCCTGCTTGAAATGTCCTGTCCTGGTTGAACAGGTTAGTTAATGTAAATATTATAATTAAAAAGCAGACTTCTTTAGCTTCTGGAAGAGCTTTCACCGCAGCTGCACTTGCCTGAATCACCAGTGGTTAGAGGTTGCTGGCCAGATTCTGATCTGAGTTTCAGGGGTGAGAAGTATTAGCCTGGATCTGCTGATGGTAAGTGTCTGCAAGACTTGTTAGGCTGCAAAGATGCACATAGCTTACCTGACTCGTTTCTTCTTTCTGAAGTGCTCTAAAACAGTCTGTTTGTTCTCTTCTCATCTTGCTGACTGCAAGTGGTCAATGTGGAATGTCAACCAGGAAGCTTGTACCCCATCAGGAAACAAGAACATTATGAGAGGAAAGCTGGGGCCTGAGGAAATTGTTTGTTTGCAACCACAGGGAAGCTTTTTGCAAAGCTGAGAACAGATAATAGAATTTATTTTTCCCCTTCTGACATGTTTGACTTGCAGCAGTGTAATGCTTTTGTGTCCTGTGTAGATAAATTTACAAGGGGATGTCAAAAGATTGAAACCATGTATGTGAGATTTACTACCATTAACTAAAGTCATAGTTGATCATTCCTATTCTCTACCCAGCACAACAGGATTGCGTTTGCCCTGCTTGCTTTTATTATAGCAAAAAAAAAGAGACAATGAGATCCCAACTTAACTTCCCAAGAATTTTTCTGGTCTTTTCCGTTGACAAGAATAATCCTCACAGATACAGACATGTAGTCTCTGCTTGCCTAAATTGGTGTATAGCAAGTGCACACCTAGGGATGATACATTCTCATTCAGTTTCACAACCAAGACCTGGGCAGAAACCCAGGAAAAGCCTATCTCTACCTCACATCTAATTGCTGAGTAACATGGAGTTGCCATCCAAAGCAATGTTTGTAACTCATTAAATATCTTCATCTTCTACATTGACAGAAAGAGAAGATACATTTCAGAGACCTTATTTCACAGGCTTTGAATTTAATGTGGGATATCATCTGTGTATTAATCTTTTATCTCACATCCTATTATACATTTGTGGAATATTGTTTAAGTGGTTGAGATCACAAAAAGCTCTAAATGTGTTTTTCATTGCAGAAAAGAAACCTGTTTGGCACACTGATCTGCTTTAGTCAACACCCAGACACAAGCTGTCTGTCTAATAATCGACATTTTTACAACAAAAATTTTCAAAATCACTGTTAAAATATTGCAAATTATGTTAACCTTTCAGAGGTCTCTTCCCATTCTCATTATCAGCTGACACTTGATGGGAAGGCTCTTGAGATTGAAAATTAAAATGGCAGAGCTTTGGCCTCATTTCAACAGACTCCAAGCTGAAGCTTGCATTTTGGCATGGCTTAGCTCCAGCAGTGACTCAAGTTTGTCTCTGAGAGAAAGATTTACATTCTTTCCAATGTGGATTTCAGGTCGGAACAGTGTTTCAGTGTGCCAGTCTGCTGTTTGTTTTTGATGCTAATATTGAACAAGATCTGAAACAGAGCTTAAATGCATATTTTGCTCACCTAATAACTAATTAAAGATAGCAGTTCAGATGCAATTAGCAGTTCAGATTGAGTTTTCTGAGATCACTGTCAGTCCGATTACTTACTTGTTCTGTAGTATTGTCTCAAAGCCACAGTTTCTCATTTTCACTGTATAGTATGTGCACCAACATGAGAAAGATTGTGCTCCCTCCAATGATCTTTAAGCATAACATGTTTGTGCATAGCTTTCACCCGATTTTCTAAAGTAGTCCTGGTTTCCCTAGACGTATGAGACAGAAGTCCAAAGTCTGTCCAGTCCAGGCAATATATTAGCCCGGCATGATAGATTCCACTCACTTTTATTATCAGGTGCTTATTGATAGGAATGGAAGCTGAGGAGCACCAGTCGGCATGAATGCTAGGTGAGGTTTATAGTCACACTTTGAGTTCCAGAGATGAGCACTTACTGTGCCACTGCTGCACCCTTTTGGGTCACTTCTCATTATGCTGGATGATAGTGCAGTAAAAATTGCCTGTTTTATCACACAGTTAATCTTACTTCAGACACACAGTCCATTATGCCAGATGGCGTTATCTTGGTGCTTCATACCAAGGTTAGAAGAAAGCTTCTTTCTTTTCCAGAGCCAATTTTGAAGGCCTGGGGGAAGGGGTGACGAGGGTAATAGGTTTTTATGGTGTATTATATGGGTATTTTTGTTTCGTTTTACAAAAGTTAGTGGGAAAATCAGATAAAGAATAGTGTCAGCCTTGAAACACTATCCAAATAATTTATTCAGCTATAAATATGTCTACATTTTCATTCTTTCCATGGGCAATTTTTTTATTATCCTAATGATTCCCACACTCTTGCTTATAGCACCTAATCAAACACACAGAGCCACGAGATGATGTAGCCCTTGAAATCAAAATCATACAATGTTTCTGAACTTCATTTGCTTATTCTCCTCTAAGTTTTATGACTGCAGAGGTCTGTGCAAGACGCTGAGTTGCTAGGCTTCTAATTCAGTGTCCTGAGTTTGTAATGGAATCCTGGTGTTTCCAGCTGTCTGCCGGTTCCCGTGCCAGAATGGCGGCGTCTGCGAGCGACCGAATGCCTGCTCGTGTCCAGACGGCTGGATGGGCCGTCTCTGTGAAGAGCGTACGTATCTCAGCCCTGACTCTAATCCTAAGGCTGCTGTAGGTAAGACAAATTAATTTGCTGCAGTGAACCAGAAAAGGCATAACAGCTAAAACCATAAAAACCATTAATATATTCTTCACAGATGAAAGAGAACAGAAAGGTATATACTCGGGTTGTTTCTAAATGACTGTTCCCTTACCTCTTCAAAGCAAAACAAGCACTTCTTAAATTGATGTGATTTTGCTTCTGGGTGCTCTTTCACTGTGGTTGAAGAGCACCTTGTTTCCGTTCTCCAAAATCTGTTTCTAATAGCAATACCTGATAGTTTTGGAGAACGAACAGGGATTAGAACAGAGGAAATGTGGGTGTTCTACTGGTGGCTGCATTAGTTTTGTGGCTGCCATTTTTATCAGTCTGTGGTTATGAAGCTCATCACTTTATGTTCAAATAATGTAATGTATCGCCTTTTCCATGCTAATCCTCCTGAGCTGTGCCCTTGTGCCTCACAAATTCTAGACTGGCTTTTCCTGTCATGGATCTCCAAATTATTTGAGAGGTGGATCTGTTCTCACTGAAAAGAGCCAAATCTGACTCTTGGCTCTGTCAGAGATTCCCTGAGTGACACGGGAATGCCAGTTTGATCCATGTTTCTCTTCATAGTGGTCTTAGCACAAGGAATTTGGGAGATTTAACCCTTTCAAGCTGTCATAACTGCTGCATGATGAACCTCTTTACTGTACACATAGTCAGGCATGGATCTATGTGGATAGAAAATGGAAGTGCCTTTACTTAATATTTAGCATTTAGTATTCAGCAAAGCCCTAATGTAAGATTTTAGTGTGTCCAAGATCTACAGGAGGGGTGGTGTCACTGTCCCTGAATCTGAGTAACTGCCCCTGACTCTTAGTATACATGGAAATCTACAAAAATTGTGCACATTGTATTTAGTTTTTGGAAAAGAATATGGTTCAACTATTTAAGATTATTAAAATAGTCCACTGAATCTATCTCTGCAGCTTTCAGGTTTTCTCTATAACAGCGTCAGTTGCATATGGCACAAATAAGTGGTAGATATAGAATAAGAGAAAGAGGTTCTGCAAGTTTCATCTTTTTGCATTTATGGAAACTCCACTATGTGGTACATTCACACAGCCCCTCATTTTCTGTGCCTGTGCCTGGTAGTATCACCAGAGCCATACATGCAGCTTAGCTCTGTAAGTCTCATAGTCTGAGCAGAAGAGGATTGTGCCCTGTGTCTGACAAAATTGTGTTTGGCATCCCACAACTGAGTTTATTAGTTTCATCAGTAATGACACTTGAAGCATTCTCCAGAACCAGCCATTTCATTTATGATTCCAGCCATTTCAATCATCATCCCAATTCAGACTGGCAACTGACTAGCCAGGTCACACTTCACACCGGCAATAGTTTGGGTTTTTTTGCTTTGTTTTGTTTTCATGTTTTTTGTTGGTTTAGGTTTTTTGTTTTTAAACTTTGGCATAGATAGTTAGAAGAGGGGGAAAGAAGTCCCACAGCTGCAACACAAATTTTGTGTTGCTTGTCAAACAAGGTGCACCAGTGAGCAGAAAAAACAGGCTTAGTCTTTGAAGCTGAGTTTGATACAGGTGATACGTGTTAATCCTGTGAGGTCCATGGAAGTTCACAATTATTGTCTTATCCAAGTTGACTGTACCTGCTCAGCTTGACCTCTGCTGTGCATCAGCAGCAGCAGCAGAAGAGCTTCTATCTCAGTTTTCTGCAGCCCCCCATCCACCCTCCTAGTATTAAACTGCACTGGAAGTGCGACTTGAGACCCAGCTCAACTCTTGCTCTCCTTAGAGCATGTCTGCTCAAGTACTTAGTTCACTTTGCATAGTGGAGGTGATAGTTTTGGGAAGATACTTAAAGCATCAACACGGGGGAGTTTTGCAGATATGCTCACAGGAGCAGTGTAGCTTGATTGTTGCTCTGTCCAGAAGTCATCAGCTGCTTGGTATATGCTTTGTTTTTTCCCCAAAGCTTCCAGCCCTTGCCTTTTTCACCCAAAATGCCTTATAGCCAAGCTGCCTTTCCCTTAAGGGGCTTATGGCCTCACCAGTCTCAGCATGTTTTTGCTGGCCTAGACAAACTGCTTTTCTATGGGCAGGGCATAGATTAACTTCTTTTGGATGCTACATCTGCAAGCACAGAGAGTTCACATACAATCCAATTTTTTGTAATTAAAGCATGAACTGGTTTTGTTAGCACCATCACAGAAGTGACCAGTGTCAGTGGATATTACATGTGAGATACAAACAGCCCTGGTTCATTTCCCGTGAATACAGAGCCTACAAGTATCTGAAGGACACAATTGCTCCAAATATGACTGTCTGCCATGCCAGTCATATTTGCTTCTCATGCCTGCTTCTCATCCTTCTTAACTCTGCTGATACTCCGTGTAAACGCTTCATGGGGCAATGGCTTTTCTAGTTAAACATAATTTTTGTCTCTTGCACACTCTATTCTTTGCTTTAATGGAAGATAATTCTTTTCTCTGGTCATCTCTCTTCTTAGCAATATGCATCCTGCCATGTCTCAACGGAGGTCGCTGTGTGGCCCCTTACCAGTGTGACTGCCCACATGGATGGACTGGATCTCGCTGCCATACGGGTAAAACTTCTCACCTGCATTTTTTCTCACTTTTTGGGACTCTACTAGCAATACCTACTAGCAGTTCTCCAGGGACTCATAGAACTCCTAAGTTTGTCACAAAGAAACCCAGGCCTAAAATAATATTCCTGGAGCATTTGCTGTTCCCAGCTGTAAACTACTTTCAGATTAGTCCCTCCCTGATAAGTCTTTAAAACTCCCAGAAAAGCTTGCTCTGAGAAAGGACAGACAGTATTCACAAAAGTACTGTCTGCAAAGAGCAGCACAGAGGAGAAAGGGTTTTCCAGGGAGAAGAACAAAACTATTTTTCTTAATTCCAGGTGCCTGATTTTCATTTTCATCTTCAGGAAATTCAGGTCATCGTTAAACAAGCTGCAAGTATTATAGAGGTTTTTCACCACATAGCTGTCTGGTTTGGTGGATTCCCACTAATTGCGTGGGTACTGAATGGGGAAGGAGAGCACACCAAAGCAAGGATTTAAGGCTGGTTGAGTTTAATGGATACATTGTATGTGGGTACCGTACATTAGGCATCATCTAAGTTCTCTGAACAAATTCAGATGTGCACTTCTTTTTACTACACGTCTTACTTGCACCTAACCAGAGGTGAAGGTCACAGAACACGCAAGAATACTGAGGGGTAGGAGGGGAGTGATTCTAGTGTCCAGGTTTGTGTCCTCACCAGTCCATTTGTGTGAGATGAGGTTGGCTGCAGTTATGGAAGATATTTGAACCTGAGTGTAGAATATGGGGTTCTATATCAAGACTGAATAAATGCCAGGTTTTGAAAGACTTCTCCCTGTGAAAACACAGTAAAACTCAGCAACTGAATGATTACTGAAACATCTTTCAATCATTTTTAAGTCTTAAACATTTACAAATATTAGCTATTTTCAAAAATATATTTCCGTTTCTTCACTGTATTTTTATTGTCCAGGTGCACCTTAAATGATTTTTCACAGGGACTTTATGTGAAAGCCAATTTTGCCTTCCTGCAAGACTTTGCAGTGTCTAATGGGATGAGCTGGGAAGGAATCCATGCCTCTGTTAATGAGTGTCCATACTATTTGTCTAACTGATAAGAAGAGTGAATGTAGGGGATTAGCTATGCAATATACTGCAAACCCAACCGTTCTGCAGAAAATTAAAATACCACAGAGAAGGGTGTTCATACTATTTGTTTAACTGATAAGAAGAGTGAATCTGGGGGATAAGCTGTGCAATGTACTGCAAACCCAACCCTTCTGCAGAAAATTGAAATACCACAGAGAACATTTTAACTCTGAGCTATTGTCTCTTGAAGTGACTCTTGCCTAATACATGCATCATTTCCTCTCATATTTCACAAGCTTTGTAGCTATAATTGGTGCTTGAGGAGGATAGATGGTTTCTTCGCTTTTTGGTCAGTAATTCAAATGTATACAGGCTTGACTTGCTTTTCAGTAGCTAAAGGGAAAATTATAGTGAACAACTGCATCTGCATCATAAACACTGCTTATGAAGTTTTTTAATCACTTCTTGTTTCAGCTACTGATATTGACATTTTGCTGTGATGGAGAAATACTTCAGTGAAGCTAAAGGTGTTTTGGTCATATGTTTCATTGTAAAATCAGAAGTAATTTTCAACATTACGTACTTGGTTCACTTAATTGTATATGGATGGCCTATCACTATAGCCTCCTGCCATTGTTTGTTCTTATTTGGCCCAGAGGAATTGGCGTAGGTTTTTTGCATTCCTGTGACAACTCATTTCCATTTCCTGTAATTCCATAATAATCAGCGCTTCCTGATGCATATTCCCTGCTAAAACATTACCCAGTCTTTTTTCTCACTAGTATCTTTAGGTCAGTCCTCTATATATGGCATTATCTGCTTTAAAGTATTCACATCTTTCCTTCAATATAAATGTCTGTGTTTGAAGGACCTCATTAAGTGCATATCTAAATTGGTTCTATAAATTGTGTGGTTCTTTACCTTTCAATCTCAAAATTGATAGGAAGACTTGAAACTTTGACTTTTGTTTGGTTACTTGATACCCTTGGGTTAGATTGTCACACAAAAGCACATTCAACCAGACTCAGTATGACCTGTAAGGCAGACAAGGTTTTTTCTCTAACACCCTGTTGCACCTAGTCTCACCTCTTAGGGCTATCCAGTGTCTTCCAGTGTCTTTACTGTCATTCTCTGCTTGCTTTCTTTCTCTGCATACAGGTGCCATTGTGAAGTCTTACTCCTTGCTTGCTACTGACCTGCACATGGCTTTCTCACCTTCAGCTTCCTCTGCTTATACTGTCTCTTTCTATTCCTTTTTTGTCATGTCTGTTATCTGTTTGTCTTGGCTAGTGTTAAGCTGTCACACTTCTTTTTTAAAAAAATAATTACATTTTATTCCTGTTCTTCTGTTCATCTTATGATTCTTCTAATTCTCCTTCCTGCTTCTGTTCGTGTTGTCTTAATTGGAATCAAAAACAACAGAATTTTTAAGGCAATTTAAAATTACACACTGGCTGTTTCATGCATCAGACAATGCATCAGACAGTAAAAGTAGTAGAAGGAGTCAAATCACATTTAGCAGGCATATGTTTATCAGTCTGCTCTTCCCATTCTTAACAGAACAAGGCAGGATAGATTTTCAGTGCCCTGCTACTAAATCAGCCTGTTGTGGATGTGCTCATTAATGCAAATTTGTGTGTGTTTGTGTGCAGCTGTTTGCCAGTTGCCTTGCTTAAATGGTGGGAAGTGCATACGACCAAATCGGTGCTACTGCCCCTCTTCCTGGACTGGACCTGACTGCTCTAGGTAAGTGTCACTGAGCACTGTCCCAGAGCTAGGCTGAATCACAGCCTACTGAACTCTGAATCTGAAGAATGAGCAAATAGTTTTAACGCTTTGAGCATCTCTAGATTCCGTAAATCAGTAACCTTTAGATGCCTGAAGATTTACGGGCGATATATAAAGACCTTAGAGAATACTTGGCAAAATGATTGCCAGAAAACTCAGAAAATTGTATCTTTACATGTAAGCAGACAGGTAAACCCACAATTTTTAGACTAATTTTTCATTGTGTAAATGGAAGTGTGGTTCTGACATGTAAAACAGAATGTTCTTCAGGAGAGTTTGGCTTGCTGTTTACTAGTGTTCATTTTGAACTGTATGTATCGCAGCTGGGTCCATGTTCGAGACTGAGGTCATGCAACAGTTGTCATAAATAATAAGTCATCTTACACCCAGCATTGAGTGATGTAATCATTTAAAGAGTACAACAAGGTGCCTCTGAGGCAAGTCCCAGTTCAAATCTCCTGACAACTCTAGGGCCATGAAAACAAAAAATGTATATACCTCAACTCACATAGGCTGCTACTGAGCACAGGGGTCATTATCCTGAAGAGCTAAGTAAGAACCACATGAATATTAATATTTTTCTGCGCAAAACAGATGAAGCCTGTGACATTGTAATTTTTTCTGTTCTTCTTTCTGGGCGGATAGTGATAGACATTCCTTCCTATCTCTCTGATATACAGTTTATCTTAAAGCTATAGAAGAGAGGCTTGACTGAGAAATCATGGTCCAAATAATTTTTATTCAGCTGTGATTATAAATGCTTTAGTGAAGCAACTTAAATGTATTGCCAACAAACAATATCTTTCAGCTTTAGACTGGAAGGTATACATCTGAAGTCTGGAAGTATTTCCATTTAGGACATGAAGCAGAGAAGCCCAAATCCAGTGGGCACAATAGCCAAAAAATAGTGGAGTTTATCTCATGAGCGGCAAAGCAAAGTTTCAGGCTATTCCCAAACCAGACTATTCTTGACTTCTTTATTGGGTTTTTTTGTCCAAATCCATAGCTCTGTGCAGCACTGGAAGTCTGAGAGCAGGTGGGTCGTTAGCCCTGCAGGACTGGGGTCTAGCAGCTTGTCCCTTCCAGAGCTGTTTGAGAGGATGTTTCACAAACATAACTGAGTGGGTGAAGTGAAGACAGAAACAAGCTCTGAGAAACTCTAACATTTTGTTCAGGTTTGGCATCACTTACTTGTGACTCTTTATGGGGTATGATACCCTTCTGAGAACTCTAATACAGTACAGGCAAATGACATGATAGCAGAGATGCCCTGCTGCAGGTTAACAAGGTGTGGATTTATAAGGGGAAGCTGAAATGTCCCAAAGCCTTTATCAGCATGCAGAACAAGACTAGTTCCAAACAACTCTGTGATGAGCCATGACTTAAATTAAATGTCAAATATCTCTATTCCCCGTGCCCACTCTCTCCCTCTCTTTGAGGTGTGGCATTCTAATCCTGGGTGTACTTTCAGACAGCATCCTCTTGTGTTTCACTGTTGATCATTCAGTATGTTCAGCACACCACTGATTTTATTTTGGTTTGGTTTTTTGATGCAGGAAACGGAAGGCTGGATTCTATCCCTTTTAACATCAGAGCAACAATTCTACATTCAGATATCTTTCTTCAGCCTAGGCGCCAGGGCTTGGATTCTAATGCATTGTAAATCAAATCCATTGTCTCCCTTCCCCCACCCCTCCCCGGCTCCCTTGTTTAGTATTTTATTTTGTGATACATCTTTCAATTTTTAAAGAAATCCTCTGTATTTTTCATTTATAAAAGTATTATCAAATATATGCTGCTATACAGGTGTCATACACACATACACATACAAATGTAGAGATTCCTACAATCCGCTGAGGAAGTGGTTATTTAAAGTGAAGTCCCTCCCATTTCTTACATTAAGTGAGCTAATTAAACAGTACTGTACTGCCAACCATGATTAAACAGAATATGGCAATTCTGCTTACCAGCTGCCAAAGCATACTACTGTCCAGCAATTCAACAGTAAAGAGTGTTACACTGAAGGAGCCACTGAACTCTGCATGGGACCTGTCTCTGAACTTCAGTGGATAAAAATTATAACAGCATGTGATAGGGTCTATGTTGTAACCACAATTTCTCGTGAGCATAAGGGAATTCTGTAGTGTAATTTATCTAACATTAATTTCCTTGGAGAGTGACTTAATGGGAAACATCAGCATGAGTTTTACCTGAGATTTCTTAGTAAAAGAGATGAGGGAACATAATCTCATTCCAAGAAGAATGGATTAAGTCTAGCCAACAAGCATCTTTGAAGTTTTTTGACCTACAGGCTGTTCAGGTGTAGCTCTAAACTGATAATCCAGGATCCAGCAGTAGGAAGCAGGTGGATCTCTGAAACTTGCACTTTCCATTTGCTATGGGACCCACCACCTGCCTGTAACCCCCATCCCTTTCCTGTATAAATGAAGTACACAATTAGCAGCTATCTGCTAGGTGAATGTTTTTGATATCTGAAGTTTGGATCCCAATATTTGACTGCCCCTGAGATGGAGAGAGAAGGGCACCAGTTAGGTTTACAGGTGAAAGTTTGCATTTGCAAAATGTTGCAGGTTTTTTATGCAATGAACTGGAAAAGGCCTCTCTTGAGAACACGCACAGGCAGAAATGCTCAGCTGACTGAGAAATTCTGAGAGCACACATTATCAGATTTTTCCTTCTCAGACTGGTGATCCCATTGTGTCTGAGGAGAACACACACGAGAGCCATCATTAAGTCATGCTCTAATGAATTGAAATGTTAAAATTTGTGATTAAGTAGGGTGGTGGAATTACAAGGCAGAAATGACATGCATTTTTCAAAGTCTTGTGTTTGGTAATTGTCATCAGTTAGCAGAAAGTCTGATCTATGAGAAAAGGTCTTAGAGACAGAACCTGAGAGTCACTGATCAGAAGCTCCGTTTTTCCCAAAAATAACAGAAAAGTGTAATTTACAGTTATCATTGGGAAAGAAAAAGGAGAAATAAATTTTACATTATGTAGCTTCCTATTCCTGCTTAGTTACCCTCCAGAGTAAAAGTGTGCACACCGGCCCCACCCCACCCCCCTTCATGGATGTACCTTCCTTTAATGCATGAACCTTGATACAGTAAAGTGATAAGACACCAAAATGAGCTCACAGTTACAGCAACAGGGCTCTAGTAAAAACTGACACATAACTAATGGCTGTTAGCCCAAGACCAGAAATGGGGAAGAAAAAACAAGTAAAGTTGTCAGCCATTAGGAGCTTTCAGCCAATTAAAAAAAAAATAAAAAAAAAAAAAAACAGATAGTAAAGAATAGGAGTCATTAGGGGATCAGATCAATGTGAATGTAGATTCGTTCCCAGTGGGAGCTGCAACCAGCTGAAGAGTTGTTGTTTTAGCTCCCACAACCTTCTTTTTGTAATGGACTCTGCTAGCACGTAGCAAATATCTTCTGTCTCCCAGATGCACAGCCATCGATGTTTACAGCTTTACTGAAGTTTGTGTACAGTAAGTAATGTCCACATTTCAACACACAGTCAGTACCATTTGTAGGCAATTTGTTCCTTGACTTCCTTGCTGCCTTAACAGCAAACGAAGGGAAGCTGCAGTGAGCAACACAGGACTTCTCAACGGAAAGAGTGCATAGGTGAGAAAAGCAGATCTTTATTTATATGCCATTCTCATGTTTTTGTCCCTTTTCCAGTGTGCTTTTCTGGTGTGTCCTCTGACTCTGGTCATCTCCAGAGCAGAACAGCAGTGGTGAGGAGAGTGCTTATGTCTGGCAGGACATTGCTGGAGAGTTTAGGGCTGCAGAATAGCTTTTAGCACCGCAGCTTCACACTAGTGACGAGTACATGGAGCCTCGGGATCAACCCAGTCAACACGTTTTGTAAGGACATGTGGTGTTAGGACAGACTAGCTGAAACTAGAGGCTGTGATATTAGTATTATTGATGATGTTTTCATACTTGCTGGAATATTTTCCCCTCCCTACCCAGTACTGTATTGTCATTAATGTCACCGCTTTTTGTGTGTTTTAAACGACTTCCATGTGATGCACTTTACACTGTAAATAAAGTTGCACCCTGTTTAGTATCTATATAGAGGCAACACTGTATTCTTTTTGTAAACCCTCACAGCAATGCTATTAACCTACCTTTTAGGATCTGCTGGCAAAGACTACAGGAATAGACCTCCACTCAAGTAAAAAGACCAAATAATTGCCAGCAATCTTAAAAGGTTGTGGTGGAATAGTCCAGGTTTGATCTACAGATAAAAATGCAGTTAGTAGCTCATTTTTCAAATCCTTTATTCGGCTAGGGCATATTTTTAAACCGGTAAAGACCAAATTTACCACTGGCATAAAGAGACAGATTAAAACCTGCTTCACTCACCACTGATGGAGATACTACTTGTTTTATTCTGTACCAGTACTGGAATTTTTAAAGGTATGGAAATGCTCATATTCCTAGAGAAAGGAGGCAAAGAAAGACTGTAGCAGAAAGGAAATTTTTTTAACTCAAAGACCACTCCTCTGAACAAGGAGCTCATATAATATAACAGGCAAAAGATTTAGGATGTTAAGTTTTTGGAGATAATGTTGTAAGCCCGTCAATGTCTGGATACACAGGCATAAGTGGAGACTTAGAAGTGCAAAATGTGGGCAATGTGTGAGAGCCTTCTCCTAAGCCAGCAACTCAAAAGGTGGTGTCAGGTTACTGATGGTGTTGTTAATGCAGCCCTGAAACTTAATGTGTAACTTAGAGAAAAGATAGAAATTTGTATCTCAGATTTGCAGTGCTTGAAATATGGGTAAAAATCCTGAGTGGGAACAGATGTGCACGTGGACTCAGATCTTGTGCATGCTCTAGAAACACAGAGAACTGCCTTATTTAAAGGCAAGTGTGGTAAGAACAGGCTCTTTCCATGGCCCTATTCTCTTTGTTGTGACCATGGAACAAGATAAAACTCTGAAAGGAGTTTACTGACACCTATGTCTCTCTGCTTGGAAGTACACTGGGAATGTTGATTCTGGTCTCACTGCGGGGCACTGGACAGGGTTAGTGTGTGCCAGCAGTGGTTAACATGAGGAGTCACCCTTACACTTGGACAGTCTGACCAGAGATCTCTTATGCATCTCAGCACAGGAGCAGTTTGTGCATCTCTGAACTGTCTTAGAGCAGTTTGGATCCTCACTGCAGAAAGGATCCCTGCTGCTTTTACCGCAATGCAGATTCTTTTCTGGGAGAACATACTCTGAACACGCATTTCCAGCAGCAAGAGACAGGAATTGCAGTACCCAGTGGCAAGCCAGGTGGAATATGCATTATCATTATTGATCTGTTTCTCTAAGTTATTTCCATTCATGCACATGATGCAGAGCACTTCTTCACATATCAATCCATTTACAGCAAGCTCCTGTCCCAGGAGCAGGGCTGACTTCCATTACCCTTGCTTTCTAGCCTGACATGTTGATAGTGCCTGCCAATGTCAAGATCTGTGGGCATGCTACCCCTCCCTGCTGAGCCTGGAGCACTACAAAAGCTGATGCTCTTCATAAGCTGATGGATGTGGTTCAGAACAGGCTTGTCCATCCTGCCAGATGTCCCTGCTGTAGATGGACCACTGTGACCATTTTGTGCTATGAGAAGTATCATGCGTGGCCTGGTGAAGAGGACTTGAGTTTTCCTCAGCCAGTGGCAGATGGTGCCACCACGAGAAAGTCACCCCATTTTATGGGTCAGATGACCCTTTCCTTCTCTCCCAAGGTGCTGCAGATTTAAAATTATTGAGATTTAAACATGATTATCATCTTTACAAATGATAGTCCTTCTGCAGGGGTCATCTGCACACCTAATTGATAGCTCAGTGGATCAGCACTAATCTTAATTTTTTCAGTCTAGTATCTTTGCTGAATGTAAATCTTCATCCTTCAAATTTTCCTTTGCAACCAATATCTGCTGAACAGATTGTCCTGAAAACTCAAGTTCTCTCTCTGTCTCCAGAAACTTTGAGGCTCTGACAATGTCATCAAGCCCAGACCAGCACCAGTACTGTTTGGACCCAGACCCTGCATGCATGGCAAAGACCAGAAAAGGCTGCTGGGCAAGGACAGGCTGTCACTGTGATACTGCTGGCCTGCACCACAGAGCAGGCCAAGAGCATGGTGAGGACCCTGGATCTCCTCTCAGTGTTCTTCTCTCCTTGATGACATTTTTGCCATGCTTTATCCCAGCAGGAAATCAGTCTAACATTATGCAAGGTGGCAAAGAGCAATCCCAGCAGTCACCACTCCCAGTTCATCTATACCCCACAGACAAATCCAGGGCTTTCCTGGCTGCCTCTTAGTCATGCCTTCCCTTCCTATCCCCTCCTAGCTGTGTCCTTAGTATAGTCCATTTATTTCACTTTGTTTTTAATAGTTTGGCTTTATAGTTTAACACTTCCTTCTCAGTTGGGACTGACATGATTTTTTGCAGCTAACTCCGAAGTCACCAGATTCATTGGATGTGAAGCCAGCAGCCTCACTGGCTGGGAGGGAGGCACAGTGGCAAGAGTGATGAAGCTCTGCAATTGCCAGTGCAGGCAGGGCTGGCAGCCTCTGCAACACACAGTGGCAGCCCTGCAGAGCTGAGCGATCCTTCAGCTGCTGCTGCCTGGCCTTGCCTTGCCATCCCTTCTTCTTGCACTCCTTGGCCATCCTTTTCATTTTACAGATACGGGTTGTGCTTGCAGGTGCTGGGGCATGTCTGTATTTTGCAGGCAGACATCAAAGACTCAGAGCAAAGGTATGCACCTTTACTGATCCAGATCAGTAAATCAGCTTGCAATAGTAGATCAGCTTGCAATAGCTGGGGAGAAGATGCTGTTGCGTTCTCCCACTGCACTGCAGAAGCCTAGGGTTGCTCTTTTCCCTGACATCTGCTCCACTGCTGTGGCTCACAACTGATTTCTGCATCTATCGTTGTGCAGCCAGGAAGCTGCAGTTTCACAGGCTAAGTCACAAGCAGGGTCCTAGGTTGGTGCACAGGACACAGGAGCCCAGAAACATGCAGAGACCCCATCTATCTCATGTGTACATACCTAATGAGATATCGTAGGCAGGTCCTAAATGTTGTTCAGTGTCAAGGGAGTTATTGCTCTTGTCTGCTTCTGGAAAGTGCAAGATAAACTGGCAGCATCCAAACCATACATAGCACCAAAGCCAGGCTGCATGCCCATCCCTGGCTCAGCTGAGGAGGTAGAAAATTCCTCAAGGAAAAGGTAGGTTCACAACACCCTCTGCGAAAACCAAGAACCTTGGAGATGGACCTTGTCCTGGCTCAGTCACTGCCTGTTCACTCTAGAACAGGGTGGAGCCAGGCAGTAACACAAGGAAATAGACATGGGAGCCTAGGAAGGAACATAGTCCATCCCTGGCAGGTAGGATGGGGGCAGAAATGCCTGCAGTGGTTACTGGGGGTGCTGAACAGGGACTGTCTTATAGCTCTGCCCAGGGAGAACCTGGACACTCTCCAGACCCAGCATCTAGCATGAGGCATTTGGGGAATTTCTGAAGGTGAGGGGAGGTTTTTTATATGCTGGAAAAGAAGGGGTGGCAAACTGTAAGGGTGTGTGGTATGACAAGAACAGAAACCTCAAGAGAGCTGCAGTTTAGAAAGCACTTAAGTGTATGGCCATGTCATACAACTATTAAGGGTACTTAATTGCACCTATGCAGTTAAAAACATGTTTAAGCATTCTTCTGGGCTGCAGCATTAGTCATTAAAGATTATAACAAATATGAAAAACTCTGTCTGCCCTGCAGACACTGGTGAGATGGCTGCTAAGTGCCTGGCACTGAATATTTGCCATCAGCTGAATGTAGAAAGTTGATAAAAGAGATGGCTGCCCATTGCTAGGCCAGATGTCTGGTTTGATTTTATTAAATAGCTTGGTTAACAACATAGGGTGAGGGATAAACAGCTCTTAATTAACCTTATTTATGCATGGAAGTACTATAAGCACCTGTGAGAATAAAATATGTTAAGGAAGGATAATCATATTAAAGGGAAATGACATGAAATTAAAGTTAGAAATGACAAGTCACTGCTTCCTGAGGGGGAAAAAGAAAAGAAACAAAAAAAAACAACAACAAACCAACTAACCAAAACAAAAAAAAATTTAAAAAGAATGCGTCCCTGGAGAGGGAGGGAAGTGTGAAGGCAGGCTGGGGACCTGGCTATTCCCACCCCCACTTGCTTTGGGTTTCATTTTTGGGATCAAGCAACACGGACAGAGTCCTAGGCAGATGAGAAGAGAGAAAAATCAAGACCAGCCCACAGCACCAGGGAGATGCAGCAACATAGTATGAATTGTATGAATTTTGTTTTATCTTAGTTTTGGTAGTATGACTTCTCTCTGCCCAACACCAGTGAGATAAAGTTGCTGCCATTCCTGTGTGTGCTGGCATATGAAGGTGTCAGCTGGTGTCCACATGGGAGGAGAGGAGTGTCACAAAATCCTGAGTTGCAATACTCTAAAATGGCAGATAAATAAGGGAAGATAAACACAGCCAGCAAGGGGCAGGGGGAAAGCAGACCCTGTTCATGCCACCAAGGATCACACTGCATAGCACCTGTTCAGAGTCTGATTTTGCAACCTAAATGTCCCAGAAGCATGGGGTTCTTCTGATTTCATCCTTGGTAAGATTACATAAGCCAGATATGAGTGGCTGCCATGTATAAATACCACATTTGAGGTCACTTCAGAGAGCAGTCCCTGATGGTAACTATGGGGTTCAATAAAACAAAGGATTGAATGTAGGTGGAGCAGATACCCCACTGCACTAAAAAGCATATGATTTTCCTGGGTTGCCTGTGGGCTGGGTCGCTCTAAGGAAACACTGGACTTCATGAGTTGAGTTAGTGTAAAACAAGGCAGAATACAGCATAACAAGCCCACTGTACAGCCAGAGAGCTCAATCCAGAAGGTTTCTTATGTTTCTGCTTTCGAGAAACTACTTGAGGGTTTTTTGAGACGTTCAGGTTATTCACGAAAAGATGCAAAAGTAGTATAGAATGCAGTCTCACTGGGGATAAATGACTCAGTACACCAAAAACAGACACCAGCACTCCAAAAACCATCAAGCGCTTAAGGACCAAGAATTAGAAGAGGGAGCCCTGTCCATCCGCTTATATTTCCCAGAAGATCTGTAGTTGAGCCTTAGGGCAGAGCTAACAGCTATGCAGCAGAAGTGAACCACAGAATCACAGAATTGTTAAGGTTGGGAAATAGCTTTAATAATATTGAGTCCAGCTGTTAACTTCACACTACCAAGACCACCGCTAAACCAAGTACCACATTCATATGTCTTTTAAATACCTCCAAGGAATGGTGACTTCATGATAGCCATTTTCAATGCTTGGCAACTCTTTCAGTGAAAAAAAAAAAATTCCAGATATCCAATCTAAACTTCCCTGGTGCAACTTAAGGCTGTTTCCACTTGTCCTGTCACTTGTTATCTGGGATCAGAAAACAACCCCCACCTGGCTACAACCTCCTTTCAGGTAATTTCCTTTTGTCCAGGCTAACCATCCCACCTCCTTCAGTCGCTCCTCATAAGACTTATGCTCCAGAACCTTCCCCAGCACCACTGTCCTTTACTGGACATGTTCCAGCACATCAATGTCTTCTTACATCAGGTGTACAAATCTGGGCACGGCATTCAAGCTGGGGCCTCACCAGTGCCCAGTACAAGGGGGATGGTCACTGCCCCATGGTCCTGGTCCAAAATTATTACTGATACAGGCTAGGATTCCACAGTCCTTCTTGGCCACCTGAGCTCCCTGCTGGCTCATGTTCAGCCAAGATGTTGACCAGCACCCCACAGTCCTTTTCTGCTGGGCAGCTTTCCAGGCACTCCTCATTCTTCATCATGTGAAGTTGTGGTGACCCAAGTGAAGCATCTGGCACCTGGCCTTGTTGAACCTCATACAATTGGCCTCAGCCCACCATTCCAGACTCTTCAGATTCCTCTGCAAAGCTTTCCAGCAGATCAGCACTCCCACCCAGCTTGGTGTCATTTGCAAACTGACTGCAGGTGCAGTCAGTTCCTTCATCCAGATCACAGATAAAGATTTTGAACAGAACTGACCCCAACACTGAACCCTGGGGTACACCGGGAGGGACCATTTCCCTTTGAATTACAGGGACTGCATTCTACTCCATATCCCTGCATTTCAGCTCAACCACCCTGAGGACAACCAATCTTAGTGTTAAAGATTGGGTCAAAGAATACCTGAAGTAGGCTTGCACAAGGACTTGCCTTCACTGGTGCTAAGTTCCCACTCAGACCCAAAAAGGCTCAGGACCCTGTCACATTTGACATGCAGCTGGGTGCATTCTCTCTCTCAGTCTTGTCTTCATCACCAGTGGGTGCCTTTGAACACAAAAGTAGCTGCAGATATCCCCAGCAATCAGTATTCATAGTTGGGCAAAGGCCCTTCTGTGTAGTCTTTTGAAATTCAAATCAAGTCAAGGACCAGGATCTATATGAGGCACCAGGAAATAACAGCCAGGGTGACTACCTGTAAAAGGACAACAAGACCACAACTGGATCTTCCACATAATCCAACATACCAAAATATTCCATTGGGAAATAAAGTGACACCGCTTGATCCAGACAATCTCTGCTACCAAAAAACTTTTTTTTCCAATATTCCACAAGAGATGAGTTATTTCTATACCTTCCTCATGCACACACATGTGCACAGAAGGGCCACTGTCTGCTGCTTGTGGGGAAGTAGTGCTGATTCTTGTGCCAGTCCCACATCTCCCTAGGCATGGATGGAGACTGGGCTGCAAAGGACATACCAAATCAGCTGCCCATGGTTAACGTGACTTCCCCTAATTTAAAAAGCCTGTTGGTGGGAGATTTAGTTGTGCCCTGCCTATGAAGGCACAGCGAGGCAGGCATCTTCAGGACTATAAAGCAGTGAGCCCGATGCACAGCAGCCAGTGCCCTGCAGCCTGGCACAGTCAGACCCCTTTCGAGGGCAGCTCTGCTCCACACAGCAGCCACGTGGAGAAGCAATGCCAGCACCACAACCAATGTTTGCTTTGGAGGAGCTGTATACAGGGGATTTATCTCCACAGTGCTTGGGTGCAATCAGCCCCCAAGCAATCAGCAGGAGGTTTGAAGGCCAAAAGGGAGTGCCACATCTCCTGCAGGAAGCAAGGGTGCTTTCACCCAGCAGACAGTAGGGCAAATGGGATCCTGAGCAGCCTCTGGGGGGGTCTTGCGACGGAAAGTCACTCTCCAGGGCAACAAAGCTGTTGTCCCTCTGCAGACCAACAGGAAGATGCACTGCCCCTATATCTCAATCTAGCACACAGCTGTCATGTCAAAACCCAGGCCTGGCCTCCAATAGGAATGTCATGTCCCTTGTGGCATCCTGCTGTGCTGTAACAGGGCTACAGAACTCCTTGGTCCCCTGCACTCGGGGCAGCAGACCAGGCTTTTACATAAGGTCCCAGAAACTCAGCTTCTCTGCCATCCCTGCCTAGAGATGGTGAGTTGATGGGATGGATGCTGCTGTCACCCTCAGTTTCTGCCTGCACCCATGTGCTGCTGCAGCTGGGTTGCTTTGCCAGTCTTCTTCTGACAAGATGAGGTGTGGATGTCACTTGGTGTGATGCCAGGCTGGTGTCCTGAGTGTCACAGGGCAGATCCTCTGTAGATGGGCGTGAGCTTGGCCAGTTTTCAGACCACAGCCACATGTAATTAATTTCCATAGCAAGATTTGCAGGTATTGATGTCATCTACAAAGATGGGGAAACTAAAACACAGGCATCAGGTAATCTGCCCAGCCATGCACTGGAGATGGAGAGATATAGTCTGGGTGGGAGCTGGGAGACTTCCCAGTTCCTCCCCAGGCTGTGCTGCTGCCAGCCCATGCCTCCAAAACAGAGCCTGTAGTCAGTGGCTGCTGGGGCTCTCAGAGATGTGCTGGGCTGTTTGAGGATGCAGGAGGAAAAGTGCCACATGTTACCATCACCAGGGTACCCTGCGCCTCAAAGGCCAGCAGAGGAGTATTCAAGAGACCTCGGGAGAGCCACACGTGCAGTCATATAGTAGATCATGAGGACCATAAAAGCAGCAAATAACTGGAAGTACTAAGAAATAAAAAAATCTGAGTGGGCAAAAAGCTGCATCTTAGGATGCAATGGGTCTGGGCCTTCAGGCTTACCATTACCTTTTTGCAAGAGTGTGCAGAGCCTTGCCTGCTGTAGCTCTGCAGAGATCTGGTCTGCTTAGTCCTCACAAAGTTTCTATAGAAAAAAAGGCAGGATTTCAGTTTCCCCCTGGCTCTAGCCACTGCATCAGCAGCACTGCCCACCAGATCAGTTTGCAAGACTGACACAAGCAGCTGTGAGGCGCTGCACCTGCATATCCTCTGCTGAAGGTGCCTGGTAGAATAGAGGAGCAAAAGAAGAGAGAAACTCCAAGAAAGCCAGGCATGTTGTTTCATGGCGTTCAGTCTTGTCTGGAAAGATCCAGATGAGAGCCGATGTATTCCTGCTTGCTGGGAGGAGGCACTGGACAGCAGTCACCCTTGCCCCCAGCTGCCTGCCCAGGACAGGAACAGTGGAAGGCATGAGAACAGGCTTTTAGTCCTGCTGGTACTTCCCATAGCCATGCAGCCCCAAATCTGTCTATTTTGCCTGCAGACAAAGCTCCTGACTCAGACCAGCCTAGCAACCCCACAAGAGAAGGTCTCCTTGCTGGGATTTTTGTTGGGGGATTGGATCCTTCATCCCCTGAGCAGTGCACAGTTCCCACACCAATGTACATTGCTTCTCTACCTTCTCCCTGAAAATGGGGCTTGCACCCCAGTACCTGAAAACTTTTGCTACTACGGGTAAAACAGTCCTTGAGGATCCTTTTCTGGAGGAATTTTGCTCTGCTCTTGATGAAAATCAACATTTAACTGCTGTCTTTTTCCTAAAACTGGCTATTTTCATTGGTCTTCCTCCAAAGCATCTTTAGGAGGAAGTACTGCTTTTGCCATATGAGCAAAGCAAGTTCATACTGCTCTAGTTCGGCCAAAAAAAAAAGGTCAGATGAAGATGACTGTTTCCCTGCCAACCCTGTGATGTTTCAGCCAGGATTTGATGCAGTCTGATTGATATGTCCAAATAAAATTCTCCTATGAGTTGGCCACGTTCCTGAACTCTAGCTTAAATCTCACTGATTCTGCTGGAAGTCCAAAATTTCTGCCTGTGGCCTGACACTCTCTGCAGAAAGCAGACAATTGCCCCCACAGCTTCCCACATCAGTCTCTCCATGCCAGAGTTGAACTGGCAGCCACAGAGGGATTGCCCAAGACACAGTTTGGCTTTCTCTGTGCTGTGTGTAACTGCAGCTGTATCTTTCTCCCATCTCTGTAACATTTCATACAGCTTTTTAGTCTTTTCTTCCCCTACCTTTATCCTGTTTGTGTTTTTCCTTTGCTTGGAGATGCAGCAACCACGCCCAGGCAGAGCTTTTTGCCTTTATACACGTGGTAACAGCAGTTGTGCATCCCCACTAAGCGCTTCAACAACCTCGGTTCAAGGCAGTGATGTATCCCAGTGAGCTGGAGCAGGGCCCCTGCCAGCCTTGCTGGGCTCATGGTGTGCTCCTGAACAAACCACTCATCCCCCATCAGTTACCTCGCAGACCTTGGACACAAGCTGCCTTTGCTGCACAGGCATAGACAAGCCCACATCCAAGCGTGCGTTGCACAGGGACTTTTCCAGCCCCAGGTACAGGCTGAAGTCTCACTCACAGTCCCAGTCTGCAGCTCCATCCATCCCATCATCCCAGTGAGCTGACTGCAATGCTGGTGTGTCTCCATAGCTGCCGTGCCCAGAACCCACCAGCCCTTGTTTGGACACAGAGCCTTAAAGGTGTCTGTAAACATACTTTTCCACTTTCTACTGCTTTTGTTTAGGGCTTTTTTTTTCTGCAGCACCTAGGAGGCTAGTACTTAAAAGCCTCAAGCCCCTGCAGAGTACAGTGGGGGGGTATCCTGATCCCATGTTAACCTCCAGTGTGCTGGTCTCTGTGGAAAGGAGGATAGCAGAAAATCCATACCTTCCAAAATAATCTACATTTGCTACATCCTTTATCACATCTGTTCATGTTCCCCCGGGGTGCTTTGGTTCCTGTTTGTCCTAATTTTATTTATACAGAAACAAGACACAAGGAAGGAGGAGGGAGAGGTATAGGAGACAGGGAGAAGAGAATAATCTCTGCTCTTCCCCTCGCAGTTCTTGCCTCCAAGTGCAGGCATCTCCAAGGCCATCTCTCCAGAGAGAGATGGCCTCGGAGCCACCTAGCACCCAAGGACTCAACATCCAAAGGTGTTCTTGTGTTTACTTTTTCATGGATGAAGACTCACAACAGGGTGCCACCCTCATGTGGCACCCCCTGCCTCAGCCACCTCCCAGACATCTCTGATCAGCATGCATGAGCCGTGTGAGATAACATCTTTCATGTCTTGTGCTGATGATGTAGGGGTTTATATTCCTCCTTTTCTATTTGTGTGTCCAGGAGCAGCTTGCCAGCTATCAGAAGAGGAAGAAGTTTCCCAAACATACTGCAGGGTTGCAAATGAGTTGTTTGCACAAACAAATGTTTGCACCTGTCCTTTTTCAGAGTAATTCCTTTTATTAACCAAACCACTTTTCCAGTTTGCCAAGATCATTATCATTATTCCTATGCTTCAGGGCAGTGCATCATCATCTGTAGATGTCAGAGGCACATGCCACAGTCCAGCATTCAGGTCAACAATAAAAACACTAATTGGGACCATACTGAGGGGAAAAAAATAATAAATCAAGAACTTCTGACGTTTGCTTGAAGTATCTCATCAGTGTGGCCAGAAATCATTGTCACCAGATGCAATCATCCAGCAAGATCTGCACCCACTTTCTTTTAATCTCCTTTAAACTATGCTCCAGAAAGCCTCAGCAGTGCCAAGAGATGTGCCAGGTGTCCTGCTCCTGCATGTCAGCATCACCTCTTACCTCCTTTCAGGTTTCATGCATGCGTGATGCACTTTCTAAGTCTTCTCTTACATTTCCTGCCTTCATCAAATTTTCAGGGGTAATTAGAAATAGTTCTGGGATTGGCTAAGCCAACTCTTGCATTGTTCGAAGATTAGTTTTGTCAGGTCACGATAACCTGTCAATGTCTCACAGTTGTCGGTTCTTCTCCTCCCCTTGGCTGAGATCTCATTGGTTGCTATTAGAGTTTAATAACTAGCACAAAATACAGCCTGCACTTCAAAATTAAGACTGATACAAATACAGAATTAACCATTTTAGCCCTTCCAGTGCCGAATGTTGCTGCCTGGTTTTCCACTTTGAGTCTCACAGGCAGCTACCACTATATGTAGTAGTTGGGGCTAGCAGTATACCTGCTCATCCTATCATGTTGAAACCTTGCACTGGGAAAAAAATAAACAGAAAAATCTTCCATTCTTTTCTTAAAAAGTCACTTTCTCTACTGAAAATATACTTGCAATGATCAACAACAAACTGGTCAGGTTTTTTCTTTTCTTGGCATGCCCATTAACCCCTAAGAAGCACAGAAAGCACAAATTTAAGTTTTGGATCTACCTGAGGCATCCCACAATGAAACAGCCTCAAAGCAAAAGGGCTAACCACCTGCTCATATTCTCTGCACATACGCTTCACCTCCAAGCTCTGCTTGCATGAAGGTGCAGGTCGTAAATGCCAGATATTCAGCTGTCTCTACATCACCATTTCCATTGATCTGGCTCCTGCTTGATTCAAACAGCCCACTGCAAAGGAAGTCACTTTGCAGGAAGTTCAGCTATGTAGCTTTGCTTAAAAGAATGAGAATGCTGGACATTATGCTAGCAATACAGCAAGGACAAGGTACTATGAAACACAGATTTTGGTCTTTACCATAAAGGTCTGTTTGGGAGGAGGCATTAATTTACAATGCTCACCCAACGCATAAATGTCCTGCTGGTACTTTTTCCTTCAGACGAGCTGCAAGTATGAGCTTCATTAGTTAGCCTTCCCTCATTGGTGCTCACAAAGCTGACAACACAGTCAGGGCAAGAGCATAATCACTGCACTGCTGTGCTTCTGGCAGGGAAGGCACTGTGTGCAATGTGCATTTAATGGTCAGGATGTGAATGCCAGGCTCAATGGATAGCTCTGGGATTTGTCAGACGGGCAAAGCACTTCAAATGCATCGTACCACCAAAGTACTCAAGTGGGACGGGCACATTTTTTTGGCAGGTCATCACCACCATCACACTCAGCAGACTTCTCCTTAGCCAGTGGATAGAAAAGCTCATATGACCCTCTCTCTTCTGGCCAGTTGTATTGGGTTTTCATGCAAGACTTTGGTAGCAAGGTGTGACTTCTGTGAGGAGGTGCCAGAAGTTTCTCCTACGTCTGATGAAGCCAATGCCAGACAGTTCCAAGACAGGCCAAGCCCGAGCCCATTAGTAAGGGTGGTAGTGCCTCTAGGATAACAAATTATAGAAAGGGAAAAAAACTGCTGCACAACAGCAGCTGAAGAGAGGAGTGAGAATATGTGAGTGAGAATATGTTCTGCAGATACCAGGACCAGCATAGAAGAGGAAGCAGATGCTCCAGGTGCCAGAGCAGAGATTCCCCTGTAGCCCACAGTGAAGACTATGGTGAGGCAGGATGTTCCTGGCAGACCACAGACGTCTACATATCCACTGGCAGCCTGTGGAGAACCCCATGACAGAGTATGTTGTTGCCCAAAGAAGGCTACTACAAAAGAAGACCAAAGAAGACCCTACAGAAAGCTTTCCCTATGTTTTACTTTCTCTAACAAAGAGCAGCACTATCATGGAAAGGTTGTGGCACCCTAAATGCCCATCATGCAAAAGCTTTTCAGTGGATGCTTTTCCCCCCAGACTCACCACCACCACAAGCAACAAGGTCCATCCTCAAAGTTCAGTCTGCAGGTGAGATCTGAAATGCATCTTGGTGAACCTGGCACCTTCCCATTTCAAGGGGCTTTGGTGCAGTTCCTCTCATTTTTGAAGTTTGTCAGTGCCTCTTTGAAAAAGGAGCAATATGTTAAAGTAACAGAAAAGCTTCTGGTTTTAAAATACTCCATGTTTTGCCTGAAAAAACTCTTCCTGAATCTGTTAACTGATCTTCTGGACCTGTTGTTAGCAACAAAGCAGTGGAGGTAATGCATTTTAAAAATTAACTCTATGCCTCATTTATGAAGTTTTTATCCAATGAAACCGCATTCTTTTGAGCCACTCATCTTTCAAAGAAGTGAGTTTAAAACACAAGATAAATTCACTTTCTGCACTGTTTGGGGCCTCACTCTAAACCAGATATTTGGGCTGAGTGTGACCCTCGGGCACTGCTGAAATCTACCTAAAAATACTCGCTGCATTTGGAGAAATGTTGCAAAATCAAGGTCATCCAACCTGAGAAAGCAGCAGCTTTGTTTCTTTTAGAACATTCAAAGCATTGTCTCCAGACCATCCAGCCACTTGCCTCCTGATGAAGTAGAGTGGCTTCTGGGAGGGCAGGGCTCTCTCCCAACCCCCCAACCAGGGTGTAGCCCATGTTCTTCTGAGATGGCAGCCAGCAGTCACTCCCTACCATCCAGATCAACTAAACAGTCTTGTCTAACTCCAGCAAGAAGGATTGGATTTAACCTACACAATGCAGGTGGATGTGGTCTTAGCTGACCCTTTTCCTGAAAAGTTCTCCTTGGGACTTACAATTTTGTAAAGAACTCTTCCAGAAAAATGGTTTGCTCAGAAGCATGCACAGCAGAAACACACGTCCAAAACCCTTTCAGCTGAAAAATAATAGAACTTGGTTTTAATTACACAAGGCACTGCTTTGTTCCCTTGTGGCTGTACAAGTAGGATAAGAAGGTTTACAAGGAATTTGTCATTGAAGGATGAAGACCAGTTGCTCCACTGGGCAGACATTTTCAGACAATGAAAACACAGGGATGGTGTAACATGGATGATGGCAACCATCTCTTGCATCATTAGCACAAAGTGGGGCTCATAAAAGAGAAGAGGAAGGGATTTGCCTTCCTTAATTTTATTTTGTAACAAAAATAATTCAAATAATACAAATACAGGTGAATATGGATCACAGAAGAGAGATGAGAAATGTTCGCTACCTTGACTTTAACCTGGGGAGTTTCTACCGAGTAAAAGGGGATGATGATGATGATGAAAAGCATCCTAAACAGTGTGCTTCACCTATTCTTTCAGCTGCATGCCTTGTTTACCCTATGCCCAGTTTTGTACACTGGACAGGTTTTGTGGTTCTATGATGAAAAAGGTTATTTTGATTGCTGATTTTCATCATGGATGGCATCAGCACCTTTCCTTCTTATTCAAGTCAGCTAGCCCTGTCCCCTTAACACAAAATGCCAAGAAGGATATTTAATTTCTACCAAAAGCAAAGACATTGGGTACCTGCAGTCAGACCCCACCAACAGGCCCAGCGCTACAGGGAACTCCCAGTGGACCACTGCTCCACTGACAAAAGTGGATGGGATCATCTGCACGGACCAGCCCTGGCACTGTTCTCCTTCCCCGATGCATTAGGACTCAGTAGCTGGTCCGAAGGCAACCAAAAGCATTGCCCTTTATCGGCATCATCTGCCTTTGGCAGGTGCAACAATGTTAAACATAGTTTAAAAAAAGAAAAAGAAGTTGGCCTCAGGTGTTACCAGCTGCTGAGATACCACTCCTGAGAACAGGGTTCTCACACATCATGCTCTAAAGCTCCTACAGAAGACAGAGCTCCTCTCCACATGGCAAGGCAGCTATTCCTTTCCTAAAAGGCAACCATAGTAAGAGCCGCACCTTTGGGCTGACTTATATTGTCCCAACCCAGACAGCAGGAAAACCAAAGAGAAGAGAGGTGTGTGCAGCCACCTTCAGCAGCACAAGGCTTAGGGCCTTCACTTTTGCAACCAAAGTCAGAGGGGCTCAGCTTCTCCATCAGTTAGATGGATTCCTTCTCTATTGTTAATTTCTCTTGTTTTCTTGAGGGATTTTGTTTTGGTTTTTACCTCTCTACTACAGGGTTTTCAGGTCTCCACAGGGAAGTGATTTTTGGCTGGATGGTAAACAGCAGGTTTTCCTCCTGCAGACCTAGGCAGACCATCTTGTCTCACACCCCATATCTGCTGGATCATGAGGGCTTGGAGTTAAAAATTAGCTTTCACCTAAAACCTTTGGTGTTGCAGCTGTACGGTGAGGGGAAAGCTGGACAGGTGCATGGCTGCTGCAGCAAACTCATCTCATGCTGCACTTGGAGGCTTAACTTAGACAGATTTTTCATCTGCCTCTACACCTCAGCAGCAGGGAGAAATCCCTGGGTGTGATCCACACTGCAGCTAAGCCAGCTAGTAACGAAAAAATTATTCCCACAGCTACCTCTCCATTGCAACAGCAGCCCCAAGGTTCTACAGAAACCCACAAAAATATGTGCAATTGCAAAGGCACCTGTGCCCCCTACTCCTGGTCAGCCCCTGCGCAGTCCTGCTCTGACCTGCTAAGCCACCATTGCATGGCCCTGTCTGCAGCCACTCCTGGGCACCACTGGCAAAAAATAAGGACTCGAGGTAGCTGGACCTCTGGTCTGGCTCAGCATGGCTCTTCCTGTGCTCCTATCTCAGGCACAGGATTGCTGCAGACTCCTATGGCTCCCTTTGAAACCTCCCTGTTTTTCAGAACTCCTGGGGATGAAGAAGCCACACACAGCTTTCTAGTGAAAGCAGTATGTCCATCCCCTGTTTGCACTTAGTATTCCCTTATTTAATACCCTTAATGCATGGAAAATACCTCTTTCCCACTGAAGAACACAAGACCTTAGTAAAATCAAAAAAATTAACTGATCACCTCCATCTTCTGAAGTCAGAATTAGGAATTTTCCATCCTCGAGCTCTTTTCCACTCACATGTGATTCTGCATTTAAGGAGCCTTTTTCATTGTTGTATTCTGCTTGCCAGAGATTATGATCACACATTCAAGAGCTTTAATCAAAGAGCAAGCCTGCCTAACTTGAGCTCTGTGCTGGTTGCCAATGAAACCAGCTTTTCATTTGACTTTTACTGGATTCAGTTTGTGAATGCCATTTTCCTTCTGTTTCCAGTCACATTGGATTTCCAGGTGAGGAAGCCCTGTTGCTCTGATGCAGCACTAGAGGAGATAAGTCCAAAAAGCTCTCTATGACTTCTCTCCAGCCAGCACCATGCTTAGTTTTACATTTCCCCTCACGTAAAGGTGACTACATATATGCATCCACACATGCACACGTATATGCACACACGCACTCGGACAGGCATGATCAGGTGAGGAGGTGGACAAATTCCCAGCTGAGAAGCCCTGGCTCTCACAAGCCTAAAACTTGGCAAGAAGGCATCACAGACCTGGAGACATCACATCCCCATGTCCCAGGCCGGGTGAGGATTACCCAAAGAAACTGGTGGGGTTAATTGGGCATACATCTTGCTGTGGTGCAAATCAGAGCACATGACCCATAAAGACTGGTACCAAAAATCCAGAGGCTGTCTGGGGATGTTCCTCCTCTGGTTCCAAGGATTCTAGGGAAAAACGTCCATCCAACCCACTCAGAGTTTTGTCTGCCAAACCCCAGGTGCAGCCAGCCCCAGCAGATGGACCAGACTGCTCTCCAGTCTGAGAGACCTGTCCTCAGAATCAGAGTGATGAAGGATGCTCTGGTGGACATGTGTGTTGGCAGTATGAACATTTTACCCTAAAGCCCTCAGAAAAGGGCTTCTTTAACACCTCTGCTGACTTCTCAGGCTGTCAGTCACAAAATATTTCAGTGGTGTTAGAGCAACCAAAACAAGAGTGAGGGGAAGAAAGATCAACCTTACTTCCCTTCAAGTCTGTGCTTTCCTGTGGTTGATGCAAAATTCTCTGGTACCTCATCACATTTTATTTCACTGATGGTGGCTTCCATGTCAGGTGGGGCACAATGTAAAAAGGATCTGAATAATTTATTACTAACCTGACAGAGGAAAAAGCAAATAATGAACAAATTGTTATCGAGGAGCTTTTAAAGTAAAGGAAAAATAAATGTTTCACTGCAGATTAGAAATTCTTTCTGCTGATAAATGCAGCCAGCTGTAACCACTGACAAAAGCCTTGTTCAGTCCAATATCCCAGCTCAGGGATTTTCCTACAATGCTGGTATACAGTGGTATTTATGGCACACAACACCATGCACTGGAAAACCCATGTGTGTGGATGGACACGGACACACATGGAAGTACACCTATTCTCAGGGCATGTGCTGCTGGGCCAAGGAGGCTCCATGCCCAAAAACTCTGTGCCAGGTCTTTTTGTCAAACTGGGACTCCTTTTTTGATGTCAATGCCTGGACAAAGTGCCTTGCCTGCAGGAGGAGCTTTCCTGACTATGAGCATCAGGATGTGCAGAATGGAGTCCACATTAAAGAAAACACCTCTAGGAAGTTTGCTAAATAAGAAAAAAAATGTTGACCTGTTTTGCTGAGTCAGGATGATGTAAAGGTGCATGAGAGGAATAAACGCTCCCACTTCTGAGTCATCTGATAAAATCACATCCTTTGACTGCCTCAGCTCGGCTGATATGAATGACTTATACGGAAAATACCCAGTAGTTTGCAGATTGCCAAGTTCAAGAAAACTCTTGAGAGTATACAGACTGCTTGGCAGATGGGTGTGTGCTGCACACTGTTTCTGTGGATTTACACAAGCTCTCCTGATCTCACTCGTTGACAAAGGAGGAGTGCCACAGCACTGAGAATAAAGCTGAGCTAGTACAAAAAAGGTGTATGAAAAAAGTCAGACACCTCAGATTTTGCAAAGTCCAGATAGCACAAAACATTTTCTACCAGGGTACCTTTTCCAGATTTAAGGCCCTGCCCTGGGAAATTGCTGCTTCTTGCAGGAGCAAACTCAGCCTACAAATACAGCAAGTTCCCTAAGAGCCAAGGTATATGCTAGCAAAACTCTTGGGTTGGTGGAGTGGGAGCAGGTAGAGGCTGGGGAGTCATCCTTCATGGACCTCAGCCAGTGCCCAAGAGGCTCCTTTTCCCCTCAAAGGTTCACGGGTGACATTGTCACCTCAATAGCAGTCATAAGCAAACATACTGGCTGTGGCAACTGCATCTGCTCTGACAGGGTTTGTGGATTTGTGTATTCAAGTGTAGAAAGGGAGAGGGATGAGGGAGGGAGGATGTCCATGCCACTAACTGTGCTCTATTCACTTTGTCCCGGACTAATCTTTTGTTCGTCTAGTGTGAATTTGATACCCATTTTTAGATGAAAAGCTACACTGGCTTTTAACATCCTTTTTTGATTCACAGGGAGTGCTCATTACCCAGTGAACAAGGTTTCTGGGTCAGAATGACTTGCCAGCTTGTGCTTTAGCATCAGGCATCTTGACTGCTGTGGGGATGCACCCAGCAGAGCACCTCCTTGGGCTCTGAGAGCGCAGAGAGCCTTGACCCCTCATTCTCAGGGCATTAGCCAGACACTGCTCTGGCTGTTTAGGATGAAAGTGAAGCAGAATCCCAGCTCCTGGGACTTAATAACCACCTATAATAAAGACAACTACTGCTACAAAATAGTAAAACAACCATCAGTTAGGCTGAGAATGTTACTAATGGATATTTTTCCAGCCCTGCTTCCAAGAACACTGCTGGGTTTTCAGGAAAGCTATTAGAACAATGCCTAGAGTAATATCTCACATGAACCAAGTCCTTCTGAGTGGTTTGGCTGAAAATTTTGCTAATGCTTAAGGTTCAAAGGATTTAAAAACGGTTCAAAAATTTGGGGAAGGGGGATGATGAACATTTTCAAAATAAAAATCTCTGGCTCTTCTTAAGAGGGTCAGCTCAGAAGTGTAGTGTTATGGCATCCTCACCTTACCCAGAATTGGTTGTCCAGAGGAAACAGACAAGACTGCTTCATCCTTGTCTCTTTGTCGCTGGATATTGCCGTGCTGTTATTGCTACATCCCCATGAAGAAGAAGGTTGCCCTTCAAGCATCCCAATAGCTAAGGGAAATTTGGGGCCTGCTCACCTTGCAGGAGGTGGAGGGCACCAACTGGACAACCCCCACCCCTGGGAGCACCTTGTGGTGCTGCACTGTGTCCTGGTGCTACCTCAGATTCAGGCAGTGACCTGCTAATGCACAGTAAGCAACAGACAAAAGTTGGGATCAGGTGGAGGGAGTGACATTTTCTGTTCTGGAAGACAAAGTGAGAGAGCATTGCTCTGCAATGCTAATCCCAGCAGCAGGGGGACTCTAAAGTAGCGTCCTTGATTCTGGCAGAGGCAACCAGGGTGGCCTCTCATGGTGACAGCTGAGCAAGCCTCCCCAATGCAGGTCAGCCCTCAGCACCCTATGAGTCCCATTCACAGGTTACTCTGATCCTGAAACAAACCCCAAAACCTGAGCACGCAGCTCAAGTCATGTCATCTCTGGAGCTACAAGATCAGATAAACAGAAGTGCAGAGTGAAATGCAGCATCTGGATTTAGGAGCAAATTCTTAAGTTCCCCAAAGCTTGGGAAGATATGGTACAAGATACTTTGCCTGGCTTTCTTCTCTTCTTCACCAGTAATCCCTCCCCCACCCAAAAGCAGGCCAAGATTTTGTATGGTCTTGGTTGTAACAGTCACAAAAAAACCCTTACTGGCAGTGCCATAGACTTGCAACGATCCTCTGCCTGTAGCAAGTACAGTGGAAATCTAAAGAAGCTTCCTGACTCTGCCTCAGTAGCTTGCTTTAGCAATAAATTGCTTCAATCATATCTCTTCTGGGGAGGAAATAATGTTCATCTCATCTCTCAACTTTGAGGGAATCAAGAAAATGCACTTCAAAGGTGTGAATTGTTTGTAACTGCTGTGGTTTAATTGCAGAAGAGCAGCCTGTCCAAATGTATCCACAGTCAAGGACATTCTGCAGCTCTTCTCTGCCCATGAGTCTATGAAGACAGCATAGTCAGGTAAAACAGCACAGTTTCTGTGCTGCAGAGTGCTGAAAAGTGCTGGTCTTGTTACTGGTTATGATGGCAAGTTCATTTATTCTACCTACTCCAAATGGAACAAGTAACAAAATGTTTTCTAAGTTTGCAGTCAGTCTGATATTGGTTAAGGGCTGTAAAACAAAGGTTGAGCCGCCTCTATTTATAAAATCCCATTGCCAACGCTATGTCTTGAGCACAAAATCCAAAATAGTAAGACCGCCTGCCCAGACTGCAAGAATTTAAGGCACCACCAATCCAATCAAGTAAAGCAGTCCCATTGGCTGCAACAGGCTGCCCTTTCAAGGGTCAGACCAGTATGTAAACTGGTCTGTTGCTTGTCATATTTGGTAGCTTGGGTACAAAGGAGATGTAAGGCATGAAGAAATAGGCACTTCCCCTTCCTAAATTCTCCTGTCTGTACTCCAGCAACTAAGCTCTACTATAAAACAAGAAAGGAATCAAACTGCTCCTGGATTTGTTTCTTGCACAACCAAAGCTTCAGGTACATTGGAATATGAATCCACCATTAAACACCCAAAAATACCGATGGATTCAGGTTTGTTGGAAATATATCCTGGGCATCTAATGCAGTTCTAGTTTCACATGATGGAAGTCACATCAGGTTAGGTCCTACTCAGTAGAGATCTTATCTGGTAGATATATGCATAAGAAAGGGAGTAACAATGTATATTTCTAGTATTTTTGCCAACCTTTGCCCATTTTGTTTAGTGCTAACAGAGTATACAGCAACTAAACAGGTGATATTAACATACATAACATAAGATGCACCTTTTCCTTTGGTTTTCTGGTAAGGATTCTTAGTTTCTGGAAACAATCCTGCTCTACTCAAGCTAGCAGATCCATACAGCTAATAAAGAAGGATGAGCAAATCCAAATTAAATACAGACAAATAAAACATCATGTTTTATTGCTGAAAATAGGAGAGGGTTTCTGGCCATCTGCCAGGAAGATAATGAAGGATTAACTGAATAATTCTTATTTCAAAACCCTGATCTTTTATCACTGTTCAAATTTCCACTTTGGTATACAGTTTGGAGAGGTGGATGCTTCTCACCATGAACAAATCCCTTAATTGTGACAAATACTTAGGGGAAAAATGAGGAAGGAGAAATCAGGAAAAAGCAAATCTCCTCCTGAGAGGGAGGAAGCAGACTCTGTATGACAAAAAGCGAATATATCTTGCACTGCAGGAAGGTGGTATGTTTTAGGTGGTTTATGCTTCAGAGCAACCTTTCATGGTCTCTATATTTAGTGGCCACTCATTTCTACCTGGGTCAATAAAAAACTAGAGCCTCAGTGCTCCAGGCCTTGAACTGGGTCTCTTGGGAGAAAACTGCATGCAGCTCAAATACTGCTCTTTTGCTTCTATTTCAGTCCTGAGGGCCCAACATAGACAGGCCATGGGGACAAAGGACAAGTGCATTTTGAGTGAAATGGGAACTAGAAACTCAAAATTTACACTGTCATGAGTGAATGGTTTAGGTCATTTAACACATCACCATCAGCAAAAGCAGGTTTAATATAAACTTGTAAAAGCACAACAAATTTCAACTGCTGGTCCACTCTAGTACTCACTGCCTAGATAAAGCACACAAAGGAAAATTGTATTAGAATCACTTTGGAGTTACTTATACAGAGGCTGGGGACATAAAAGGGTAAGAGGGAGACCCTCCCATTGAGAAACAAGGTTCGGAAGAAGAAGACTCCCTCTCTTTCTAAACTCTTGACGAAGCCTAGGTGTGACTGTGCCCAAATTTGGCCCAGAATGGTTTACAGCTTAAGGATTTAACATCCCTTGATCATTGACTAATTTTATACCAACGAAAGCATTCAAATAGGGTACACTGTAACCATGGCAGTAAAACTGAGATGGCAATATTCAGGCTGCACTTGCTGTAGGCTGTGAGGTGTGTAAATCAATTCACAGTGAATAGAAGTATGTACAAAGTTATATGTGCCTGTTTAAAAATCCCCGTCAAGTTCAGTGAAATATGTCAAATGTGCTTGCATTTCTCAATGGGCAAAGGACTGACCCTTCAGGAGGCAGGGGTATCAGCCCAGTCCCATGGGCAAGTTTTGGCAACAGTTCCCAGAGTCCCACATGTGAGAGCTGGTAAGCTCCAAGGGGCATCCCATTCTGAAAGTGTGGTGAGTTGAGCCTGTCTGGATACCAGGCACCCACCAAAGCCACTCTATCACTCCCCACCTCAACTGAACAGGGGAGGTAGCTTCATCAGTCGAGAAAAGGACAGGAAGACATAAGTTACCATCATAACATCAGCTACCACCATGGGCAAAACAGATTTGACTTAGGGAAATTAGTTGAATATATTATTAATAAAAAATGGAAAAGGAAAATCAGAAGTAAAAAAAAAAATTCTTAAAAACAGCTTGTCCATACTGCTCCCTCCTTCCCAGATTTAACTCTATTCCTGAACCTCTACCTCCTTCCCCACACTGGTGCAGGGGTCATCACTCATTGTTTCTGCTACTGCTTCCTCCTCAAGGAGAGGAGCCCATCCTCTGCTGCACAGTGGCATACCTCCCATGGGAGACAGTCCTCCATTAGCTTCTCCAGTGTGACACCTTTCCAAAGGCTGTAGTTCTTCATCAACAGCTTCACCAGTGGCTTCCTCTCGGATTTGCAAGTCCTGCCAGCAAACCTCCTCTACCACTGGCTCCTCTCTCCAAGGATCTGCAGGTCCCTACCAGGAACCTTCTTCAGAGTGGACTTCCCACCACAGGCCTGTGGATGGTGTTTTACCAGCATCCCCCTTTTCCAGCATGGGGTTCTCCATGGGCTGCAGGGGAACATCCTACCTCACCATGGTCTTCACCATGGCATGCAGGGGAACCTCAGCTCTGGTGCCTGGAGAACCTCCTGCCCCTCCTTCTCTACTCACCTTAGTATCTGCAGAGCTGTTCCTCTTACATCCTCTCACACTACTCTGGCTACAATTTCTCCTGTGCAATAACTTTTTTTCCTTCTTAAATATACTATTATAGAGGTGCTACCATGTCACTGAAGTGCTTGGCCTTGGCCAGTGGCAGGTCCATCTTGGAGGCAGCTGACTTTGGCTGTACTGGACATGGGGGAAGCTTCCGTCAGATTGTCAGAGAAGTCAAGCCCATAGCCCTCCTGCCCCCAGAATCTTGCCACACAAACTCAATGCAGATAGATGCTCATCATAGCCCACTATGGTCCAGGAGTCCTGAAAGTGCTTCGCTCAAGACCACTGTTCATAGGGTTGTTAGATGATTTGCTTTAGTCATCTTGGTCACAATCAAGGAATTTTAACTGGATTTTCCTCAAAAAAGTCCAATAACAATAATATTATTCCACTTGGGCTGGTATTTAGACAAAAATAAGGTTTTAAGGCTATTCATTAGAAAATTGGATCTCATTAGACCACAAAGGCAACAGACAGTTCTTTTGATAAACTCAAGGGTAAATTAACTGCCCATTGATCAAGGCCAAGGCTAACTAGAATTCCTTGATTGTAAAGTAGTCAAGGCAGGGAGGTAAGTGGGGGATGTACACTACTGTATACTCCTAGTTTCATGCACAGTCTTGGGATGTACTGCTCTAAGGCTTGTTACTGTTTAATTTCAGGACCAAATAGACAAAACATTGGATTAGGCATTTTCTTAAGCACCTTTCAATAATAGTGCATCCCAACAAATACCATTTGCCTCCTGAAGGCTTGAGCTATGGTCTTATGGCATTACTAGTGTTTTGGTTTTAATCTATGCTAAAAAGGGGTTTAATCTGTGCTAAATAAGAAAAAAAAAAAAAAAAAANNNAAGGACTGGGTTGTTTTTATAGGATTCTGAATGGTTGTATAGTGTATGGAGGCTGCAGAAATCAGAGCCTTGAGAAAGTGTTAGAGAGATGCCCTGTACTTCTCAAGAGAGATACCCAAGCTAATGTATATCAACTGATTTCCAACCTATATGAGTGTGTTACTTTGGTATAATCTAACTTTTCAGTGGCAGGGGAGAAGCCACAGAGGTGGCTTCTGTGAGAAGCTGCTGGAAGTTTCCACCACGTGTGGCAGAGCCGATCTCTGATGACTCTGAAGATGGACATGCTGCTGGCCCAATTAGAGAAGTTAGTAACACCTCTGTGATGACATATTTAAGAAGAAAATCAAAACAGCATGGGTGCAGTTTTTTTCCTGATGTAGCAAAGTGCTGCCTCTGTGGGACATCGCCAGTGCGGTATGTGGTGAGTGCCACCATGGCCACCACCATATCAGGTGGCCCCTGTGAGCCCCTCTCAGTGAGCCTTGCCTGCCCCTAGCCAACTGTGCTGCAGGCCAAGAAGGCAGGGGCAGGGAGTGGCTCCCCTTTCTCAATGCCCAGCAGGAAGAGAGGCGTTAAATAGCGCCAGCACCACTGTGCCACCACTGCCCGCGTGCCATGGAGACACCTGGCCAGCAATAGAAACATGGGGAGCAATTCCCCAATGTGGAACCTGTATGGGAGCAACCTCTCAGCACCGTGGGATCCTGCAACAATCTTTGAATTAGTGGAACTTGCTGGCAATGGTACCTACGGGCAGCAGTTTTTCTTCTAGTCAGAGAAGAGGAGGAAGGGAGGACATGTGAGGGAAAACCACATGGTGACACCAAGGTCAGTGGAAAAGGAAGAGGGGAGGAGGTGCTCCAAGCCAAGATTCCTCTGCAGACCTCTGTGGTGAGGACTATGACAAAACAAATTGTCACGCTGTAATGAATGGAGTCCACAGGGTGCAGAGATCCACCCGCAGGCTGTGGGAAAAGTGCTCACGCTGGAGCAGGTGGATGCCAGAGAAAGGTGTGGTCTAGTGGCAGACCCGAATAGAGAAAGAGGGTCCCTGATTCCAGAGTCAGAGAGAACCCTGGCTTCCAAACTAGAGCAGCCTATCCTTAAACAGGATAACCCTGTGGACCAGTGACCCATGCCACAATGGTTTTGAGAAGACTGTGGGAGGGACCCCACAGCATAGCAGAGAAAAAACTCCTGTCCTTGAAAGAACAGAAAAAGATCTTGAGTGACAAACTGAACAAAACCCCCATGCCTCTCTTCCTGCACTGTCAGTGAGAAGGAAGGAGAGACTGGAGGGGAAACAAAGTGTTTTAAAGGCTTCTCTTTACTTCTCATTGTCCTCTTCTGCCTTTGTTAATAATAAATTTACTTTATTTACTTTAAATTTGAACCTGTTTTGCCCTTAGAATCCTTTTTCTCCCAATGCTTATCTCAATTAATGGGCCCTTTGTTAATCTTTTTCCCTCTCCTCTGCCCAACTGTAGCAAGAGAGGGTGAGTGAATGACTCTCATGGCTACCTGGCATTTGGCCAGTGCCAAACCATGACAATGGGATACAAAAGTAATGTGAGCCAACTACAATAAAAGACACACACACACACACACACATACACACAAGGCAGCATATATGCAGAAGCCTTTCCTTCTGCTCTGACCAAAAACACCCAAAAAACCAGTGACCTGTCAATGCAAATTAAGACAGAGGTCCATCTCTGTTTGAAATCAAGAAACAAGGGGTGATTGGTGTAAACTGCCATTGAGTGGGCGGGTGTAGACTAAAGACAAAGGCTGGAAATAACTCCCAGGTATTGCAGCTATCAGTAGCTGCCCAGCCCTGAGTGCCCTCACAGTCTTTTCCCCTCCATTTCATCTGTCTTAACAAACTTCCTGACTTCTCTCAGCCAGCCAACCACTGGTCGTGGTCTTAAGAGAAGCAAGCCTAGGCTGGGCCCAGACCAAAACCCAGCAGCCAAACTCTGTCTTTCTGTTCATTCCCCCTCCTGGCCACCAGCTGCCAAATGAAGTGTGTTTGCAGTGACTGAATTGCAGCCTAAAATCAGTGTCCCAAAGCTCATGGTGCAAGCTGGCTCCCAGAGAGGTACAAAGCTGCAGAATCCTAGTTCCTGTCTCTGTATGACTTTATTTTCAGCAGAACAGGAGCAAAGCTTTCAAGTAACAGCACTAGGGAATGGGTCTAGGTGTCTCACTGGGCCATTTGTTTTTGCACACAACCCTCCTCCACAAACAAACCAGTTTGTTTGCGATGACAGCATGCTTTCTGTAAGAGTCTGTTGACAAAATCTGGGCCTTTATTCCAATGCTGAAAGGAGAAATGAGTCAAGGGACCCCTTAATCTTGTTAAGAGCTCAGAGGACTCTGAAACATTAATTGGCCCGTCTAGACCAGCTCTGTGTCTGGACACTGTTATTGTAGCCTCTATTGCAACTATTGAAATTAGACCTTGGGACCACACACACACGCACACAAATTTTAATTTCTTTTCTTTACATTGGATACTCTATTTCCTGATTGCTGCCTCTTCCAGTTCTTAACAAAAAAGAACTCCATTTTAATTGGGTTTTGCATTGCTAAGTTTCTGTGCTTTTTAGTTGCTGCGAAAAAAAGCTAGGGCTGTGATTGCTGTAGAGGGAAAATACGTAAATATGATGCGAAAGAGTAAACTTAAACTGAAAGGGCTTGTCTGACACAGACAACACAACACAACCTCAAGGGAAGGGCCCTGCTGAGCTTCATATCAAGGTTCAAGTTCACATCTCAAATTTGGGTAAAATCTAAAGAAAATCTCCAATTTTTAAAAAACTTCTGAGTGAGACAGGATTTCCCCCAGACCACAGTCAGGGGATACTCTATATGAAGGACAGAATGCCTCATCTACCCCCATCCACTGGTTCTCGCCTGGTGCAGTGCTGCAATGCCATTGGGAAAAGCCAGGGTTTATCAGAAAGCAGATGACCAAGAAGAAGCCCAACAGCCTACGTGGACTGCCCAGGCACCCCCCTGCAGAAGGTCCCACTGCTTCAAGACCATGCACAGACCTCAAACGCAGGGTAGTCAGAGAAGAAATTGATGTCTATTTTGCAGCAGGGCAGCTGCACCCAGGGACAGGTGTCCAACCCATTTGTCTCCAGTGTCAGACAGCAGTAGTGCACCTGTGCAGAAGCATCTCTCATGAGGTCAGGGGTGCCCAAAGGCTGTGAATGAGTATCACACTTCTTGAAAATGTCCCATACGTCATTCTGGAGTTGCCATGAGAGGAAATTGCATGGCAATAAAGCAGAATTATTTGGTTCCTGTTAATTAACCAGAAAGGTGGTAAACATTAACCATCTTTGAGAATCATATGATGCATACAGATGTTCAAGTTCACCTCTCAGCTCTCCAAAACACTGGTTTGGTTTTTTTTTCCTTTGGAGGTTTCTGGAGGTGGGTTGTCTCAAGGATCCTGTAGGATATGACAGCACACTGAGGGAGGGTTAAATGCCCAGCACAGGAAGGAAAAGAAGCAGCTATGCCTTCCTGCATCGTTAATCATTGTCATATCCTTTGCCCAACAGCAGTTCAGGGAGTTGGTATGACAGCACTGGCTGCAGCAGCATTCACCTTCCCAGAAGAGCAGAAAATGAAAGGAAGATCCACACACCCCCTTGTGTCTTCAAAAGGCATACAACCACAGCTTCACTGGGAGAGCCATGGTCCATGTGTGACATAGCCAAGTAACTTGAAGACCTCTTCTGGCTGGAGGGCTGAGGTTCAGCCTGGTTTTAGAGAGTGTGGAAAGGGACCCACTGCTCCTCTGTAGCACACAGAAAAGCCAAGGCTGGTCTCCTCCTCATGCCTACTGTTGGTAGGAAAAGATTCCCTTGTACTTCTTTGCTCCAATAGACAAAACTGGTGCTGACAGATGCCTAAAATGCATCACTGGCACTCGTGTGACCTGTAGTCAATCATACACTTGGGAACCATCTGTCAGTGGTCACCCTGGTCATATGGACAGACCCACAAACCACACATATAGGTTGGCCGAACAGCTGTGAAATCCTTATGAAACAGGTGACACCTGCCACCAGCACAGAAGTGACATTTACAGCATCTCTTCTGCCCAGATGTAGCAGTGGCTTGAGATGTCTGATGGATAAGTCTGAGACTAGAAGGGAGGTTCTTCTGTCCTGGGGCTCTGGCTGTGTGGTTCCTCAAGCCTTGCTGTTATTGCATGAATCACAGCCACCTCCAAACTTGTGGAAGGGGCAAGAGCACATGTCTCATGAAACAGCCAGCTAATTTTGTTTCTTCCTGTCTGCTCTAGGTCACCTCAGCCCTATTTTTTTAATGCTTTATTACAGATGCTTTCAAGGATCCTAAGCTTTTCTGGGATGTGGTGACCATCTTCCTACTCATCTCTGCATACCTGCACATCCAAAAATATAATTGCTTTGAAAAATGCCAGTTGGACAATCTCTGCAGTGCAAACATGGGCTCTTCAGCATTATTTGTTTAGGCATAGAAACACAATTGTATGTGCAATGGAAACTGAAAACTTGGGCACATCTGTCTCCAGTGAACATCATGATTCTGTTAAGCAAGCATCTAGGAAATCACAGATTATATGTTTTTTAAGCTTGACTCCATACCCACATGCAACCATCCACTCACCTGAGCCAGCAACAAGAGATGAAGCACTGTTGGTTTTGGGTAAGAAAATGAGACGGTGATGGTTTATGGATGCACTGCATTTGCAAGGCAAGTTTTTCATAGTGTGTGGGGTGGGGACAGGCAGTCTACAGGGATGGTTTCTATGAGAAGCTTCTAGAAGCTTCTTCCATGTCCATTGGAGCCAATGCCATGCAACTCCAAAATGGAGCCACCACTGGTTAAGGCCAAGCCTATCAGCAATGGAAGCAGCTCCTCTCGAGTAACAGGAGAAGAAGTTACTGTGTAGGAAAGGAGAGAATATGTGAGATGTGAGAGAAGCAACTTTGCAGACACCAAAGTCAGTGAAGAAGGATAAGAAAGAGACGTTCCAGGGACCTGGGGTGGAAGACCATGATGAAGCTGCTCTCCTGCAGCCCACAAAAGTCCACAGCAAAGCAGAGATCCACCTGCAGCCCCTGGAGAAATCCAAGCCAGAGAAGGGGAAGTGTGAGGAGTCCTCCCCCTGGAGAGGAAGGAGCAGCTGAGGCAATGTGTGATGAACTGACTGCAGTCTTCTCCAACTCTCTGCATTTCTGGGAGATGAGTTAGGGAAACTGGCCAAGAAAAAGGGAGAGATGGGGTGGAAGGTGATTCTTCAGTATTTAGTTTTATTTCTTATTACCCTACTCTGATTTGATTGGTAATAAATCCAACTGATTTCTCCTCCAAGCCGAGTCCATTTTGCCCATGATGGTAATCAGTGACTGATCTCTTCCTGTACTTACCTCAATCCATAAGAATTCTCTCCTCTGTCCCGATGAAAAGCAGAATGACAGAGCAGCTTTGAGGAGCATCTGGTGTCCAGCCAGGGCTGACCCACCACAAGAGGTAACCATACAGCTGCATTTTAAGAGACTAGTCAACCTCCTAACCTAGGGACAGCCATGAGTGCAAGGACAGAAAACTGTGCTGAGGCAGTGTTCCAGTGTTCTGAAGTCCATCTTGTGGGAGGGATGTGATGCTGTCCCACGGATATGACACGAAGGCTTTGAGAGACCTTGGGATACAGGCTACTTTCTCTTTTTACCATTTTTCCACCACTGAAGGAAAGCTGCTGACAGCTTCTTTATTGCACTGCTACAGTGTCTCCAGACATCAGATTACCCACTTCAGGTTTGCAAGTGGAACATGAAAGAGCTGCATGGAGTCCTGAGAGAGGTAGTACACTTGCTCTTCAGAAACCAATGAAGATGACCCAATGCCCCACATCCATTGTAGTTTTTGGAGCAGAGAGGACCATAGAGACACTAAGTTTAGGGACCCTGGTGCCAAATTTGTCTCTGCAGTGATCCAGGGAGTGTGCAAAACAGGAAAGAGGGGGCATGTGAGCCCCACACCGTCCCAATAAGGCCATGAACAACTCTCAGTGTACAAACCACATCATGTTTTTAAATCAGACCTGACAAATGCATCACTACTGAAGGTCAAAGTCTATGTGGCTTATGCATCTGGGTCCCTCAGCCTGCAGGTAGTACAGGAACGCAGAGTTTTGTGAGGCAGATTCAGAACCACACAGAAATGTAGTATTTCTACTTTCCAGAAGTAAAAATGCAGAGCATGGTGAGAAAAAAAAAAAAAAAAAAAAAAAAAACTAGGAGAGGTCAGGAATTAAGAAAATAACAAGACAGAGAAGAGGGGGAAGCTTAAAGAGAAATAAAGCAGAACAGCTGTGGGCAGCAGATAGTCAAAAACAATGTTTGTCATTGGCACTGATTTGTAATTTGAATGTGATGCAAAGAAAAATTAAGAACTGAAACTTATCCCCACACCCCTTCTCACACACTGCTTCTTGCAGGCAGCCAAAAGGCACTGGACTCCTACACATTCAATCAGGAGTTCAGAGTCAGGCTTGACGCAAGGATACCTTAATGGTGGCAGTCAGAACAAACACTTCAGGACCACAGGAGTCTATCTCAGGTGCATAGACCTTAACAAGATTTAAGATGGTAGCTAAACATAATTACAGCTTGCAACTTCTCTACATTACATAACAAAGCACCCGCATGTGATGCCAATATTTTTAATGCAAATGTGTTAGTTCACTGCTAACACACCAACTCAGTATATTTCATTCACAAACTTGCATTTAAGATGAAGAAAACCAAGTGTACCTGGCAAATTGTGCTAGTGGAAACAGGCTGAGCCCTGTTGATTTCCTGGAAACTCTCTGATGAAAGTGTCCTGCCCACACAACAATAAGCAGACTCATCTCTAGTGAAATACATACATTAGTCATTTCCAGGAACATGGTTTTTCAGATAAATTCTAAATGAAAAGTTCTGGACCAAATCTCTGATGAACAGGAATTGTGTGAAAGTTTTGGTAACCACAGGCCTGCAGGGGTGGCTTCTGTGAGAAACTGCTAGAGGCTGCCCCCATGTCCAATGGAGCCAATGCCAGCTGACTCCAAGATGGACCTACACTGGCCAGGTGCTAGCATGTCTGGGGCAAGAAATTTATGAAGACACCAAGGTCAGTGAAGGAGAAGGACAAGAAGGTGATCCAGACACCAGAGCAGAGATTCCTCTACAGTCTTTAGTGAAGACCACAATGTGTCTGTCCCTGCCACTGCAGCCCAAGGGAGCTCATGGTACAGTAGAACTTACAGGACCTGCAGTCTGTGGAGGACTTCTTGCCCAGAGCAAGGGGATGCCCAAGGGATGCCGAGACCCCATGGGAAGCTCATTCCGGAATAGGCTTCTGGCAAAACCTGTGGACCCATGGAGAAAGAAGCCTGTACTGGCACAGGTTTGTTGGCAGGACCTCTGAGGGGGACGCTGGCTGGAGCAGTCTGTGCCTGCTGGATGGCACCCCAAGCAAGGAACCAACACTGGAGCAGTTCATTAAGAACTGATGCCCATGGGAAGAACCCATACTGAAGAAACTCTTGGAGGACTGTCTCCCATGGCAGAGCACCTCATGGTGGAGCAGAGGGGGAGCGTGAGCACCGCCCTGCCGAGGAAGGATCGGTGGAGACAACGTATGAGGAACTGACTGCAGCCCCCATTCCCCATCCTCCTATGCCACTGGGGGATAGGAAGTAAAGAAAACCAGCAGTGAAGTTTTGCCAGAAAGAAGGGAGTGGTGGGGAAAGGTGTTTTAAGGTTTGTTCCTATTTCTCATTATCTTATTTGTGATTTTAAGTAGCAATATATTTATTTCCCCAAGTTGAGGCTATTTTGCCTATGACAGTAACAGCAGTTTGTCCTTAAACCACAAGAGTTTTGTTATAATTTCTCTCCCCTGTGCAGTTCAGAAGGGGGAGTGATAGAGTGGCTTTGGTGGCCAGCCAAGGTCAACCCGCCACACCTGGAAGCAAAACACACACCAACCATTTCATCCTCTACATAGACACCATATACGGATTTACTTTGCATGACCTGCTTCCTCAAAGACACCTTCACATGTGTATCTCCACATGTTCTGAAACATCAGTGTTTGGCTACGATCAGGCCAAATCAGCAGATACTGTCCCTCTTGGGGGCTGGGGGAGTTTTTACTCTTTCCCTCTGGTGGAGAAAATTTTTGCCATTAGCATGTTAAAGGAACCTGGCTGGGCAACTCCCTGTTTTCTAATTACTCAAGACAAAAGAGAGGGGTGGGGATGAATAGTTGCTTTGTCCTTTCGAGGGGCCACTCCCCTCGCACTCCCCCTAACAGAGAAAGGTTCTTTTTCTCCGTGGTACGACCAGGCCCCTGCACTCCGACACTGCTACAGATTGCTGCTTCTGAGAACAGCGCTGAGAACCAGGACGCAAACAGTGAGTGGAGTTTTTTTCCTTCACCCTTCTCCCACCTGGGACCACCCTGCCACCTCGCCTGCCCGCTCCTGCAGTTGCTGCAACTGAGGCTGCCCCGCCCCATCAGGACTGTGAGGAGGAGAAGAGCATCTGACTGGAAAAAAAATTGAGACTGAGTTGCGTTCTGTTTTGTCACTGATCTTTTCATCGCTGATGTTCTTGTTTGTCTTGTAGATATATCAGTAAAGAACTGTTATTCCTAAACCCATACCTTTTTGCCTGAGAACCCATTGATTTCCAAATTATAGTAAACTGGGAGGGAATTTTCACTCTCCGTTTTGGAAAAAAAGCTCTTGCCTTTTTCTTTTCTGGCAACACTGTCCTCTAAACCAGGACAGTCCCCCAGACAAAAAGCTGTGAAAATGCACATGTCCCAAAAAAGCAAAAATACCTCATCTCGTCTCCAGGAGTCTCTTAGTCTCCCATTCTACAAATACTCATCACAAGCACAGCAACCACAAAGTGCTGAATTTCAACTCCATGTTTTGGCACAGCCTTGAAATTCTCCTCTCCTCTTTGTCTAAGGTCAAGAGCTTTGTAATACCCGCCTGCTCCCCAAAGAGTGTTGCTCCTGAGTAGCAGCAGTGGATGTTTTGTACAGACAGATTCAGCAGCATTCCCTAGGAAAATGAAGGAATCCCTAAAAAAAGATGCAGTTCTCTAGAAGAAAACAGACACAACATGTCTCATAGGAAAAATGCAGGTCTGGTTGCTCCAGCCTGCTGTGCTACCCCAGGAAGAATAGAGGCAGTGATCATGGTGGAGGTGACTGAGTTGAGACAACTAAGGGAAATAAATACTCAACATGGGTTTGTCATGGCATAAGAATTCAAGTGCCTCAATACCAGAGAGAGCAGATGAGCATTTCCATGTTTGCAGACCTCATATCGGGGTATCTTACTTTCTGGAGACCTGGAACATGCCATAAACCCAAATGAGTTCACATAAGCCTTCTTTAAAAAAGAAAACTTCTAATACAAGTCTCAAAAGCACCAATTTCATCAGCTCTGGAGTGTTTTGAAATTCTTTTATCTGAAGAACTTACTAACACTGAAACAAAAATTAGCGAGGGAAGTAAATTTTTTGTTAACCAACATCCCCTCATGGTAAGAGAACATGAACTGTGGCCAAGGTCTTCATTCCTTTTTTTTCTTTCCCTCACATTTTACTCAACTTCTCATTTTTAACCAGACGTGCTACACCAAGCATTCAAAAGATTCTGGGCAATTACATCTCTAGTACGTCAATTTGGGAGACAGAAAGAAGCATGTTTCCTCTGTGACTTATGATGGCACAACACCAAACACATCTATCCAATTATTAAACATTTATTGCACCCTTAATAGGTCAGTTACAAAACTAAAATCTTCCAGTAGGGCAGGCTGGAAGGAAAGGGAAATTACAGTTAAAGGTTGCTGCTCTGTTGCAGTGTCAGGGCCAAGCCAGTCACGCGACTCTCAATTTCCATTGTAAGACACTGGCAAATAACGTGGCTTTCCTATAGTAAAATCTGATGTTGCTGTGGCAGGAGTTTTTGCCTCTAGCAGCTTCCTCATTCATGCAAGTGGATGCACCATTTCTTAACATTGGACACAACTGGCCATCTGGGCCATGGCTGTAGTAATGTTATCCTTGTAGCTGTGCCTTTTACTGAATGACATATTTGAGTGGTCAGGAGTCTTAATAGTGGTTTTAGGAGACAGAAGTTAGTCTTAGATATGCTCATGAGAGCTTGGAAAGGTTAACTTGCAAGAAGTTAGCACAAGCTGCTGGATCTGGTTTCCTACTCTCTTTTTCCTTATCCATTTCCTTTGCTCTTCCTCCTCTTTTTCTCTTATTTTCATGTTTCCTCAATCTCCATTGCATACCTATGAGGAAATGGAACATTGTGTCCAAGCCTGGCAAGAGTAGGTTTTTGGTTAATGCTTTGTGACACCACACTCAGGATGTCCAGCTGCAGACCTCCAGCCTACCTTGGGCTCTCCATGGCATTTCCTCCATCCACCAATATGCACTGGCACACAAAGAAGAAAAGACAAAGCAAGCCCTGGAAAGCAGATTCATGGCTCCAAAGCCTCAAAACTACAAGACAGGTAAACAGCTCTGGGAAGCCATGTGGAGCTGGGGGGCATCACAGCAGTACCAGGTGTCACAGGTCTGATTCATTCATTCAGATGGACACCATGATTTACAGCCTGCCTCACTGGTCATTCTGTCAAGGATTACTGCTGCCCACCTTTCTCACCCTGCTTCCCACCTCTCCCAGCAGCTCAGAAAGAATTGAAACGGTAATATGCTCAGCCTCCCAAACGTACTGCAGCTCTGACCCTGAGCACATTCTGAGTTCAACTCCAGCTCCGGGTGAATCTCTTCCCTTCTACTGCCACATGCTGCTCTCACCTAACAGGTGACAGAAATCAGCACAGGCCAAGTCCAAAAAAGTAAAAAGGATGTCTTCCATTACAGGAGCTTTGAAGGTGACTAAAACAAGGCAAACTGAATTCCCACCTGGATGTTTGTGAGGATCATGACATAGCATGTACTCTCCAAAAATACAGTCCTTTTACCTACACCTAAGTGGAACTGATTAATTCTCTTGAGGGCACCTAAATTTAGAACTGCGGAGTTCCTCTCCCACACTTTTTCCACACATCCAAGGAGTGTAGCAAATACATACTTATAGTGCATGGGTAGCTCAGGCATTTGTCTGTGTCTCCAGACCTTTTGCAAAATAAACTATCTAGGGAGTGATTTTTGAAGCTTACATTGCCTTTCCATTCTGTCCCTCCTCAGGCTACATTTTCTGACTTTCAGAAGCAAGCAACCACATCTTCCTGAGTGTCTTTAAGTGCTCCTGGTCCTGTGCCACCCCACATTTGCCAAGAGCCATCTATTGCCCACCATCTTATCCAGTGGCTCCTGGACACATCATATTGCAGTCTGATGAAGCATGAAATTCACGTGATTTTCAACTTCTCCACAGTCGACTTGCATGTTTTTAACGTCCATTCTCCACCAACCTGGGGAAGAGAAATATGTTGCATTTGTGGTTGTGAGGAAGGTGGGTGGGAGTGAGGGCACCTGAGAAGCTGAGGCCTCCACTGTTGAGTGACTGTGTACATGGGACAGCTACAGAATTGTTGAACTAAACAATGAGACATTCCACAGTTAAAAAAAAAAAAAACAAAACAAAAAAAAAAAAAAAAAAAAAACAAAACACCAAGGTATGTTTTCTGGATGTGTAGGTTTTCCTCCCCATTCACAGGACTCTCATTCTTCTGTACCATTTTTATTATGCACAGATCACATAAATTATATTACAGTCCAGTTATTTTAGGTATCCATACAACAATCCTACAGCAACATTTTGGACCTCAAACTGCTGTATGCCTAAGCCTGTACTTGACAGCAGGAGGCAAGCGACCACACATGGCACCTGAGAAGAGATGCACCTCCTTCTTCTTCTAGTTTAGCTGGAGTTTACCCACCCACACTTGCCTATAGGAAGCTTTTTTCCTAAGAATTTATTATCTAGCTAGGCTGTTTACTGCCTTTGCTTGCACTGGCTTCTGCAAGAGCCATACGAGGTATGGCTGAGGTGGGGCATTCAGGAGTTGGACTTTGAAGGTTGTCTGGGATTCTTATTTTATCCTGCCAGCAGACTGTCGAGCAAGGTGCCTTGGCTGATGAGGAATTCCCGTTTTCTCTTGAGCCTGTGGCAGCAGCTGCACCCCCCCAAAGCAGCATAGGGCAGATGTACCAGCCGTGTCTGTCAGCAACAGGGCACATGGACACAAAGGCATCAGGGACCAGAAGAAAATATGAAAGCCAAGAGAAACCACCAAGCCTTCATGGTGCTGCTTCTCACCCACAGACATCCTGGCTCCTCTAGTGATGCTACCAAAGGAAAAAAGATGCTTATAGCATCTAACAGGCAGGGGAAGAAGCAGGAAGAGCAGCATCCAAAGTGTTTCAGGCAGATAAAACCTAATCAAGTCTGGAAAGAGCTAGACAGGAGGTGGCCTGCTGTGGTGCAACTGAAGTTGAGCAAAGGGGATGCAATCACAGGGCCAGAAAAGAACTTACTGGTTCTGCTGCTGTAGCAGGCGGCACACTTAATAAATCTCCAAAATAAAAAATTACTTACTCTGTTTTCACCACAAGCAGAGCAATATATGAGGGCACATCCTGTTGGGATGGGTTGGTACCTATATCCAAGCCCAATTGTCTTTTGTTTTCCTTTTCTTTTTAAGGAAGAAGTGTATCTTTTATCCAGGACCTGCACTAAGTCTTCCCATCCTCTGTTCAGCTGTGTCCCAGAACAAACCTTTCACATGCTAGTAACTCAGCAGCTAAAACCTGCAGAAACAGCCCATTCGGACACCCCTGGTACCAGTATCCCAAAATCTAAACTTTCCTGTGCCCAGTGCAGTGGGAGCTGGAGTCAGCTACCTCCAGAATCTAACATTAAATCCAACCAGCCCAACAGGAGGAGAGGAGGGCTGTAGCAGACCTGTTTTGCACTGTGGGGTGGGCAGTGGTGCAGCATTCGGTGAAACAAAGGATGTCTCCAAAAACAGAGAAATAAACAAGATAGATGGGAACTTAAGGTTCCACCACAGAGTCTCCTGGGATGGGAAGACTGAGTTGTTCCTGTGAGGAGCCTTTCTGGGTCCCATGAGGGGAGCTAGGCCAGTGCTCAGGCCGGGCAAGCACCGCTAGGGTCGCTGAGCCTTGGGCGCTGCAGGAAGGCCGCATCCCACAGAGAAACGGCGCCACTCCGTGCTTTTGGTGGTCGGAAGGAAAACAGCAAGGGAAAAAAGGGAAAAGGAAAAAATATTCTCGTGATATATTCCCGCCTCCCAGCTTTGCAGCCGCCCCGCATTACGGGCAACACCAGCTCCCCCTTTCTCGTAAGGCGAGCAAAGCGCCGCGTCAGACAGAGCCGCTCCGCGGGGGCACGCGGGGGGAGGCTGAGCACTTCCTGCTCATCGTTACACAGCACTTTTCCAGCCTCGCTGGGCTTTCGTTTCTTCCGCTGCTGCCGCCGGCTCTCCCCGGCAGCCGGCAGGGACGCGCTCTCCCCTCCCAGCCGGGGCTGCGCGGCGCAGCACCAGCCCCTCACCGCCTCCCCTCAGCAGGGCCCCCCGGCGACCCCGGGCCCGGCGGCGCCGTGGGCGGGCACACGGGGGGGCAGGAGGCGGGGCGGGCCGTGCGCATGCGCAGCGCTGCGCGATACCGGGGATAAAAGGGCGGCCCGGGCGGCGCGGGAGAAGCGCTGGGCGGCGGGAGGCGAAGGAAGGAGTGGAACCGAGCGAAGGGACGTAGCCCTTGATTTCTTGTCTTTACACCACCCGCCCTCCTTTCCCAGCCGTCGCCACCATGGTGAAGATCGTGGGCAGCCTGGTGAGCTGGATGGGCGAGGCGGCCATGTCTTTGGCCGTGAGGGGCGGGCGGCGAGACGAGCATCACTCGCCGGCGGGCGGGCGAGCGGGGAGGGAGCGCTGCCCGGGGCAACTTGGCAGGCGGGGGACCCTGCTGGGGCCGCCCGGCGCTCCCGAGCGGCCTTGGCCTGCTGGAGATGGCGGGTGCGAGCCCGTGTGCTGCCGGGCAGGCGGAGCCCGCTCAGCCATGCGGCGGGAGCGGGGAAGCCGCGCGGAGGGCTCGGTCGGACCGCAGGGAGGGAACAAATGACTGCGCGACCCGAGGCTCTGGGCACTCGGAGCGAGCAGGGAGGTGATGCAATTTCGCCTTACGGCACCGTGTTGGTCATCGCACTTTAAAGTCTTAAGGAAAAGGTTTCGTTGCTCAAGCGGATAGCAGGGTACTACGGCCGCAGGAGGAGACGACAGTCTTAAGCTTCATCAGGGGAGATTTAGGTTGGACATTAGCTGGAATTTCTGAAAAGACAGGCGTTGGAATGGGCTTCTCAGGGAGATGGTTGAGTTACCATCCCTGCAGAAGTTTAAAGGGGACCTGGACGTGGCACTGAGTACCGCGGTGTGGTTGACAGTGTGGTGTTGGGTCACAGGTTGGACTCGATGATTCCGGAGGTCTTTTCCAACCTGACTGGTTTTGTGATACAGTACCCTAATTTTGCAGTCTCGATTTGCCTTATGGACTGCTAGTGTGTAGGGGACCAGGTGGCTTTCTTAGACTTTGGCCCAAGTTCTGTTGCATTTCTGGGAGGACATCATGGAAAAGTTCAGCCATTATTGGCTTGAAAGGAACTGCTGCAGCCCGCTCCCCATACTTAATTTCCCTTAATCAGAACTATTTCCCTTCTTATGGTGCTGACACATTCACAACCCTAATGCAGCATATCACTCTTTGGATGGTTCTGTGAATACAAACACATCTGTAGCTCTGAGATACAGAATAGTAGTAAGCCTAGATCAACACATGGAGAATACCCTGCTGGTGATGAAATAGCATGTGGTCTTTTGCGCAGCAGCTGATGTGGTTGGTAGATAACAACAGAGTATTTGTTAGCTGTAACTTAGGAACTCAAGTCTCAAAAAATATTCCCCATGCAAATTTAGCAAGCTCTTCATTTCAGGAAAAAATCCTGTCGGGCTAGTCTCACATTTTGAATTTGAAGTTAGGTGCAAGTGTCAGTCTGATCTTGTTTTGGGGCATCTGCAAGTAATGCTGTGTGGGCATCCTGTAAGGCCCCATAAAAGTCGCTCAGAAAGGTCTCTAACAGGGTTTACAATTGTTTTTGTACCCTGAGTTAGACATAGGGGAGAAGTGCCAACAATATATTCCCAAGAGGTCAAAAGAACAAAAAACACTGGCAACTTTTTAGAAAATCAGAACTTTGCCAAAAGGTTTAGTGCAACATTCAGTCAGCATAAAACGCTTCTCAAAGCATTAACTAAGCCCATTCAATTTAGCAAACTCTAAGCCTGTTGATTTCAAGTTACTCCAAAATTCTGAGAAGAGGGAGTTAGAAGAATTCCAAGAACAGACAGAAGAGACATACAAAAGGGCACATAGTAGCTACTAACTGCTGGGTCCCAGAGGTGTTCAGCTGGTAGAAATTCCAAGAGGAGGTAGGGTCAAGACATATGCTGGCAGCATGTTTGGCCTTAAATACTTCGTGCCTCCAGGGTGCCCGTGGTTGGCGGACTCTGGGGTACAGGCTCTAGGGTTGGGGGTGTGTGACAGTGCACTACATCACCAGAGCAAGGCTTGACCTGCCCCTTCCCCCACATGTTTGCATCCCAAAATGTTTTGAGACCTCAGTCTTTCCAGTCTCTCACACACCCAAGTTTGTTTTCTAGCCTGTGATCTTCTACAGTCAGTTCACTCCACAAATGAAAGGCATGCCAGACGTCTCCCACTGTACTGCAAAAGTGTTGACATCTGATACATAAATATACAAACTAACACTTGTGACCACAGCTCAAAAACCGGTGAATGCAGGAAGTTCCTTAAGATGAACGAATTGCCTTACCATTCAGGACCTGGAGAGACAATGGTGTGTGAATGCAACCTGGAATTGTTGTTCTGCTTTGCATCTCTTCCCCCTTCTGTTTATGGTGGCACAGGAGGGGCAAACTTTTGGTGTAAAATTTGAGGTTTTTGTTACACACGGGAACAGATTAAACATGGAAAGTCAAACCTGGCTCTGGAGAGGGAGCCTGTTCTAGGCAAACTTCCACTATCCTCATAGCTATGAACATTGATTAATAGTCTGCTGTGGTTAAATTGTAGTTAAAGCAAACTTTTGTTACTCATTCACGGAAAGTGTGGACTGAGTAGTCATGCTGACAACAGCATTTTAACGTCAGTGACATCCAGAGTATTCAAGCACAGTGCAGTTGGGATTTCTGGATTAACTCTGGTTTTCAGTGAAGCAAGTTTGTATTCTTCTCTGATACAAAAGGGAAAACCCATTCTTGCACTGTCTGCAAGAGCTTCTATGAGTGAGAGCTAGCTAGATCTGACCCTTCACCCTGCACACATCTTCAGATACAGACTAGCTTCTGAAGAATGGCTACTTTCAGGATACTTGACTGATCCCTCTGTAGTACCTACTGTAGCACAGAAGGAGCAGTATTTTGGTCGTTTTGTAGTGGCCTTGAGATGAGTAACTAGTGTAATTTGTAAGAAGGTTTGACTATGGGACATACTGCCTTTTATAGCCAAAGCTAATGAGGCGTATAAACTTAAAGCTGGTGCTGCCAAAGCTTTTCTCTTCATTCTAGCTGTCTCTCTTGTTATTTGAGTTAAAGAAAATGCTGAAAAATTGCACCTTTTGCTATGAGTGATAATTTTAGAAGTGGGGTGTCCTATGGAGTTTAGGCAGTTGAACCTTTGGTCTGTTTATGCTAGCTTCTGAATTTAAAAGTCCCCACTAAATTACATGACTGGGCAAGTTCAAGGGTGACTTGATATGTGTTGAAAATAATGTTTACAACCAAGCTTTAGTCAAATCTGCCAGATAGTGTGGACCTATATTATCTGTTGCTGAGAGCAGCAGACTCCTTTCAGCACCATTTGTGGCCAGCAGCCTCGGTTTTGAAGCACTGCCTGGTGCTGGGAACCTCTGAGGCACTAGAGGCTTTCATTATTAGACCTTCTTACTTGGCCCTTGGGAACAGATGCCTGCTACCAATGTGTTTGTTGAAGGTAGCACGCCCTTTTCTGCTGGACAGAAATACAAGTAAAATGAGGTCTTGTGTGTGCTCAGGGAGGTTGTAGTATATTTAAGAAAAAAATAAAATCAATAACAACAAAAGAAACCCTACACCACCACAAAGAACAAACAATATTGACCAGCATGCTAGCTGAGCTTTCCTCAGTGAGCTGCTACCTGGAAAAAATGCTGTTTAACCAAGCTGTAAGATCCTTTCAAAGCATGACAGAATAGTCTTGTGATGGGAGGCTCCCCTTCTGGTAACAGAGATTTAGTTTTTTATAAAAAACCTTGTTACTTTACAGTTAACATGAAAGACAGCCAGTGAATCAGTCAGACAGGTCATGCGGCTTGTTTTTTTGTTTTGTTCCTGCTACTGTCTTCCTTCCTCCAGGAAATTAAGCTCACTAGAAAAACTTTCCAAACTTCTCACTAGTTTGATATCTTTTTAACTTGCAGGGGTAACACCTTTGGACCCAGCATCTCCTTTCACTGCAGCAATTTTGGCTGATAGTAGAGATGATTTGAAGGCTGACACCTGATTTATAGCCAGGACCAGGTCACCAGTGGTGACCAGCTGTAATTATGATGCCGTCGCACTTTCCCTTTGTTCTGTGTGATAGCAAACCTGATGTATGTGACAATATGATGAATGCATTCCAGGGCTGGGCTTCCTTTTGCAGAATACAGTAATTATGTAGTTGGAAAGGAGACTTGGGGGTTAAAAGAGGATGGTCTAACTGGCAGGTGTGGGAAGTGGAATTAATAGAGTGGTCATGTTACAGTGCAGAGGTCTGAGAAGCTATACCAAAAATTAGCAGTAGGATTTCAAGGCCAAAAGGAGTGAGGCTTGACTGAGGAACTGATGGTGTAAGTACTGGGAGAGAGCAGCAAGCATGGATTGCTGTGTACAGGGATATTAAACATTTTTGGTGGGAATGGGTGCAGGAATGCCTCTGTTAGTGCAGAAGTAGGGGAATGTAGGGAGATGGGAAAACTTAGCTGTTCCTATCTCTTTCAAAAGAGTAGATGGTGTGGAGTGTTACTACTGGTCCTCTAGCAGACTAGACTGACCAAGATGCAAGGATGGAAAAACCAGCATGGATGCCGTGTCTCTGAAGAGAGCTATGTGGGGAGGGAAAACCTCTGTTAACAGGGAGATGTAATGCTGAGTGTATTTGAAGTTACAGGAAGCTGTGAAGTTTCACATAGGATTATATGTACATAAGTATACTCATGCTTTGCTTGTTTAAATATATTCATGTCCAGTTTGACTTTTGGTTCCCCACCTGCATGACATTCTTTAGCTTACTAGAGTTGAGTTGCAATTTATTGTGGCTTATTGCAAAAGCAGGTATGAATTAGTTAAGTCCTGCACTGCAAAACCCAACCCCTGTGTACATCTGGCAGTAACCTTACTGCTTTCAGTCAGCTGCTGCTGACAGGACTCCAGTGCTTTACTCCATTAAGCTGGTGGGGACTAAAGCTATCAGCTATCTTTTGAAGTTTGCGCTAACAGCTCTCCTGAAGCTTGATTGCCAAGTAAACAAAGTTGAAAATTATTGAAGTGGCTTGTAGTTTCTTTGACAAAGACAGTGTCAGGAAGTAGATGATCAGCACTTTCTGCTTCTGCCTGAGATATTTGCTTGCCTTTTGCTAGCATGCTAGATATTTGCTTTTAATGTTTTTCAGTTCTACTAAAGCATTCACTTTTTGACAAGCAAAAATGAGTAATGGCATGTAAGGATGTTTAGTTCCAAGAAATATAGTCCAGAGATGATTTGTGTGACTAAGTGCAACACACACACTTGTAGCCTCTGAATAAGTATTGGGTGTTTACTTCTGTGGTCTGTATGTGTAGCATTGTTTTGGCTAATGATGCCAAACATGGGTTCTCTTGGCAAAATAACTATCCTATGAGGTTGCCTTCAAAAACATGCTTCAAATCATTTTAATGTTAGCCATTGATTGGAAAAGTCACCAGAGTGGAGGCCTGTATAAAGGTTTGTATCTGTTGTTTACAAATTCTGCAGAGGAAAGTCTTACTGCCAAGACAGAAGTGATAATATGCATTATAAAAACCTCTAAGCATCATATTTTGGGGATAACACAGAGCCGTCAGAGTTGAGCATCACAACTAGACAATTTCTAGTTTGTTTCCAAAATTCAGGGAGTTTGAGCTTTGAGGATGTTTTCTAATTGGTGAGTCATAAGACATTGACTGCTGCTAGCACCAATGAAAACACGTGCTTCATACTGAAGCACTTACATGATGGTACAAATTACCCAGTTAAGTGTTTAAGACTTGCCATAATGATTAGTGTGTTAGGTCTGAGAGCAACCCAGCATTGTGGTTAGACTTACACAATTTAGAAAAGGAGGAGGAAAATCATCAATGTGTTTAATTTTTTTTTTCTGTAGGTTGAATTTGAGGCAGAACTGAAATCTGCTGGTGAGAAGCTTATAGTAGTTGATTTCTCTGCCACATGGTGTGGACCATGCAAAATGATCAAGCCTTTTTTCCATGTAAGTAGTTTTTCTGGGTTTATTTCTGAATTAAATTGTATATAAATGTTTGTGTTGCTTCACAATTACACAGGAAAATTCATTTGGCTTTATGTGATTGCTGGCATTTTCTGGAAAAGTGAGAAGTTGCAGAAGTATCCATTTTTAAGACTACCAAGTGAAATAGACTGACCACTGATACAGCTGGGAACTAATCTGAAGTTTAGCTTTTGCCCTGTATTTGTCCTGTTACATGCATCTCAGTTGCATTCCATCAAGTGGTGAGACACAAAGAGGAAACAATGCTTGTCCTTCTGTACATGGTTAATGTAACTACTCTAGCTGTTTTTAGGTGGCCCTGTTATCTTCTGGTAAGGTATGACCTTTTGGTTATTAGCTGAAGGCTGCAAGAGAAGGCCTTCCACCTATGTCTTGGGATGTTTGAGTCTTTCTGGAGAGAACATGTTTCCACAGACTTCTCCAGAAACAGTTGGCTGCAGAACAGAGTATTCTTGCTCTGATAGTAAAATAGCTGCTTCAAGATAACAAAGAGTGCTTCACTAGCAATTTAAGCATCACCAGCCTTTCAGTTTATAGGAATGCATCTTTTCAGGAAACTTTCCTGGAACACTGTAACTGAATAGTTCTTTTTGTTTGTTTCTAGAGTTTGTGTGAGAAGTATGACAATGTGGTGTTCATAGAAATCGATGTGGATGATGCCCAGGTAAGGTCTGGGGTGGTGCTAAGGGAGGACAGCTAAGGACTTCCACAGAAGTGACAGACAAGAATTCAAAATGTCTTCACACATACTGAAACAAGAGTTTACTTGAACAGGGATTTAGCTGGAAAGAATGATTTTTTTTTTTTTTTTTTTTTTGGGAACCCCTGAACAGAGCAAACTGCCTTGGTTATCAGCACACTGGAAGTCCTATGGCATCATATGGTCAGATAACTTGGAAGCACTGACCCTTTACTTTGGGAGGGAGCATTAGTATAAGGTCTTAAGCTGCTTTGATGCAGTCTTCCTTAAACCTAATGGTTCACAACCTACTGATCTGTCTGGTCCCTCCACTGCTCTTGGCACTGTTTCCTCTTTCATTAAAAATTAAATTAGGTCTTGAATTAAGTGCAATAAAAAGTCTGCTGTATTGCAGTTTCAGCATTGTCAAATTGGTACTTGAAAAATATCACGTGAAAGCCCAAGACTTGCCATGGGGCTCTTGACTCTTACAAGCAGACGTGATTTGATGCAGAGGTCTGTTGGTTTTTTCCAAACACAGAGTACAGGTTAAGATTTTTGCTGTTGCATGAATTAAATGCTGAAGAAGGGATAAGAAGGGATCTTTAAGGCTTACTTCGGGAAGATGTTAACACTGCACTGGTTTTGCTGGAGATGGACTAGCAGAAGCACTTTTGTTTTATCTTGATCCTGTCAGAGTGGTTCTAAATTTAGCATCCTTAAGAATATGCCCAGTTGAAGATGTTTTTTTTTGTCTCTTACAGGATGTTGCTTCACACTGTGATGTGAAGTGCATGCCAACGTTCCAGTTCTACAAGAATGGAAAGAAGGTAGGTTCTGACTTTTTGGAACTGGAGCAGGCAAGCTAAACACTTGAAAGAAGATTGGGGGTGTTGGACTACTTAGTCTACTTTCTCTTGATTATGTCTCTGTGGTACCACTAGCATTAAGGCACTCCTGAGAGTGTTCATCTTGGTACTGCAGCAAATGTAACCAGCAGTTAACTGGTGATGCAAACTGTGTTGTTCACAGGTAGTGAACTGAGTTACAGGTCAATCTTACAGGTGATTTCATGAGAGATAGTGGGGTGAGATGTCTGAGTTAAGACTGCTGGTCTATCTGCCTGGCACCCTGCTTTTTACTTGGATAGTGTTTGTTCTGGATGCAGCTTGTGTTCAAGAAGAGACGTGACTATAGAATCTCACCCAAACAAAAGTCTCTAACCTGTTTGAGGTTATATACAACAAACAACTGTTTAGTTTATTTCACAGAGAGGCTGTGTGATCTTTGAAGGGATGGTCCTGTCCCTGTTAAAAGACTGAACAAATATCTTAACATCTTGTATCTGCTCTGCCAAGAGATAGATGAGATTGCATGCAGATTGTGCTCTAACAGCACAGTGGGCTGCCTGTGTGGGATAGTTTGAGCAGCTCTCTGCCTGAACTTGCTGAGCTGAATGTGTTGTCTTAAGCTTTTAGTTTGCTAAGCAAGCTGAAGGTAGGCTTTTCTGGAGGAAAACAATGCTTGGGTGTAAGTTTCACAGCTGAGTGTGATGGAATTGCACTTGGATAGCAGAGTGTCACTTGTAGGATGACTTTCAGTTCAGTATGGGGTAGGTATGAACCTTTGACAGTTCTGTCAGGGTGAACTTCTGCAACTTCATGATGTTGTTGGAAGAATTATGATTACAGTGTGACAGTCAGTGTGTGGCTTTCTGTATCAAGCAATCAGTTTCATGGTCTGTAGTGTAGTCTGCTCTGTACCTTTCTCCCCTGTAGATGCAGGAGGGCAGAGCTGCTGTTCTTGAGACGGCAGATGAATGCTGCCTCTATCTTTCTGCCTTGTAAGTTACAAAAACAGTTCTCACGGGAGAAGCCAGGCACAGGAGTAGGTCATTTGAACAGTCCTTCCAGAATTTGATTTGTAGGGTCCTGACCAGCTCAAGATGAGTTGAGCTGTCTCTGATATGTGGGGACCTTCAGAGTCTCTTCAAGCTTCTTTTTGAGTCTTACATGATATTGATTCAGGATCAATGGTAGTCTGGAAGTGAATTTTGATAGTCTGTCTCAACTTTTGCATGTGTTTAATTGAGTGGGAAATAAATACATGAACATCTGCAAAATGCTCTCTGTTTTGAGGGAAAAGTTCTAGTTTTTAGCAGAGTTGAATAGGTGTGTATGTGACTGGATGCAATGCAGCTAATGTTAAGAAGCACTGAATGCAAGAATTCTAAAAACCAGTCTCTCTTTACAGGTGCAGGAATTCTCTGGGGCCAATAAAGAGAAGCTGGAAGAGACCATTAAAAGTCTGGTCTAATCTCCAGTCATGAAGACGTTGAAGCATGAGTGCTTTGGCTAAATTACAGCCTGCAACTTTTCTACTTTAAAAAAAACCTAAACAAGCTAGCTAGATTAAATGGTGCAAACTATCTTCTTGGTCCATGTATATGAGTACAATAAAGTATAAACTCTTCACTTTTGGATATTGCTGTGTGTTTAACAAAAATATTAAGAATTTCATAATGTCAGGAGAGGTCAGGTTTTGCTATGTTAAAGGAGTAGGAGTAAAGTCTGCTGCCACCCTATTCAGATGGTAGCCACCAGGCTATAATCCGGTTTACAAATACAGAAAGAGGAGTTGGAGAAAACAGGGTAGTCACTGGGTGGGATAGTTCTTTCTTCTGTTACTTCTGTTTAGTTAAAAGATTTATAAAATGTTTCAAGCTGCATTTTAGACTTCAAATCTAAGACTTGTTCTTCCAGAGCTTAATATCAATCCTAGCATGGAAGTGCAAGGTAGTACTTGGACTTGCTGTCTTTTTGCCTTTCCAATTTGCCTTGCCATTGGTATGTGTACCTTCTGGTTCTATTAGTAAAAATGTGTGTTTAGTCTGAGTTGGACTGCTTTGTTCCTAGGCAATAATCTGGAACAAATGACTGAAGAAGTAAAACTTGTAGTATCTTAAGGTTAAGAGAATTTTAGATTTATATACTCCTGTAATTTTCATTTGCACTGTTGTGTTCTTAGAACACATTTGACACTGGGTTGGACAGTAAACTGGACTCCGTGCTTCTCCAGTCCTGGATTAGCCTGTCTAGATGAATGCTGACCTGACAGCCTTTTTATACCTGCCATTCAGCAACTCTTGACACTGTAACCAAAGGGAACAGTGTTTTTTTTCTCCACTGTATCAAAATGGCTTCCCTGCTGCCATGGATGTGGTCCCACATAAGAAATCAAAGAAGGGAGCAGGGCTGTAGCTGGCAGTGGGTACAGCTTAGTGAGCTGTGCTGCTGGATTTCCTGTTGCATATGCAGACAATGTGGAATGAGTGAGCCTCTTGTCTTGGTAGGGAACTCACCCATGACTCAGCCTTACACTCACTTTACAAGCATGTGCTAATTTTTTGATGGCTTTGGAGGACTGGGGCCTTGAACAGCTTAATGTATGTGTTCAAATTTGAAACAAGATTTTTCTAGTCCAGGAAGTGGCCCCACCCTTCACTTGAGGATGAGCCATCAAGGCTTTTCTTGGATATAAGTTCTAAGCTGTGATTATACAATGAAAAGAACATGGGAAATATTTTCCATGTAGCTCTACCTCTTTGACTAGGAGACATGCAGCTGTGTTTGAACTGTTCAAAGGTAAGTGGGAAACCACTGCCTCAAGTGGTGCCATGGACCGACGCAGGAGGAGAGAATAAAATGAAGCTGTAGCAAGAGTGCACTATGAACACCACACTGTCTGCAAACAAGCATTGCTTCTGAAGGCAGTTTCTGCATGGCCTACTTATTACCTTGGCTGGAACTGTGAGCAAGAAAGGTTTAAAAAATTACTGCTGAAAGTTCCAGATGAAGTAAGAGGCCATGGCATCCCACTTCATCCTTAAGAAATAATACTAAAGTGTGCTGCAACATACAGTATTTCTGCTGAGGCAAGACTAGACTGGGTTGTTGCAGGGGGAAAGGTGCAGTCAGTGGCATATTGCTGTGGTGCTGAGTTTAACTTCACACTTCATTTACTTTTTTTCATAAAATGCTACTCTGCAGTATTCTTGGACAGTCCAGGTGCCAGTGACTGGAAATTCAAGTCATGATTGGGAAGACCAGAATAGCTGGTATACCTCTTGTGCTGAAGCAAGGAGTGCAAATCAGTTCTTAAAAGGGCAGCTTCCTGTGCTGCAATATCTTCCCCTCCCAAGAACTGGTATGTAGGCATACTGTGATGAAAATAACTTCCATATCCTAATTTGAAAGATGTTCTTTAAGGCTTGGCTTTTTGAGGAATATGCAAAGAGAATCTCCATGTTAGGTAAATTTTCCCTTTAAAGGAAACAACACATGGTCCTCAAATGCAGTTATACCAGAATTTGACTGTAGCTGGTCCTTGTTGTTACAGGTGAGGGAAAGCAAAGCCTATGCTTTGTTCTGGTTATATATAAGGAGCCTTTGTTTCTAGAGCAGAAGTGCCCCTACTGGGAGGAGAGAAACCTAGTTCTGGATAGAACTGGCTTGAATCTTTCAAAAGGCAAGGATGGGATGTTCCAGTCTTTAACAAGCCTAGATACAGCAAATAAATATTTTGCTCTAAATGCAATACATCTGAGTATCCTTGCTAAACCCTAGGGCCATATGCCCTCCCCCATGAGTATTAGGTAATGATACTTCATAGAGCGCTCAGTGGGTGTATTTTTTTTGCTTGGTTTTTTTTGTGTGAAGGTGTGAGGCCAGTATTGCTATTTGCCAGGCAGTAGCACAGCATTCACTCTTTCATTAAACTCTGTGGTCTGCTGCTGGCATGAACAGAATTGGTTGCTTTGATCCAATTATCTGCAAAGATGCCTGTAAAGAGGGAAGTGGGTAGATGGCCAACTGAACTTGAAGTTTGGTAGACTTGATGTACATGGTGGAGAAAAAACAACATAGAAGTTTCTTCTGGGAATAAGGGTTTCAGGAAGAAGTTCTCCCCTCAGGCAATGACTGTAGTCTGTGTCATTTGGCTATGAAATAGCTGGGATCTGTGCCTTGCTGTCAAACAAGAAAAACAAGATGTTTTTGTCTGCAGGCCTGTTACATAGCTTGCTTATAATGGGCTGGCCAACAGGAAGAGAAGTACTTCCTTGAGTACAGCAATTAAAACACATAGCTGGAATAATTAGGCTTAATGAGAGAGGACTAACTAACATGAAAGGAAGGGCCAAGGGGTCACAGTGAGTGGACAAGTGAACTGTGCAGTGATCAAATTGCAGTGGAATAGTGACACTCTTTACCTCCATCCAGGGGTTCTGAAAGGGCTGTTATGCACTTGGAAGTGTGTGTCATGCACGTGAGGTGCTTAACAACCCACATGTCTCTTTGACCTCTTGCAGCAGTCAACTGAATTTCAACTACAGCTAGCCATCTGCTTTCCATTCTTTCCTTGACCTGAATGAAGTTAGACTTTGATTCCCCTCTGGAATGATTCCAGTAGGAGTATTGGTAATAATTTTAATGTTTAATTTCTTAACTGTTCATACATCAAAACTAGCTGGATCTACCAAGCTACAAAATCACTTCCATTTTTTTACCAAGGCCAACAAACTGCATAGCAGCTCCTCTGTATTGTGCTCTGTTGACATGCAGCTTTCAGCCACGAAAGGAATTGGCTTGAGGAGCATATTGAAATCCTTGCTGGATTAAGTCTGTTGTGCTGATCCCTGACACTTAGTGAAGAGTGGGAGAGTCTGACCTGGTAAAGATGTCTTACAATATGCTTTTTCTCATGCACTCTTATTCCTTTCTCCCTGCCATTATAGTTTAGAGCTTTCATTTAAACTCTGATATCACAGAGGGCCTTGACTTTGGCCATGAGTAGTTAAGTCCCTTTTGGAGCTGGCTGTCAGTGGTTTTATCTGATGTGGTGGCAGCTTCTGGTCCTCACCAGAAGCCACTCCTGCAGCCTCTCCAGTAACAACACCTTGATAAGTTTGAGGAATTTTAAAAAAATCTGAGGAGCTGGTGGAGAAGGACATCCATCTGAAATGCAGTTTTTCCTTCTATGGTCCAGGTTTGTAGACAGACAAGGTGAGGGTGGCATGGGAGCTGCATGAACTTCTATTTCTACCTGCAGCTGACAAATGCAAGCTTGTGACATGCAGATCACCACAAGGTGACCATGGCTGTCTGTGGGGTTTATACACGTGTGTATACACAGAAGGGTCTGGGAATGCCTTGTGCTTGTACCTTTCAGACGGTACTGGGGTGATGGTTGTGCCTTGAGGCAATGGGCTAGAGGGGAATGCATGGGAGACTGTGGGCTTCTACTACCCTGGGGGCACCATCTGCCTGGCTTACAGGAACTGGAGCATTTGTCATGCATGTGTCAGATATGCAGACAGACTCCAGGACATGGTGAAGTCCAAAGGCAGAAGGGGAGGAAGAGTTTTAGCCTCATGACCCCTCCTCCCTTGTGGGCAATGTCCCCAGGGGGACCATGACAGAAGCTCATCAGGGCAGCAATGCATTCCAGGGATAACTCCCTGATTTCAACAACCCACGGCCCTTTGGAACAATTTCCAGTGCTTCCTTTGGTGTGGCAGGCCATGGTGAACTCAAGGAAGGTACCCATTATGTCCTGAACTCAGACAAGTTATTACTGCCAGCCCCAGCCTGACATTGCCTAGGAATGAGAGACAAAACTTGGATATTTATGAGCCTGGAACAGTTCTAGAGACTGCTTTATTTTGTACAGGCAGGCATAAGGCATTTAGCAGATAAACCACTACTCTAGAAATAATGGTAAGTATAAATGAAGAGTTATTTAGCCAACGAATTATGAAGCCTGCAGCTGTTTATATTTAAGATTAAATAAACTCTCCCTCTTCCTCTCATATATTACATCCTCAGTTAATTGGGATAATAAAGTCTCAAGAATCTCACTGCTACCTACTAGTAAAGTGTAACTAATGCAGTGGCCATGTGGACTGGAGAAAAGCAGCAGAAAAAGACTAGAGATGAGTATCAGATAGCCACAGCTGCAAGGTGATTGAAGAATGACCAGGACACCCTTTCCACCTTTGCAAACACATGCAGTGGAGAACTGCTGAACTAACCAAGCCCAAGGCAAGCCCTTGCAACACTTTCTGACTGCCTGTGGGACCACCAGAGCTCACCCTTTCCCAGAAAGCCTTTAAGCTCAGCTGTAGAGTGATAATGTTAGCAGGGGGCAGGGGGCTGGCAGAGTGTTTGCCACTCACAGGCCCTGTGCAACTGTCAGAGGACAGGCTGGAGTGCCTGCATGGTAGTACCCTGTTCTGACCGTAAAAACAGATGGAGCGGTGTACTGGCAGAAAAGCCAATCCCAGCAACACATTGCTGCATCTTTATTCTAGGCTGGGCGTTGGCACGTTGTTAACTTCATTACCCTGGCTGTACTCATAGGATTAGCTTGCTTCACCAGCAGGGGGAAACAGAGAGACCTTCGTTCTGCCTTGTGCCACTGCCACAAGAAAAAAAAAAACTAAATTTTTAATATTTTCCTTTTATTTTCAATATGTGGAAAGATCCAAGTATTGTTCCACAAACTTACAACTCTGAGGACAACAAGGTTCACAGTAAGAAACTACAGCAAGACCTACAGACAGTGCCAGACAATGAGAGATATAACTGTCATTATTAACATGGTGGCAGTGTTCCTGATGTGTAACAGAAAATTGAATTGAATTTTCAGGAGGATATAGCTATACTCCCCAGGGAAGTTCAGAGGTGTGTGGTATTTGTTTTACACAGAAACATTATATTTTCATGGTTAAACAGCCTTGTAAAATCAACTATTTATGAAACATAAAATCTACACAAGAGGAATGTACAGGTCAGTATTTTAGGAGGGAACAGCTAAGCCAGGATTATTCTGACAAATATTTCTGCAGTTCTGACCAAGAGACAGGAACTCCATGTGGCTATTCTTAATTCATTTCCCAATCATCACTCTATTTGAAACAAGAGATCATTAACTCGCTGGACTTAAAACAATTCAGTATTTTAGGACTTGAAAGCCCCCTGAAAATTCCTCAATAAAAAGCCACCACACAACAGCACACCTCTACTCAGTGCATCTGAATGCATACTAAGTTCCCTTTTTTGGTTTACTGCTTTACATGATATGGAGTGGTATTAGTCCATATATCTTCCTCAGTGGCCAATGTAAAACCACGGCTCTGGAGCTAACTCAAATTGTCAATTCATGCTCCTCAGAAAACACTACAAAGTTACCAGAACCTTTTGCCTACTTGTGCCAAGATTCGTTATTTCCCCAGTGGCCAGCTGGCCAGCATTTCAGGGTGTGTCTTGTTAAGTCCACCCAGCAAATACTGTCAATCTACATCTTAAATAAGTGATCTCTTTTTGTTGATATACAAAGCATCTAATCCTTGCACTGCAAAGATACTAAGGTTGCTTGGGATCTCTCTTCAAGGATCAGTAATGAAAACTTAAAACTAACTACAGTCTTCCACAGTGACTGAAAATGTATCACCATCACCTTCAATGCCTCTCTGTGTCCCATGGGTCCTTGTTCTTTTTCAGAACATCTAAGATATTTAGTGTTGTTAACCTGTGTGTCTCCTTTGCTTGGCAGATTGTGTGTGTTGAACACCATTTTAACACAGTGAGGCCATCATATTAATCTTACGTTCCAGGAGAGCCAGGGTGAACACTATGGCAAGGCCAGCTCCAAGCTTGGACACAATGACAAGTTTCTCAAGGAAATTAGTAATCTATCCATATCACCTGTATTGAGATCTGCTTGGATAAACAAATCCTTGTAGTATTTTAGCTCCTCTGTCTTAACCAAAATGAAGTGAGAGAGAGAGTGTTTCACAAATAGAACTGTAACACAAGCAAAGTACACACTGAGATTTTTTTTCTCTTTCCATATTCTCAGAATAACTAATATAGATATACTGTTTAATAAAAGAAAAATAAAAACCCAGCTAGAGAGAAAGCTAGAATCCCCAAGTGTTGTTAGCTTAGCTTGTTCCCCATTCCTTGATAGGGGTTTAAAACATCCCCCTTGTAAAGTTCTGGGCCAAATCAATGGGTGAAGATTAAATTGCCATCAGTTAGCAAAGCTTTTCTAACTGATTTTCCTTTCAACAAGTCTGCTCATAGAAAGGTTCAAGCTATTATTGGATCTGTTACAGTCCTGATTTTCAGCAATTTTAAGGCACTTTGTTTTGTGTAGCTCTGGGAAGCAATTCTCAATTTCTTCAAGAGCAAAGCAATTGGAATACACTGACTTATTAGCCACATCAATAACAGAAGTTATGATCGTCAAACATCCAGCAAAATTATTGAAACATACTGATCATATGATTGAATGAGTGAATTAAAACCATTTAACAGAATCACATTCCCCTGTGCAGTCTCTCAAGAGTAGCTGATCTTCACACTTTTACAATAGCTTTTCCAAGATTTTCTCCCTTTAACATTCCTATAAAAGCCATTGGCATGTTCTCAAATCCTTCAGTGACGTGCTCATGGTACTTCACCTTTCCCTGTCAAAAGAAAGAAAGGACATTGCTGAATTTTCATCCACCAAAACTGAATAAATTGCAGTAAAATTTTCTCCACCATATACATTTTATTTGAAACATGCAAGCTGACATGCACCAGGATAACTGCAAAACCAGGTGGGGTCTTGTGAGGATCTGCTTTTGTTGTAAAACCTTCTACTTGGAGTCATAACAGGAAGCAAAAGTCACTGCTGTAAAAACATACCAGGATAGATTTATTGTTACTTGATGCCCAAACAATTAACAGGTAGGGGACCATTTCCCAAGGCCTGTCTCTACTCATACAGAAGTATGGAATTGCAAGTTGAATGACCAAAACCTGACCCATCCCAAACCCTCATGTTTATAGAAGCTAAAGCCTCTTAGCCTTTAGTGTTCACAATCACAAACTTCTCACAACCATGAACCAACTTGGATACTAACTCAGTCATCACCTAGAAAAATAAAACATAGGAAATTCCCTAGTAAGTTCCTTTACTATAAAAACATTCATTCTTTCCAGTAATTTCAGCACAATACTGCAATGGAAATCCATACTACAAAAGACTGAATGAGAAATACAGGCATTACTCTAAATATGAAAATCCTCATTACCAGATAAATGCTTTGAATTAATCTGGAAGCATGCTTCTTCAAAGCCTACATGTAGTCTGGATTATACTGGAGTCTACCAGCTGATATCAGAGATCTCAACAAAACAGTAGGGATCAGATATATTTACTATGGTTTAAGTGTCCCCAAGAGTCTCAAGGATCAAGTCACAGAGAAGGAAAGTGTCATGCTGGGATCTCACCTAAACAGCTATCACAAGACTTCTTGCAAAGATAAAATCTGCAGTGTGAGTACACCTCACAAACAACTGCTCCTTCCTTCTTACCTCCATAACCCACTTTAGCAGGGCCTGCAGACCTTCCTTCCGGCGATCACTCCATCGGCTCACAAGAAACCCTTCCATTCGAAGCTCTTTGAAAATCATGGGAAACTGCACATAAGGCCCTGCAAGAGAAAAGAAACAATAAGCCACCTGCAATATCAGTTTCATTCAGAATAAGACCCAACGCACAAAATGAGCTTTTGCCAGTAAAGACCACTGAATCACATTGTTTCAGCCAGAAGAAACAGATATTTCTTCCCAAAAAGAACTTCCAACACAAAAGACTAAAGATTCATGGACAAAGAGTCACCTAGGGAGACAAAAGCCTGATCCATAAAGCTGTAGATCTAAACAATTCTGAAAGCAGTTTCACTCAGAAATAAAATGGCCTCAGCTTCACTGAGGGACTTAAGCTGAATCTCAAAAATACCGGTTTAAGACCTTGTTTGATAGCTGACAGGCTCTCATGCTCTCTCTAACTCTCAAAATTTAAGTTATAAACTCTAGAAAAACAGTTTCCTCAACCATAAAAATTTGTGATAGTTTCCTCATTACCAAAAACGTGTTCTGTTTTTTTAAAGTGAACTGGGAGTCCAAAGCTTGTCAGCTACCAAAGAGAATACAATCCTCCAATTTCTTTCAGAAGGCAAATTTGGAAAATTTAATGATATTGAAAATGAAAATTTGTTCACTCACATTTCTCAGCAGTTTTATTAATAGCTGAAATCTGGGGAAAAAAAAACCCCAAAACCTTAAACTGAATTATCTAAAAACCTGATGGAAAACCATTACCTTGTCTTAAAGTGCATGCTACTGTATAAATGACATCATGACACCACACCTGCCTTCTTCTGATCCTGTTTTACATATTCTAGCAAGTCCTTCATTTCTAATCAGCTGATGTTCACCAGATAGGGTGCACACAGGAGGATGAGTGCATGAACACACATGGAGCATGGTCCCAGTTTCCCACAGCAGCAGTTACAGTAATTTCACGACCATAAGGCGCACCGGACTATAAGGCGCACCCGCCGGGAGTCAGCAAAATTTGCAACATGTAGAT
>PYHW01009287.1:663052-676163 GCA_013186435.1 Turdus rufiventris
AAAAAAAAAAAAAAAAAAAAAAAAAAAAAAAAAAAAAAAAAAAAAAAAAAAAAAAAAAAAAAAAAAAAAACCAAAAAAAAAAAAAAACAAAAAAAACCCCACAAAAAAACAAAAAAAAACCAACAAAAAAAACCCCCACATCCTGTTAGAAACAAATCAATACTGGCTCTTCCATTCTTCCTGTGATTCAGAAAAGAAATATTTCATGTTATGATTTTTATCCCATACCTGCTGATGCTGTAGGTGTGAAGTGCCTTTCCTGAAATGTCCACAACCTCTTATCATGAGGGAAATAGTGGCAAGATGATTTCAGATTCAGCCCCACCCACGATAAACCAAATCTTTCCACACAAGTGCCAACTGTTTCTTTGACTAGCACCAGTTTGGTCTGAGATCAGATCAGGCTTCTGTGAGTTAGAATGCAGCAAAGAGGATGCAGGGATTAAAGCATGGAACAGCAAGGAGTTGCTGATAGGCTGTCTGTTCTCAGACAACCTGCCCTCATTTAAAAGTTGAAGATCCTGAAGATGGAACTCTTGGGATAATGAAACTAGATACAAATCAATATCTAAAATTAGAGAGATAGCTATATCAGCAGTCTCTATGCCAAATGAAAATTCCACTTTTTTAGTTCAACAAGAAAACTTATTGGAAAGGGGTAGAAAATCAGCTTACAATTATTAGAAACAGTTGACCTTCTGTTCATCAGACTTGGTTGTTAATTTATCCCAGCCCTCAATGTTTCTGTGGAGAAACACAGAAGTCAAAGACCACTGATGTTCCTAGGCAGCAACTTACAGGCAGCACCACAGGAACAAACTGACAGAGGGAAACATCTGTGTAGCTACATTACCACAAGCTTGGGACAAGGATGGATTTAAGGTTATATAACCCTTTGGCTAGAGCTGTATCCTTGGTGATGTGCAGGTATTTTCAGCTGGAATAGATCGCGTGCATAGTTGCAGACATGCAGCTACTAGCACACCAGGTTTTAAAATGTGAAGTTCAAAATTTGTGGCAAGTACAGTGGTTGGTGCTTTATACTGGTAAAAATTGCCTCTGAAGACATTATTACTAGAAACAACATACAGATACATGTCTAAATGCTCCCAGAAAGGCAAAAGAGGTTCTTAGAGGAAAAACACATTCCAACCAGTTACAGCTAAGAATGTCAGTAGCAGAAATATGTAGACACAAGCCAAGCATGGGAACATAGGATGTCTTGAGTGTCAGCACATTTCTGTTGAGATTTGCCAAGCACATTGATCACAGGAACTGAAGGTCTTACCTGGCAACCTGCGTGCCTATCATTACGTCACCTTCCTTCATGTCCCTTTGACTGTAAGGTCTGCAACACAGGAAAACACAACTGTATGCAACTTCAATAATGTTCCAGACACACTACAAAGTAGTAGCAACTGTTTGACCCAGGAATAAGAGTATCAGCAGTGCTGTTGAACAGATCACAAATAGCTTGACATTGCAACAGCATAACGGATGTTTTCCGGAGCCAGCTACTTGGGCATCCTGGGTAGGAGTGCCGGAGGGATGATTGATAGCATTAATCTTCCCAGCACGGTCCACCACTACAAGAAGCCTGAGACTCAGAGAACTATCTCCGAATTTAGTGTTCCCAATGCCTCTTCAAACTACCCAATCTCCCTGTGCTTGAACTACTGCCTATTGGGTGCATCAACAATGTCCAACTTAGAATATGTGTCCTTTAGCACAAGTTTGCTGAGTTAAAGTAAGCAGGAGCTGCTACAAAGCTGCAGTCTCATTTGAGTACATTGCATTCCGGTTGAAGACATGACAAGGAACAACAGCTGATTCCAAGAAAAGTCTACAGCAGAAGAAATGCTGCCCGAATGCCTAGCTAAATCTGGCACAACTCCATATTTTGAGTCTTGTAATTAACATATATTTTTTAAAAAGCAGATAAAGGCATTGGGACTCTGGCAACAGTGTGTGCTGCCCACTGTTGTTTTAAGTGGCAAAACAAATTAGGTGCTTTAGCCAGAAATTCAGAAAGGACAAAAAGGTATACCTCATGTAAGGATCAACACTGAGAAACACTGATTCAAGCAGCAACTCTGCAATGAAAGACAAAGCAAATTTCTGGATATTAATAGCACAGTAGAGTACAGTTTTCACAAGTCAGCGTTTCAGCTAAATTGGTATGAAATCCTGATAGCTCAAAATCCCCATATCCCATCTTTGTTTAGGGAAAACCAACCAGAAACAACTACTACATACATTAGTTTTGGGTTATTGGTACACTGTTGAAAAAGTAACTTTTCCCAGAGTAGCTTTAGGAAACTATCTTATTTTCAACACTGCAATTTTGCATGTGTCTGCTGTCTCTACAGAGGGGTCAAGCAGCCAGAATTTCTAAAAAAACCTCTCATTTAATTTTGATGTATATAAAATGTCGTCCCATGATTCAGCCAGAAGAGGGTGGCACAGGTCAAATACAAACTACTTGGCTGTCTTAAACAGAAGGCATTAGTTCATCTTTTCTAAGTAGCCTAATCCACTTTATTGTCTCTAATAACACTAGTTCTTGGGAAAGACATGTCAAAAATGTTTTAAACTTCTCACTTACACAGCACTTTTAGCTGTTCATCTCCACCCACTAATATTTTTCATCCCCTGTGTCTAGCTAGTAAAGCTAGAAATGTACTCAGATGTAAATACCTTCCACTACTTGAGAGTGAGCAGGAAAGCCATGTAAAATAACAAGGAAGGCCATTGCCTTTAAAAGTGTCATTGTAGTGTGAACTTATGCCTCTTTTTGCTTTAGGGATTAAAATAGGAAGTAAAAAAAAACTCCATGTGTTGAAATACCCACAGGCACGAAATTTTCAAGTGTATCCATATATGTAAGAAGAAAAGAGTTTTCAAACATTTAAGTTGCAAACATAATTTGCATACTTTAATATCCTCCTGCACACCTTTTAAAGCGTGGCAAATTTTGTAAATGACAAGTGGTGGAATGAGGCTCCAGAAAATATGGTACAAATGTCCATGTGAAACCAAAAATCAAAGTTCATTCTTTTATCTACAACTCTTTCTGTTGATATGTTAATAAGTTATGCATTCCTACTCTTCTCAAATCACAGAAACTCGGGAATAAAAATGGTTGGGTTTTTTTCTTTTCTATTTATATTCAACCTCTCTTCTTGTTGCAACAGATCAAATAAGATAAGGACTAGCAAAAAAAACCCAAAAAAAAAGTAGATACTGAATTCAGACAGAAATCTTGTCATCTTACTTCTTGAAATAAAAGACTTCACTGATTCCAGCCCCAAGGTCTTTCAGCTGCAAGTTCATTCTCAACGCAGTCACTCTGCTCTCCCCAGCCACTATCCTCAATATTTTCCCTATCAACATGAAAAACTCCACTGAAAACCTACTCTTATAGGGTATCTTGTTCTCCATCTTTTTCCAAAGGATTTTGCAAACTAAAGTAGATCAAAACATCTTATTAGTAAAACGTGTTAGGGTCTAAACACAGTTACTTCATTGGTTTCATGGCACAGTCCACTCCTCTCTTTCTGCATTAAACAAATTCTGTTTTCCTTGTGGTTTTTGGTTTTGAGGCTATATCACTTCGCTAATTTTCTCCATTTGCAAACACATTCGAATTTTTCATCAGGCAGCAAGTGTGATTAGGCAGCATGAAACTCTGAAAAGTATGCTCCAAATGCTACGTAATGGACTTAGACTTCAATCATTGTTTCTGAGGGCATTATCAGAAGGCAAGGTCTCTTTGAAACCACCAACCCCATCAATATACTTCTTCAGCAATTGTTCTTCTCCCTTAAGGTGCACAGCTTCTGACAAGCCAGCAATTTTTGAAACTCCAAAGAGAAACATGCAGTTTTACAGATCCAGGGCCAGACACAACAGCAATCACATAATGCCCAGAAAAATTAGTAGTAACAGGTAGCACTCTGCTCACCTCCATCCTTTAGATTTGGTAGTTCTATTGTCTTCAGGTCAAAGTCAGTGGTTTTGGGAAGACCATCAAAATGCTTCTTTAGAACCCATGCCTTGGCAATCACCATCCTGTGTAACAAACACAACGCACACTTGTCAAAGCGATAATCGACAGTGCTGGGCAGTTCATGGGGCTGGTTAGATTTCTTCAGGCAAAACACCTATCTCGCTAACGAGCCATTACTCTGCTTGCTTCTCCGGTAATTCACCAGGTTAAGAAATTGTTGGAAAAGTCCCCTCACTGCTTGAGCAATCCAGATCATCCTGTGACCTGTCAGACCTCCTTGCCTGCTGGCAGGAAGTCCTCACGTGGGAAATCATCCCAGTAAAATGCACTATTCTAAAGATACTAAAGAAGAAAAATGTACTATTTTAAGAGGAAAAAAGTCCCTTTAGAAAAGGAAACAAAAAAAAAAAAACCAAAAAAACAAACTTAAATCTGTTGCCCCCATTACCTGAGGTGTCTATTGAATCTAAACTTTTACAAGCTTGAACCAAAGTGCAAGTGAGAAAAACAAAGGTAAGCAAGACCCCTTTCTGTGACACTCATATTGAAAGAAAACGCTTCTCCAGCGTTTGTGAAGCAGAGAGCCTGGAAACGGAAACACATTGCTACCAGTAAGTTCCATACAGGACAGAAACAAATTACTTGCTTTAATTCTACCCTCATTGGTCCTTTTCCCTTCTTACACCCAAGTGCATCAACAAGAACAAAGAAAGAGAAGCTTATACTTTGACCAGGTAGATGAAAACTGGGTCTTCTGCTGACACCTTCCCTGTCTGCTCAGTCGGTGGCTGAACCCCTTCAATCACGCTCACTTAAAAAGGGTGAAAATGTCTGCTGTCAGCAAATACCGCCCTCAGTGGACTTCCCTAGGATTAAGTGTGAACTTACAGTAAACACCACATAAGGCACACCCATTGTGATTCAGCTTTTTCCCCGCTAAGATTTTAGATCAACCCTTCACCTCCCAGTTCAGCGCCCAGCCAGTTGCACAGGCACGGCTGCCAAGCACGCAGTGCTAAATGCGTAAAACCCGTGGTTCTAGAACCCACAAAATACTGCAGTCGGAAGACCACGACTGTCCACCACAAATTATGTTTTACCCATCCAGCAATTAAACTCTTAAGAGTTCTACCTCTGTGCAAAAATATCTAATTAAAAAAACAATGTCCATTTAATTGCCCAATTCATACTTTAACACAGCAAATACGCTCGCCACTCATGGTGTGTGCCCTCATGCTCATTGTTCCTAAGCCCCAATCTACGAGCCACCTTAAGAAACAGCAAACTTTGGCATTTTGCCCCAATTATGTTGCAATGAGGCATGTAGCAAGGGAGAAAACTTCGTGTAGGACTGTCTTCAGCTTTCGTTTTTTTTGTGAAAACGCACAAGTACGTGAAGGGCGAAAAGTGTAAAGAAACCAATATATAGCGACGGGTTCAACTAGTAAACCCATGAAGACAGAAGCGCTAATTAGTAACGAGGACCTGAGGAAAAAAAGCAAAATTTGTTTAAAGATGCACATAAAAGGATCAGCGAGAACAGGGCAAGGTCTCCACTATTTAGATAAAAGAGTAAGTCACCAAATCCAGAAACTAATCAGCACTTAACAACTTTCTGTGATGAAACAGAGATAGATATTCCGTGCTCCTCAACGACAAAGGAACACACCACCAGTCAAGGTTTTCTGCACCAGAAGTGTGTGCTGGGAAAATCACCTTTCACAGAATGAAGAAAGTATCATCAAAATCAATGTCAAAGCATTCCAGAGTAGGTAACTAGGCAGCCAAAGCCAGCAGCTGTGTCTGCTGCTTTAGGTATTTCTTTTGGTATCAACAGTGTTTGGCCGTAACAAAAGATATTTCAACAACAAAGCAAAGCCAGAAAACACGTTTACAGGAGCAAAAGGAGAGTTCAGAGTAACACAAAACTGACCCTACTTACTAGCTTACAGGCATTGAGAGGGATTTATCTCACCTGTGTGCCCCGCATTCAGACAGGTACCCAAGTGCTACGACCAAGAATGACCAGGGACAAAGGGACGCGTGCTAGGCTGGTAGCCATTCACTGATGTGCCATTTGTACCCCTGGGAAGCCAACAGCGATTGAGAAATGCTTTGTTTTCCATCGTGTCATGCATTAGTGAATCATCCCAGCTTTCTTGTCTCTTTTGTTTGTATGCCTCCGAGGCACCAGTCCTGTTCTTTATTTTCCCACTGTCCCATCTTAATAGCTTGAGTGTTCACAGCTGAGTACAGGAACTTGTTAATTGCTTGAGACTGTCCTTTGTTTTCTCTATCAGGCCCTTTAAAATGCGCTGTAATCACGATGATCTGCAAATCTACATACCGTCAGTACTGGCCATTTCTCTCTCCCTTCTGTTACTTCTTCGGGTGTTTCTACTCACAGATCTCCCATGCACAGAAATCCTCACCTCCCTATCAAAGATCTCTCCTTTTCAGAAGACACAGGTTTTTGTGGCAGAGCAATGATTCTACCTAGGAACAATACTGAAAGACTAATTTCACGAAACCCCTTTTTATTATATTTAGGCCTGATTTTGGAAACAGGACAAATTTTCTGCTTGCATTTTCTCTTTTTCTACTGAAATTGCATGATTATAGTCACTTCAAGGCTAGGAGACTTTCCTGCAGGTCATAAAACAAAATGCCCCAAACCAAACAGAAAACAACAGACGTATTGATTAATGGATCCACAAACTAATTTCCAGGTTAACAAACCGAGATTATTTTGTATGCTTATGAAGTGGTAAGGACTACATTGCTAAAGCATATTAAATAACTCCAAAGGATAAACAGCAGTGTTACAACATCTGTGGGCTCCAATTAAATTTTACTGCGTACCAAGTGTGTCATAGCCACAGTCCCACTTCTAAGAGCAGTAACCTGCTCTTGTAAACTATAACACTACTTTGTTTTCAATGTCAGTAGATTTGAATAATATATTTCTTTAGTTATCTTAGTTAACCAAGAGTCCTGTGATTTTTTTTTTTTTTAATTTTGTAATGAACTACATTTAATTAGTTAAAAAAATGTTTGACTGTGATTTTACCTGGGGTTTTGATTTAGATCTCTGTGAGCTGATTGTCAGTAGAAAGCCCTGAGAAATTACCTCACTGTACCTGCAGAAAGGAACTCCATGGACCCACACCTTTTAGAGAACCTAATCAATAACTGGAAGAACAAAATCCAATAAAGAATGATTGAATGGTAATCAATTAACTAGAGATGAAGCAGAAGTCATAGAACATGAAATATATATTAAGAAAGATAATGAGTCAGAGGCCTATACACCCAGAAAAGTTGATTAATACATTGCAGGTGCAGTAAGGGAGCCATTTCATAGTTGAGTACACACCAGAAAACTTAATCAATAGTAATTGTCTAACCAGGACAGTAAATTTAGTAAAGCACTGTTTACCTGGATAGAACTTGGGTTATCCATTAAACAAAGATAGATAAAATGTTCTGGAAGTAATTAAAAGAAACAAAACACATATACCCTTATAAATAAATTAGGCAGATTTTTGGGAGTGACTATAAAAAAAAATCTTGGATATTATAGTGTATATAAATGCCTGAAAATAGTTGTTTCTTTGAACATGTCTCTGGCAAATAAATTCCCACTATTTCCAAATTTTGACTCAAAATTGTTATTAGGAATGTTCATCTACTAGCTTTTTGCTAGTAGATTTAAAACACTTATTTCACTTCTGTGTGTTTTCTGTATAAAGTGTTTCACAAACCCTTATAATCAGAACAGAGACTGCTATGATAACTTGAGAACAAACAGCCTAGACCATGATAAAAAGACTCCTTGAAAATAAGGTGATGCATTTCTGCTTGATTTTATTACAAAAGAACCATCAAAGCCTTTGCTGAAATTGAAGTCCAAGACAGCATTTATTCCGATGACATTCAAATCCTCCTTGCCCTGTGGTCTAGCCCATCCAGTTATCAAATAATAAAATACATCAAGGAAAGAAGTAATGGATTGGGAAGTCTTGGCATTTTGCACTAGTAATATATGTAACAAAGCAAAGATCCCATCTTTGGGATGTTCAGACACTGCAGGTGCTGCAAACTGTAGCACAGCTGAAAGCAAACCACCTTCACATAGGCAGCCATAGCTCAGTTCCCAAAATCAGCATGGGTAAGGAGGTTCACAATGGAAGAGAAGATGGAAGAGGTGAAAACAGGAATACTATAAAACATACTAGCAACTAGAAAAGAAGGTCAGGAATAAAAGAGACAGACAAGTCTGAAAAAATTGAAATAGTTTGACTGAAGGCTGAAAAGCTAATGGTAATACCTGAAATCTGAAAACTGTCATATTAAAGTAGAAAAGTAGTAAAGCTTTCAAGAGAGCACGAGTCAAATCAGAAAGGTTTACCTTTCTTAAGTAGCCTCAGCTGTTATTCCTGATTAGTGTGGTATGGTTTCCTGGCCTGGACTTGGCCAGATCTAACCTTGATGACAAAATCCTGTCTGTTACATGAGTTAAATTCAAATTTTGGGTTAGCTTAACAGTTCATTGTCCTGACAGTCACAATCTGCAGATAGGATTGCGGTACTTCTCCTTGTATCTCCATTCTGTAGCAGTTACACCTATGCTTACACCCACAATGGAAGAAAAGGGTATCATTAAAAGTTGAATAAGATGTATCACAGACATAATTCATTTGTAGATTGGTTCTGAGGAGAAAGCCACCATAGCAGCAAAGTTTTTCTGGTAATCATCATCATATCTATTTTCTTCCCCTAGATCTAATTTATTAGTCTTTTGCAGCATTTCAAAGCAATGTGCCATGAACCAGCATAAGGGACTGATACCTTAAAAAAGGGATAAAAACCCAACAACCCACAAGAAAACCCCAAACTAACATAAAAAAACTTCTTGGCAGTAGATACTGTCACGGGTGTAATAATCCAGAGGCTGCCTCAGGATTTCCCATGCACATACAAGGATTACCAATGACCTGGGAGTAAATATGGCTTCAAATCCTAAGTGCCTACAAGCTTTAGCAAGAATTATCTGTTTGTCCCCTCTGATTTAGTTCTTACAATGCTTTTTCAACCGTTTTGGGTTTTCTTTCCCCCTGTGGTAAAAACGACGTAAAGGAAAACCACTCCCATGCGAATTTTGGCAGAGACCATACTGCAAATATCCACGCAAGCATGACTCTGCATTATGAAACAACTACACTTTCTTTTGCAATACTATCAAATCTAGGAAGAAGGTCAAAGACTGGAGGTGACTAGTTATCACTCTGCTAAATGATTGTGTGACCTGCACTTACAAGGTTGCAATTCCAACAGAAGTTCAAAGGAGCAAGTTCACGGGGTGAAGTGAAAAAGGAAGTCAACAGAAATAGGTCAGCTGCATTCAGCTCTTACAAACCGCACGTAAAGAAAGACCTTATCACTCTCTATAGCTATCTGAAAGGAGGCTTTAGCCAGGTGGGGGCAGTCTCCAAGTACCAGGATGAGAGGAAATGAGCTTAAGCTGAGTCAAGGGAGATTTAATATAGGTGCTATGAAAGTATTCTTCACAGAAACGGCTGTAAAGCATTGGAACCAGAACATGCTGTCCAGGAAACTGATGGAATCACCATACCTGAAGTGTTCAAAAAACATGTGGATATGGCACCTAAGGACACGTCTACTACATGGACAAACTACACTCAATTACTGGTAAACATGATGGTGGTGATCTTAAAGGTCTTTTTCCAACTTCAGCATTCTATGGTTCAATGGGGCACAGCTGTTCATGTGGGCTGACATAAAAAGCTGAAGCTTCTTAAAGGGCCAACTGTGCTTTCCCAGGCACTGCACAGCACCCTAAATTTCTTTCAGGCACTTTTTTTACTTCTGCCTTTTTAAAATCTTGATACAGGACGAACACATATTGTAACATCAGTAAATGCAAAATTTCACCAAAGCTGTAGAGACATACTATAGCCCAGTTTCACTTCTTAGATTTGCAGCAACAGGCCTGTTACTGCCCCACAGAGAAAAATGTTTAATCTGCTTAATTTTACAGCTGCCAAATAAAACTTTGAGTTTTTAAAAGCATAGATTTCCACAAAGATTAAACACCCCCTTGCAGCGTCCACATCTCTTGCAGCATAACGTACTAAGGGAACTCATAAGGAAAGTGACGAACTTCAAGCACTAGCAAACTCTCTGAAGTCCCCTCCTGGACCTCTGTAGTATAACAAGGGTAATTTCATTGCTGAGCAATTTCCTGCTTCTAACATGCATAACCAACTTCCCCCTCAAGATGGAAACTGATGCTCCAGCTCACTTGGCATATACGTACCTCTGATCTGGTATCTGTTACCTGTTATCTTGTAAGATTAAGCAGATGGATAAATGAGAAATTAAAGGGACATGACGAAAAAAAGAAGAGGGATGTCAACAAGAGTCCAAGGAAACAAACTTTAAGAGTGGAAGCATAGACCAGATTGCACACAGACATGTGAAGTTGTATTACTTTTAAAAGACAAAGTTTTCACAATCTCTTCAGGCAACCTGTTCTAATATCTAACCTTGACTTGATTTGGCAGGAGGAAATCTCAGGACTCTCCACATGCTATTGGAAAACACTGTTCAGCAAACAACATTTGTCATCTCTTACTGTGCACTCCCCTCAGATGAGCTGGGTTCCATTCTCTTAATACTGTCTTGCTAAGCAGCTAAAGAAGGCAGCAGAAACAATAGCTTTGGTTTCTGGATACTGAACAAAGCCATTTCTCTCTTAGTTTTCCTTCATCATCCTGGTGGCCCTACACTGAATTTGTTCATGTGTATCAGTGACTTTCTTCTACTAGGGAATTGAGAACTCTGGATGCAGCTGGATTCAAGTTCAGGGTAGCGGAGAAAGATTCTGCCCTTCCAGGTCATGAATGTCTAAGTCCTTCATAAGGTTATCAAAAATTATGGCTAGCAATGGACTGCCAACTGGACTTTGTCCTGTGGTGGACAATCCTCCAATTTAGGGACAAGTCTAACTCACCAATTTGTCTCAGAGGTAGGGCTAGATGAATGCTCACATTTACAGACCATAGGAAATACCTCAGTCAGAGCTCACAGCCACAACCAGTGTTGATCAGTGGCAAGAGGCAAATCTGTCAGGTGCCATACTGTCACTGAAGGATAGCTTCTTTGTCATAACACTGAGACCCCTAGGATGGCATTTTTCACCAATGCAACCCTGCCACTCGACCTTCACTTTATAGTAGGAAACACTACAGTTGCTACCCTGCTGTCTACCCACTTGAAGGATGTGGAAAAAGAGGTGGTTTGCCACTGACAATTGAGGCAAAAAAGTTGTTCAGTACCTCAGCCTTCTCATACATTGCTACCTGCTTGTCATGCTTGCATTTCCCATGGTGGTATGTGTGTGTACACTTTCATTGCCCTCTCCTGAGTAACACACCTGCAGAAACCCTTCTTGTTATTCTCTGCACTCTTTGTCAAGTTCAGCTCCAGATGCCCCCTGGTCTTCCTCAGCCCATCCCTACACACTTAGACTCCCTAAACTCTTCCCAGATACCTGTCCCTACTTCCTCTGCCTCTGCATTTCCTTCTTGCCTTTTATTTTTACCTACTCACCTATGCTGATTTCTTGCCTTTCTTACCCAATTTCTTGTGACTGGAGATCACTAGCTCTTGTGCTCTGTGGAAGGTGTCCTTAAAAATACGTCAGCTCTGTTCCACCCCTTGTCAAAAAGGGCAGTTTTCCAGAGGGCTCTACTGACCAGTTCCTTGAACAGTCGGAATTTTGAGTCCCTGAAGTTCACTATAAAGTCATTATAACAATAGCAAAACTACTCCTAGATAGCCAGCTGCTAAAAATGTATTTTCCTTCCTCAAGCCATGTGTTATGTTGTGTGTTAAGTAGCTACAACTGGAATTTTTATTTCTTAAAATGAAGCACTCAAATTTAAGCCTTACAAAATCAAAGCTATTAAAGATCTAATTAAGAACTTATTTATTACTACTTATTAATTATTTTTCTTTCCTATGTCATATGTAAACAGGGAACAAACCTGACTATCTTTACAGGACGAAGCCTCTCATCAGGATTGGTTCTACTTTATTTCCATTTCCTTATTTCAGGCTGTGGTTAGTCTGGATGGAAAAGGAGCAGCTGGAGCAGGTACTATACTAGATCTACAGCCGCCAGCTCCACCAACCACACATTGAGAATGACTTTGGCTATTTGAAGAACAACCAGGTGCCACCTTCAATGTAGTTTAAGCAGCCACCTCTAACAGGAATAAACCAGGAATCCTCCTGCAGGCAAGAGATCCTCTAGCATGTTTGCCACAGAAGGCAAAAGTAATTCGGGAACATTTTCAGTTTGACACATAACAAGCAGTATTCTGTAGTTACACATTATCAGTCTGATTATTGTCCATACTGCAAAGTAATTTTCCCCAGTTTAGTTTCCAGATGTAAGCAAGTGAACAGCAGGTAAGGGACCATCAAGTGCTTTTGGCTGCACTACTTCCATCACAAGTGCTGTCACACTAATGCCTTAAACAGCTGCATCCAATGTAATTCCTGAAGCAAGCAAATACAGTAGGTTGTTCCCTAATGTAATGTAGACCTGCAGTCCAAGTTATTTCAAATTACTGAAGTAACATCTAACACAGTAGCCCAGGACACCAAGTTTTACAGCAGACCTTAGCAGCAACACTGTCCAGGAAGACTGGAGCCAGCCTGCAAAGTCTTGGTCTATTTACATAGCACAACAAAATAAAAAGCAGGTTCAGGAATTAGTAAATGCATCCAGCCAACTCTGCTTTCCTGACTCGACCAGTGCAGTGCAGCACTAAACAGACAGCTCCTGTTCTTCCAGTAACACGCACTCACACATTTTGAGCAAGTTCTCCTAATTCTTTTGAACGGAAAAATGTCTATGAAAATTACAGCAACAGATTTGAACAAACATAGATGGCGCTTATTTAGCTTGTTGTTGGGTTTTTTTTTGGTTCTTGGTTTTTGGGGTTTTTGTGTGTGTGTGGGGGGTTGTTTTGTTTTGGTTTTTTTTTTTTTGTTTTGTTTTGTTTTTGT
>PYHW01009287.1:676216-699190 GCA_013186435.1 Turdus rufiventris
TTTTTTTTTTTTGAGGGGAGGAGGTAGAGTAGGGTGGGGATGGCATAGTAGGAATGCTTGTATGAAGTACAGAACAGCACTTCCTCCATTTTAATACAACGCCAGGAGGGTACAAAGACACTTCCCACGCAGCCTGGAGTTAACGCTCCTGCTCCTCAGCCCCGCTACACGAACGCCCAAGCGCCTTCCCGCCCACCTCCATCTTCCCCGGGGAGCGCAGGCCCGCGGCCCTCCCTCACGGGGCCCGCACCCGCCATTTCCCGCCTACTCCCGCCTCCGTCCCCGCCATGCCCGCCGTGCCTAGCTGCCTCGGGCTGCTCGCCGCCACTTCCACCGCGTTCCGGCGACGTCCGGTGCTTTCTCGAGAAGGGCCAGGCGCGGCCCTGCACCGCCCCTCGCCCGCCAGGGAGGGCGGGCCGGGTGACGGACGGGGGCGGCCGCCATCAGGCACCTCCCCACTAACGGCTGCGACGCTCGGCGCCAAAATTTGATCGTGGCGGCCATCGGCGAGCGGCTGCAGACGGCAGTGACCGAGTAGGGCACCCGCACCAGGGATCGGCGCTGGACAGGGGTGAGCGAGCGAGGCAGCGGCACCGGGGAGGGAAGCGGGGCATCAGAAGGGGCAGGGAGGGCTCGCTGTAGCAGGATCAGTGGCGGGGTCCCGGGGGCAGCGCGGTGAAGGCGGCAGGACCGGTGATGGGGCTCTACTGGCTCCTTGTTCGCGGTGCCTCAGAGCCGAGGCTGCCGCTTCCCTGAAATTTATCAAGGAAGGTCGATCCCTGGGATTTACCCCTCGCCGGCGGTGTGGCTGAGCACGTACAGCAATTCCGCAAGCAGGAAAGGGAAGCTGTGCGTGTTCCGAAACGCCCGGGCTTTTCCTTCCCCTTCGCTAGCTGCCATCTTTGCGACAAACAGTGGTTTTGGGGCGAGTCTATACCCAAGTGTCGCGATAAATTTTGTGTAAAGGCAAGTCGCTTAGAAATGCTGAAATACCAGTTATTGGTGGATACAGTCTGGATCTGTGATCTACTTGGGTTTTTTTCGTTTATAAAAGCATGACATTTTTGTTGTAAAAAGCATGCGTTCTTTCCATTTTCTCTCAAGTCTAGTTGTTTGGCAGTATGATTAACTGGTTGTTCTTCTTTCTTTATTTTGAAATACATAGGATTATAACCCAGATATCTTTCTAACTGCTGCCTCTCAGAGAATACTTAAACGGGTCCCTTAGAGCACTGAGAAGATGCACATCAAATCAATTGTTCTTGAAGGTTTTAAATCCTATGCTCAGAGGACGGAAATTAATGACTTTGACCCGTTATTCAATGCCATTACTGGCTTGAATGGTAGCGGCAAGTCGAATATCTTGGACTCCATCTGTTTCGTGCTGGGAATCAGCAATCTCTCTCAGGTAAAGAGATGGGGCATTTAAGAAAGGTCTTTCGTCCGTCAACAGCTTTTCATGTTACTCCAGTGAGTAACCTCCCACAGAAGACTTAAAGTGGTGCTTCTTTGAAAGAAATGGTTTCATTATTTGGCTTTTTTCTTACATAAATCTGGGTCTCTGACATTGTTGCTCAGTTTTACATTAAGGTTGAGTTCCACATACAACAGTTACACCAAGTATGTGGCTTATGACAGTAGACCAAAAATAACCACTTAAAAGCTAACAACTTAACAAAGCCAAAGGTCTTTTGCATCTAAAGGTACTAATTTACTCACTTCTAAGAAATGTTTTCAGTTCTGGATTGAGTCTTAGTCTGGCTACCTGTTTCATTAGAAAAAAAATTTAAAATCCTTTTCATGCAATGCCTGCTGTTTAAGGTATAATATATCTGCTTTATTATCATAAAAAACTGTGCTCTGACATCAGTTTTAATCTCTGTCTGAAGGTGATTTTAAAATTTCCATTTTTTCCCATCTCTACCTTCCCCAGTTGTAGACAAAGCCAGCAGACTTCCCAGGAACACTTTCTGAATCATTTCCCTGTGAACTTCTTTGTGAAAAATAAATGCTTGTACAGTTTACTATCAGCTGGCATTTTTTACAGATGTATTCAGTATTTGTCAGGGGCCTCATGCAAAAAGTTAGCTGGATAAATAAAACTAGACTGGCACACACTTGTTACGGTTTTATGATGATAGCACCTTACAGCTCCCATGTGTCAGTTCACATGAACTCATAAATATACAACTAGATCTTAATTTTTTTTTCATTAATTTCTCCAAAACCTACAGTAGTACAATGAAAATGTGAAGTTAATTGCTTTCAAAAAAGTATTTGTCTGTTCCCTGGATTTAGGTGCGAGCTGCCAACTTACAAGATCTAGTTTATAAGAATGGGCAAGCTGGAATGACAAAGGCGTCTGTGTCTATTACCTTTGATAATTCAGACAAGAGTCAAAGTCCACTGGGATTTGAAGGTAGTAATGAGATTACTGTGACTAGGCAGGTGAGTCTTTAATATCTGTAATTTTTCATAACCTCTGTATATTTTTACCATGTTTCTGTAGTAGAGGCAAGGTTTCTATGTTGCCTCTCCAGTGTAGTTAGTTACACAAACTGCAGGAGCAGATCCGGTGTACTAGCTAGAAATGTTCATAAAGCAAGTTAAAATTTCCATTTTCATACCTTTCCTCTTAATATCTGAACTGTGTGTTAAATTTGGTCTCCAAGAACAAAGGAACCTTTCTTTTTCTGATGAAGATGTTGGGGTTTTGGTTTTTGATAATTTTTTGATTGTTTAGTTTTTTAAAGTAGATGTTTTGGAAAGTTTTTTGACAATATTGTCCTCAGTGACTAATCTTTCTTATATTTTAGTTAAATATTTTAAATGTCACACAAGTTCTGGTTTGATGTTCTGTACAGTATGCACATACATGTATATGCAAAGATATAACGTGTGATCCATTCAGATTTTTTATTCATTATTACACTTTATATTCGGATGATACCAAGCAGGTTTTTTGTCTTTGTTGTCCAGGTTGTTATTGGAGGTAGAAGTAAGTACCTTATCAATGGTGTGAATGCTGCCAACAGTCGTGTGCAGGATCTCTTCTGTTCTGTTGGACTCAATGTCAATAATCCTCACTTCCTCATTATGCAGGTATTGTGTGCATCTTTATAAAATCCAGAAAGAATAGAACTTGCGCTAAGTTTAAGACAGGGAGGACAGTGGGAAAACACTAAAGTTCCTAATTAGAGTGACATCTTATAAAGTAAAAAAGAAGTCAGTTAAGTAGTTAAGATTTCCAGTGCAGACCCTAAAACACGTCTTGTTGCACAAAACCTCACATGTGGCCTCACATGTTAGCAAACTTCTGATGTTCCCATTTGATTTTCTATTTTTTTCTCTTTAACAGATAGGTATTGCTTTTATAAATATTCTTAATGTGGCAGATTTTATTTACTAATATTTGTGCTCTGTGTTAGACAGTATCTTGAATGAAGTTGAGATATATACCTTCTTAAGTCACAATTATCAAAAGAAAGCTGAGAAATTGAGAAGACTGCAGAGGACTGAAATCCCTGAAATATTTGCAAGGAATAATAAAACAGAGCAGGATTTATTGTTTCAAATGTAACTTTCCCAAGTGGGTGGTAAAGGTGGGGGCAGTTTTGTACATACTTTCTTTCTCCCTGTTATATATAGCTGCTTTGTGATTTGTGATTAAGAGCTTATTCAACATTAGCAGCAGTAAGTCTCTACGAAAAATACTTGCATTACTCCTTTAAGATATAATCAAGACTGTGGAGGATGAGACTGAGATATGATGTAAGGGCCATTTCAAGTATATCACCTGAAAGAGTGACTTATTTGAATTTTGAAGAGTAAAACCAGATTATTGTTGTAGTAAAAAGAATGTTTAAAAGTGCTTGAACTTATGTATAAAAGTGAGCAGAAGTTTGGGGTTTGGTTTTTGTTTTTCTCTTTACTACCGCATGGTACACAACCACTGTTCTTGTTTTTTCTTTCTGTCACCAGGGACGAATTACCAAAGTTCTAAATATGAAGCCACCAGAGGTAGGAAAGCTGCGGGAGCTTTGTCTGAAGTGTTACTGAACTGATTGGAATGATAAGAAGCTGTATGTTGGGAAGGGGGCAACAAAAAGGTTGAAGGAAGATGAGTGTTCAGCTTAATTGAACCAATCTAATGTAAGAAGAAACATCAAAGTTTTTTCATTGCTTTATTTTAGATTTTAGCCATGATTGAAGAAGCAGCTGGTACTAGGATGTATGAGTGCAAGAAAATAACTGTCCAGAAAACCATAGAGAAGAAGGAATCCAAACTGAAAAGCATTCAAACGGTACTAGGTGTTATAAAATATACTTTCGTTTATGCTTGTTGCAGATAACTGAACAACTACTTTAATGTTGACTTTGACTTGTAGAATATTTCATTTCTGCACCTGGAACTAGATATCCATGCTTAAAGTTCCCATGTTTTAAGTTCAGAGTTCAGTAAACTCAGAATATAAATATTCTGTTATGTGTTTCAGGTCTTAGATGAGGAGATCAGTCCAACTTTACAGAAACTGAAAGAGGTATGGAAAAATTAGAAGGGGTAGATCCTTCAAGTACTGAAAAAATACTTTGAATTACTTGAACCAGTATGTTTTGGCTAGAAAGACAGCATATTTTCAAGCTCTGTGGAGTTTTGTAAGAGAGAGAATTTTGTCATTCCCATACAGATAATGTGACATTTTGGACTTAGAGAAAATCCTAAAGAGAAATATGAGGAGAAGGAAGAAAACAAGAGAGCTAGATAAAAATAGATTTAAAAGTATCTTAGTTCTTGAAAAACTAAGTCAAGCAATATTTTTGGTGTGCAATCAATTATATGAATATTTTATAGCTGAGAATAACATGAAGAATCTTCCTCTTACTTACAAATACTAATGTTTAGAGTGTTTCAAAGATTACTATAGTAGTCTTATGTAACATTGTTTTTCTATCAAATTTTAGAGTTTGTTTGTTTGTTTGTTTTGTCTGTTCAGGAACGAGCATCCTATCTAGAATACCAAAAATTAGTGCGAGAGATAGAACATTTAAGCCGCTTTTGTGTAGCTTATCAGTTTGTTCTGGCAGAAGAAATGAAGGTATCCTCCACTGATATGTTAAACGAAATGCAGTCTAATGTAGAGAAGTTTCAGGAATCAAGGGCTGAAATTCAAGAGAAGGTAAAACAACTTAATGAAGACATCGCAGAGATGGAAAAGGAGAAGGATAAGGTAAATGAAAACAGACTTGTGCTCATCTGAATACCTGAATACAAAGAATTTTAAGACACCAGAACTATATAGATAATATACCCTTCAATTTTAATCTTCTGATATGTTGCTTTGATTATGCATTGTTTATTGTCAGTTCATTATTGGTTTTGTCTAGAAGACATCCATTTTAAAAGGGGTTTATTTTGTCTGAAATGCAAATGAAAAATAAAATGAAAAATAACTGAAGCATAAAAGCTGTTTGTCCTCATGTTCCAGCTCTGCATTCAAAGGTAAGTTTCACCAGAGACTTTTCTCCGTATTTGTTGATGTCTCAAAAGAAAAGTAAGCAAGGTTTTGTTTGACAGGAATGAGTATTGACTTCAATTTTGGGGGCAGTAAATTTGATGAGATACAGGATGGCCCATTTTGTGTCTAAACCCACCTTCTGTACAGGGACAGTGTGCCATCTTATGGAGTGATGTAGGTCTTCAATAGTATCTTCAAGTTAAGTTGGATTTCAGAGGTAAGAGATAGTCGGACCTGTTTGTATTGGAGACTACAGCCTGCTTGGTTAGATTTCCTTCTACATAAAGCTCCGAACAGAAGACAAAATACTACAAATACTGCCTTGGTTTCAGAGGCTGAATTAAATTTCCTTTATTACTGATTGTAGGAAGTTGGTGGTAAACTCCGTGCACTTGAAGCTGCTCTTTCGGAAAATCAAAGAGTTAATACAAAAGCACAAAGTGCTCTTGATGTCAAGAAGCAAAACTTAAAATCTGAAGAGGTTAAGCACAATGAATTGGAAACACGCATGCAAAAGGTAAGATATTTGTATATAATTTTTCTTACATATTAAATTACAGTAATTTCACAACTGTAAGGCACACCCTTATGAGTAAAATTTTGGCCCGAACCCAGAAGTGCGCCTTGTATTTCGGTGTGCCTTATATAATGGACAAAGTTGTGAAATTTGCCAACCGGGCAGTGCGAGCCACAGTGGGGGGGCAGTGCCACGGGAGCACCGAATCATGAGGGGGGGGCAGGAGTGGGTGGCCACAGCCGGCAGGAGCTGCACGGGGAGGGAGGGAGCCGGTGGCCACAGAAGCTGCAAGCCGTGGCCACCCCAAGCCAACACGGAAGTGCGAACCATGGCCATGCCACAGCAGCCCTGAACCGCCGGCAGCCCTGAGCTGTGTCTCACCAAACAATTGTGCGCTCTGGACATATGTTGCTCTTAAAATTAAATGAGAAGTCTCTGCCTTGCATATTTTTGACCATTAATTGTTTTTGTGCAGAAGGATCATTTTTTAGTTGTTGGGAAGAGCAAGATAATTCTCCTAGTTCTTGGGCAGTTGTTACCACTTCCTGTATTTCATCACTCTGTAGATACTCGGTACACTCATGGGACTAGTAACACATTTGAAAATATGCAAAGACATATTGCAGGATCACAAAATTTGACAAAGGGTCATAGAAATGACCCTTTGTAGCTGATGAAATTACTTGTTGGTCCTCACCTAAACAACACGAATTTCAAGATAGTAAACTCAGATTCTCTCTTAGTTTGTTTTTTTAATTTTTGTTCTTTGTTTTGCTGAAGGATTTGAGAGCATTATTGTCAAAGGAGAAAGAAGTAAATAATCTAGAGAAAGAACTAAATGCTTTACTGGAAGAAAATGAAAAAGATGCGCATGCTTTAGCTGCAGCACAACAGCATTTTAATGCTGTGTCTGCTGGCCTGTCCAGCAATAAAGATGGTGAAGAAGCTACTCTTTCAGAACAGATGATGACCTGCAAAAATGAAATTAGCAAAGCAGTAACAGAGGCTAAACAGGTAAAAAAAAACCCCTCTACCTGTCTCAGAACTGTCTTCATGCTTTTGAAAATTGTCTGAAAACCAATTGACACATTCTTGAAAGATCAATGAAGAGGTGCAGGATATGTATGCAAGTTATTTTATATTTTGGCGTATGCATTAAACTAACTTTTTGATAAAATTAAACAAAATATCCTTGCACAGAAAAATGCTGTAGCATTGCGGTGAGGAAGTATTAGAAACTGACATTTGAGATACAAAGTAGGATTCACGGTACTCAAATGATCAATAGCATTGAATAGGAAAAAATTAGGACTGTTGTTTATGATGTACAAAGAGATTTCTTCAATTTTTAATAGAATCAAAATAAAGATGCTTGTAATTGTGAAATGGAGTTTAGAAGAAGCTATTTTCTCCTTAGTTAAATTGTATGCTCAACACACAACCGAAAGAGACAATGCTTGTTTTGTCTTAATATAGAAAACCTCTGCTGCGGTAGTTGTGATAGCGGAGTTTAAATTTCCAAAGTTCACTTTCCTTGTCTCACTTAAGGAGAAATTCTTCCTGGTAGAGTAACAAGGACAGCTGCATCCCACCTTATTTTACTTTGTTTCTTCTCAGACTCTGGCCATATTCTAATATATTACCATAGTTAAATACAGGATCTCTGGTTTTTTTTCCAAATTACCTGTGCCATTATTTTGAAAAGCTAAGTCTGTTTTTTGTCATATCTGCAACCAGTGGAAAATTTTATAAGTTACATGGACAGCTTGAATAGTGCAATTTGCACCTGCGAGATTGTCTTTGAAAATCCAGTTCCATATTTGCTTACTCCTTATAGGCTCAAATGAAATTGAATTATGCACAAAAAGAATTAAAGGCAAAAGAGGCTGAAGTTAAAAAAATGGATGAAGGCTACAAGAAAGACCAAAAAGCATTTGAAACTGTTGAACAAATGAAAATAGCCCTAGAGAAACAAATGAAGGAGCTGAACTATTCAGGTCTGTACAGACTTCTAATGCATAATTTTGGGGCAATCTGCAAAGGAGTATGGAAGTGTCATGGGTTGATCCTGACTTGATGCCAGGTGTTCACCAAAACTGTTCTGTCACACTCCTTCTCAACTAGAGAGAGGGGACGATACACCGCAAAAGCTCGTGGGTTGAGATAAGGACAGGGAGAGATCACTTGGCAATTGCTGTCATGGGCAGAATAGACTTGACTTGGGAAGATCAATTTAACTTAATTTCCCAGGGTTTATTTAGTTTCTGATTTTCTGTACCTCCTTTCCATGAGTGGTGCAAGGGGGTTAGGGAATGCAGTCATTTCATCACAGGTTATCTGTGCTACTCCTTCTTCAGGGGCAGGACTTACACACTTCCCGTGCTCCACCATGTGGTTCTTCCCAAGGGAGGCAGTTCTCCCTGAACTTTACCAGTGTGAGTCCTTTTTAAGGCCTGCAGTTCTTCACAAACTGCTCCAGCATGGGTCCCTCTCATGGGGCGCAGTCCCTCAGAAACAGACTACTCCAGCATGGGTTCCCTGGCGGGGGTCATACATCCTGCCAGCAAGCCTGCTCCATTATGGGCTCATCTGTCCATGGGTGCAGGTTCTGACAGAACCCTGCTCCAGTGCTGGTTTCCACAGACTGCAGGTGGATATCTGCTACACTGAGGACCTCCATGGTCCGTGATGCAGAGCACAGCTACCTCAGCGTTGTTTGCACCACGGGATGCAGGAGAATCTCAGTTCCAGTGCTTGGAGCACTTGGTCCCTGTCCTTCACTGGTCTTGGTGTTGCTGTCACATAATTGTCTTTCCTCTTTCCAGCCACTGCAGATAGGTTTGGCCTTTTTTACCCCCTTTCTATATATGTTATCCCAGAGGTTTCGCCACCATAAGTGATGGCCTTGGCCAGTGGTGGCTCTGTCTTAGAGCTGGCTGAAGGATGCAGGAACAAGGGAAAACAAAACAATTTATGCTCTGCTTCCCATCAGGAATTAAGAGGCAATGTTCAGCCGCTTCCTGTGAAGTAGGACCTTCAGCATGCTGTTTTGGTAGGCCATTTTAGAAGACAAAGGGCTTAATAGTGGATACTCCCTTCCCTCGTCCTTTCTATTCGCTTTTACTGATGAGCACTACTTCATAATAGTATGGAATATCCCTTGGACCCCATATCATGTCTATGCCCCCTCCCAGCTTCTTGCCCACCCACATCCCACTGGCTTTTGGAAGAGGGACTGCTGGGACAGCCTTGGTGCTATGCCAGCATGCGTAGCAGTAGCCAAAACTGTGGTACATTATGCCTTTTTAGTAGAAACATAAAGAGCAGCACTATGAGGGTTACTGTGGGAAGTCTTAGCTCCATCTCACCCAGCCCCAATGCAGGAGGGAAATGAAAAATCAAGTCCACCGCTTTCATGCATAAAGAAATTTCTCTGATCTAAACTCTGCAAATTCTTAAACTTCCAGAGAAAGCAGCTTAAAATAATTTGATTTTATCAACTTTAAGCAGAACATTTTGAAGTTCGATGGCACTATTAAATTCCAGCTAAAATTTAGATGGAAAAAAGAGATGAACACCACTATTACTTTCTGGTTTTCTGTACCTAAAATACTTCTTAGGGTTTGTTTTTTATGCTAGGTAACATTTGTTTCAGACACTACTCAAAACTGTTAGCTGATATTCCAGATTAACATTTGGAGAAGAACATTACGCTTCAAACTTTGCATGTTTGGTGTCATGATGGTATTCATTTTTTTTAGTCTGAAAATTTGCACAGAATTTTAGAAAGTCTTCCCTACATATATGTTGACAAACAATGGAGGATACCAATTTTGAAGCTAATAGATTTCTCTACTCTGCATGTTTGTCTACTGCTTGTGTTCAACTCTGAAGAAGAGAAAGAAGAAGCCCTCCTAGCAAAAAAGAAGGCATTGGTTTCTGATATCAGCCGGCTAAGAGAACTGAGTGAAAATTTAATGGCAAAATTTCCTCATCTACAGTTTGTATACAAGTAAGATTCCAGTGTGATCCTGAAAGACACTTGAAAGGGCTTTTGAGGCCCTTTTACCAGATAATTGTACCAGTGTCTTAGCTCTTGCTTTCCTCTTAGTGCCAGTGAATAATGACTGTCTTATCTGTGCTGCAAATAAAGGGGGAGGTCAGGGGCAAAGTTAGGAAATGTTGTTATCTTACCAAAGTCACTAGAACTTAAAAGTTTGGTCTGGTGGCATTTTCAAGTCATAACTTCAGTAGCTAAAGCCACAGAATCCAAAGGTCTAAACTGGGAAAATGTAATCATTGTTTCTTGCCTGTAGACACAAGTGGACTTGCTCTTTGGAGGTCAGCTCCAGTCCCCAGGTTTTATTTTTCGTGTAATAGAATGAACATACTCCTTTAGCTGTGGCAATATCAGAACCCATTGGAAAAATCAACTGAAAGAACATCTAAATAAATCAAGAATTACATTCTTTTCATGAATATGTAACTGACTCTATTTCAAATCTCTTCCTGTGAAGTATTTATTTAACCATTTTTTGCATGGAATTCTTTTTCTGATAGAATTTAGAAAATAGAGAACAATAAGCATAATGGGTTTTAAATAGAATTTTTTAAAGATGCATGAGAGAAAAACAAACATGATTCATACTCCTAATTTATATTTTCTTGAAGACATCCAGAAAAAAATTGGAACCCAAACCAAGTGAAAGGCCTTGTTTTGTCTCTTTTCACTGTGAAAGATCTACGCAATGCCAAAGCCCTGGAAGCAGTGGCCAGAGGGAAACTCTATAACATTGTTGTGGACACAGAAGTAAGTTTATTGTGTTACTTTGAAACTCTGAATTTTGAGATATGGTCATATGATTTGTGGCCAGCAAGCATGTGCCTCCTTACTGAATGCTTGGGAGGGGTTTGGACCCATGTACCTATTTTAATGGGGTCAAGAAAGTCTACATAGTTGGTGGCAATGTGTTCTTCCGGTGCCCTATTGTCTCACTTTAAAAAATGGCTTGTGTACTCAGGTATGCTTTGTAACTATTTTTCATTTGAGGTTACTGGCAAAAAGCTCTTAGAAAAGGGTGAACTAAAGCATCGATACACCATCATTCCATTAAACAAAATTTCAGCCAGGTGTATTCAAGAAGCCACAGTCAAGTTGGCCCAAAGCTTGGTATGTAAATAAATACACTTTTTACACTATATTGCTTCCCATTTTCATTTTATTTCTGTACTAAAAACTTGGGATTCTTAATGATTATTGCAACACAAATTTCTGCAAGGTTTGAAGATATATTGATTTTGTTTTCCTTTGTATCCTTTCAATTTTTTGAGGTTTAAAGGAGTGTTAATTATTCCACTTGTAATTGAAATAGTTTTCAAATTTGAAACTTCTTATAACTTAAGGCATACTAATTGCATTTCATTTGATTTCTAGGCTGGCCATGGTAACTTGAATTTAGCCCTTTCTCTAATTATATATGAATCTGACCTGCAAAAAGCAATGGAATTTGTCTTTGGAACAACATTGGTCTGTAATAACATGGATAATGCTAAGAAAGTGACTTTTGACAAAAGGATAATGACAAAAAGTGTTACTCTTGATGGAGAGGTGTTTGATCCCCAAGGAACTCTGCACGGAGGCAATTGCTGTTTCTATTCATATAATACTAATAATATTATGTGTCTGTTTATATATTTATAGCTCTTGAATATTAACAGTGGCCTTTTTATTTATACACATTCTTACTGGGAATGATCTGTTTGAGCTAAAGTTGTTTTGAGCTAAAATAATAAGTTTAAGAAAAAAATAATTACGAATTCCATATAAAGTAATTCAGATTTTGAATATTTAAATCTTATTAGACTGTATAATCCTCTTGGAAGCAAAAGAACTTGGAGTTGAAGCACTTTTTGAAGTAATTAATCACTGGTTTGTGATAATTTCATAAATTATGGAAAATTAACTGTTTGCATAAGACATGCACACAGTATTCAAAGCCTGCAGAACTATGTTCTGTAACAGAGGAGGTAGTCTTTCTCCTCTGAGAATTCTAACTTTAGCCTAGCTCCCTTATCTGTTTCTCAGCAGATTAAATTAACAACCTGCCTCATAATTAATGTTTAGAATTTGCAATTAGCACTGGTGAATCCATTGGTCTAATTCCAATCAGCCTGTTTTTTAAATTTTTTCATTGAACAGGTGCACCTTCACAGGCTGTACCAATATTGTCTAAGCTTCAAGAAGTGAAAGCTGTTCAAATAGAACTCAAGGAAAAAGAATCTGAACTTGCAGCTGTAGAGAATGAGTTGGCAAGCTTGAAGACAGTTGCTGCAAAGTAAGGTTTCCAGTATACAATCTGTGTAATTTCTTTTAATATGATTGAGTAAATTTAATACAATGAGTTGTTTTGGGAAGCCACAGGCCTTTTGAGAATGTGATATGCAGAAAATAATTCCCTTCCTCCCCCTCCTCCCAATATAATTAGTAACCTCAGCAATCAAAAAGCAAATTCAGATTTTAAAGAACACATGCAAAAAGCCCTTTGTTTTGGATTGTACAGGGGAAAAACAGGGTACACATTGATGTCTAATTGAAATTGGTTGAATTTTCATGAAGTCTACTGAAGAATGGATCTGTTACAGACATATTTTTAATACCTGTACAGAATTCCATTTTGTGGTCAGTCTTATTTTTCTTGTAAGAAAATAAAACGATGTTAAAAAGGACTATCTGTGTGATACTATTGTAAACATTTAAATTAAGTAAGTATATTTGATTTTCAGCTACTCAGTTACTGAATACAATATTAAAAGATGGAATAGAAAAATATATTTAGGCAGTTCTGCAAAAATGCCATAAGGAGGTGGTGTTGCATAACATACTATCCACCACTGATTTTATTTTTTCAAGTTTCTTTGAGCTGCAGTAGACTTTCAGAAATATAGCTAAGAGGAGGAAAGAACTTTTGCTTTTAAATATCTTTTCTTTAATTCTTCAGTTTAACATCTGTCATGCTGCCAGCTGGGGAAAAAGTGGTCTCTGAATTGTTACCAAATTCCATGAGTTGCATTTGTTTTAGTACGTCAGATCAAGGTTAAGTAGCAGGAGCTACATTTGTAATAACTTATACGTCTACATACCTCACAATCATTATTAAAGTAGTTATATCAGATTTTCATTCATCTAAACTTGTTTGCCCTACTGTCATCACTTTATCTCACATGAGAAATGAAATATAGATATTCATCCACTTACTTCAGCTTTGAAAGTGAGTACCCTTCCATATAGCAGTGTGTGTCACTACTGTCTCCAAAGGTACCAGCAACTGAAGCAGCAGTGGGAGATGAAGTCTGAGGAAGCAGAGCTGTTGCAAAAGAAGCTTTGTCAAAGTGCTTACCACAAACAAGAGGAAGAGCTGCTTGCCCTGAAGAAAACCATTGGTGATAAATGTGTTCTTACTCTTTTAACTGCAAATTAATTACTGAGAATGAGATGGATATCAGGTTGTTTGAGTAACAGAATCTTTACTTAAGAAAGAAGTACTTTTCACTTTAAAAATACTAGCTTTATATTTTGGAACATGTAAGAAACACAGAATCACAATGTTCTTGCATAGAGGTGATTCATTTAAAGGTAGTCATTCTCTTATAGTAAAGGTTATACTCATATTGAATATTTTTAATATACTTCGTAAGAAAGGAAAATACATCTTTGCAGGGAAGTTTAAAAATTTATTTAATCCACATATTTGAGAAATCTTTGCTTTTTTCAAGCAATCTGTTTCTGTAGATATTTGAGATTAGTAATATAATTGCTTAACAAGAAAGCATTGGAAAGAAATGTGTTTCATACAGCTAAGGAAAGAAAAAAACACACAAAATGCAGAAACAAGTAAAATGTATAAAAATTTGATAGAAGTGTTACATATCTAGACATAGTATTCTAGGGATGTAAATCTAAAGATGAGAACAGTGCTCAATCTCAGTGCTCTACTTCTTGATTCAGCGGATTGTGAAGAGACATTAAGCAATACTGAAGAGAACAAAAAGAAAGCAGAAAAAAAATACAAGGAATTAGAGAATAAAATTAAAAATGCAGAAGCAGAGGCTCTAAAAGAACGAAAAAATGCGGAGCAGAAGCTAGACAATGCCAAGAAAAAGGCAGACACTTCAAGCAAAAAAATAAAAGACATGCAGCAGGTAAAACTTCATTTCTGTTGGTAGTTCTCTTAATGTTAAAAGTGGCCACAAAAAATGAGAAATTTTGATTCTCCTGAGGTTTTCATGTTGTCAGTTTTGAGACTTAATATATTATTGTGCAGTCACTTACATAGTCACAGAACTGATGTTTTTTGTCTTTTTCTTTCTTTGCTTTTGTGAGATTGCATTCTTGCTCAAGAACGGGTGCTGTTAATCTTCTGCAGCATTTACTAAATCAAACTGAATCTTAATTCTTTCCATCAAACTAAATCTTAACTCTTTCCATTTAAGTATAACTAATAAATTGGAAAACGACTCTTTAGGAAGTCAAAGCTTTAGTTCTGGAACTTGAAGAGCTGAAACAAGAGCAGGCCTCCTATAAACAACAGATAGCAGCTACAGAGGAAGCAATCAAATCCTACCAGGATCAAATTGATGTTATGGCGGCTGAAGTGGCTAAGACACAGGTAAAAGTGGATAAATACTGTGTTTTGTTGTCTATTTTGATGATCCTCTGAACCTAACATTATAATGTGTATTTTTTTCTGTAGACTTGCTTACTATGCTCAGTCAGCCTAGGTAGTTATGTTTTTTGCTTCACTTTCACATCAATTTTTTCTCTTTGCTGTGTCAGTTCTAATATGGCTTTAAGACCACCTTTAAAAGAGGCAAATAAATGTCTGCTGATTTGCTTTTTCAGGAATCTGTAGAGAGAGCACAGAAGGAGCTTGCCAAGCAAAAGGAAGTAATTGCATTGCATGATAATGCAATTAAAGAAAAATCTGCAGAAATGGTAAAATACAGAGAACAAAATAATGAATTACAGCTTAAGGTTAAAGAATTAGAGCACAGCATCACCAAATATCAACAAGAGGCTGCTGATGCTGCTGCCAAGGTATTTAAAAACTGGGCTTTTCTTCAGATCTTGTGACCAAGAATGGTTATTTCCCTTGCCCCATGCAAAGTAAATGGCTGTCATATTTTCAGCTCTCAATGTGAAAAGTTTTATCTGAGGAAGAGGGAGTAGAAATTGTACATTATACAGGAGCTTATCTTACGGAGTAACAGAGGATGGATCACGGTGAGAAAGTGATCAGTAAGAGCATTCTGAATGTGGAAAAATTAGATAACTAATTAAAGAAGGTAATTCCATGGTGTAGTGACATTGGTATAGTTCAGATGTAGGAAAAAAGTGCTGCAAGTAAGTAAGTAAGATATACATGAAAGCTACCTTAAATTCTTGGTTTGTCCACAATGAAGGAAATCACACAAAGCATTGTATGATATGTAGCTGTGCTGCATTGGGGTAAAAGAACTAATGTGTTAAAGTAATTTCAGAATGTAGATGGAGGGTTGTGGATGATACAATTCTTCCAAAGCCATCTTCCCCTGGCCCCTGGAACTTGCTGTAATAGATAAGGTATCTTAGATACCAAGGTTGAGCCAAATTCCTTAAGAATTTGGTCACTCTCCTAACACTTTGGAAGATAATTGGTCAGAAATTAGTCTGTGCAATTGGTCAGTTCACCTTTAGAGCTTCTCACAGATTGGATGCTGTTCTTCGCATAAACTTTTATTGGCTGTAGTTTCAATCCCCCCTGAACCTATACATATAGCTGTCTGCCCTTTGTTCTTTGAGAATCCTGCTTGACACCCTTTGCATGAAATAAAGACTCTTGTGGAACTCATCGAGTAAGGTCTCCGGTCTTTCTCTGCTGATGAAATGTGAGCTTGCTGAGAGCTAGCTAAATCGAATTAGCACTCTCTGGTCCTGGCAAATACCACCAGGGACCCAAAAAGAAAGTCACAGAGGGGTTTTGTTTTGTTTTGTTTTTTGTGGTTTTTTGTTTGTATGTTTTAATTTTTAGTTCACATTAGAGAAGTGTGAGAAAAAAGCCTCAGCATATCTTTTTGTTTACAGGTGGACAAAATGCTGAAAGAATACAAGTGGATAGCTTCAGACAAGTCACTCTTTGGCCAGCCAAACACAGCCTATGATTTCAAAAGTATCAACCCTAAAGAAGCAACTCAGAAGCTACAGAAGTTGCAGGAACATAAAGAGAAGTTGGGAAGGCATGTGAACACGAGAGCTATAAATATGCTTTCTGATGCAGAGGAAAGGGTAAACATTCTGTGCTTTAATATATAAAGACTGGGCAGGCTGGTCATATGATATATATATATACAATATATATAGATGTATAATGTAGCTTTATGTTTTCACATGGTCTGTTTCTCAGTACATCAAAAATAAAGCTAAACCTTCATGAGATAGCACGAAACCTTTTGCTGATTCCTTCATACTAATTTACATCTTTGAACTGTTCATTGGCACACCAGGTTTTTAGGTTACTCACAGTCTTGACTTTGGATTGTAAAAAATACTATTTTATTCCTTTCTATGCCAGTTCATCCTAAGTTGAAGCATTAGCAAACTTTGTGGCATCCCTTAGAGTATCTAAGAACTATATAGTGTTAAAATTGCAGATCAAAACAGTATTCATCTTCAAGCATGATAAACTTGATGGTGTAGCAAGGTTGTCTTAATTTAATCTGTATCTTCAGGCTATTCCAGTTTAACTGAAAACTGCCCACTGATTTTATCCTTCGACTTTTCTAGTACTCTTCCTCCTATCAGCCTCCAGAAACATCCTTTCTTCTATGAAAAAGCAAATGAAACATTATTAACTGAGAAGTGCAACTTTCAGAGCAACGTTGTCTTTCCCCTTTGCTGATTGTTGAAAACGCTGATGCTTTAATTTGCAAATATTCTCAAAATTTACACCCCACATGCAGCTAAATGAATGTAGTGGATTTTAATCTTGTGGTCAATGACTGTTTCATAGCTACACAATGGTACAGGGAGGCTGTAAGGTTAGCACAAAATGCATTTGAGCCAAAGTTCATTGAAATCAATCTTTTCTTCTCGTTGCAACAGTTCAATGACTTAATGAAGAAAAAAAGAATTGTAGAGAACGACAAGATAAAAATTCTTGCAGTTATTGAAGAGCTTGACCGGAAGAAAAAACAAGCTCTAGAAATTGCTTGGAAAAAGGTATGACACTTGAAATTTATTTTCATGATTTAGTAGAGGATCAGATTTATCTTAGATTACATATTTCCTTGGGAAAAAAAGTCTGGTTTTAGAACTAATATCCCTGACCTGTATTTAAAAATAACCACTTTATTTTTTCCTGTTTATTCCTACTTTTGAGAATAAGACATGAATTCTCTTAGAATTGTAAAAGTCCGGTTAAACTTGCAGAACTACCTTCTCATTCCGTTTTAGTACCCACAAAAATTTCACTGAGATTAAGAAATATTGAAATACAATCGGATTTTATTTTGGGTTTTTTCTTAAAGCAATATTTTACCAGAGTTAAAGTTTTTTGGTTCTGTGTTGTGCTTTGCAGTGCAGGCTGTGGACCTGGGGTACTGCTCCTGCTACTGTCAGGATACATAATATTGGGGTAGAGCAATGTCTGATTTATGTTTTGGTTACCTAGGCACTCTGCCTTTTTACCAGGTCTCTCGTATAATGAATTATAACAGAAGTATAAAACTGTCCCTTTCTAGATAGAAATCTTTTGACACTTTCTTTTCTGCTGTACAGCAAAACTTGTGCTTTTTGGCCTTTGAGAAAAATGATTTTAACTGAGATTAAATTGCATGTAGATGAAGTATCTGTTTAATTATTAATTATCCTGTCTGTACTTAGGAGATCACTGACAAAATGGCACCTTCTCATTGTAAAAATCGTATTTGGCAGAAATTAGTGAGCTGTAATGCAAAAGTATCACATGGTGGAATTAAGCCTGTTTTCAGATAAATTCCTAAACCTAGGAAATCTTAATCTGCATTTATAAAATTGAATTCCATCCCATACCAGGACACTGCTTAAGTAAACCTGGGAAGAAGAAGAGTGGGGAAGATGCCAGCATGTATATCTTACATGGTGATTGTACTTTGAGTAGTCCATTAATTGGAAGAAATTGCAATTTGCCAGTTAATAAGTCTGAGTTAGGACATAACCAATTTCCTTGGCTGATTGCATAAAGAAACCTTCCAATACATCTTTCATTGGATCCTTCTAAAATGCTTAGTACGAGGTGTCATATATCCTTTGGTGTTGCTTCTTTTTTCAGTACAGAAAAAATAAAAGCTAGTGTTTTCTCACTGTTTTGTATGTGACGCTGGAAGTTAACATGTTGAACTGGGAAAGATGTCCTGAGTGTCGTGCTGCTCACCACTAAGTTTTTCACTCTTATGTGCTCTTGGTCAAAAGCATGTTCGTATCTTTTGTGGTCTGACTTCTAGGTGAATGAAGACTTTGGTTCCATTTTCTCAACACTCCTGCCTGGAGCCAGAGCTATGCTAGCAGCCTCTAGAAATCACAATGTCTTTGTTGGTATGGAGTTCAGAGTTGCCTTAGGAAAAACCTGGAAGGAAAACTTAACAGAACTAAGTGGAGGACAAAGGTTGGTGAATTAATTTGTTTTCCATTGTCATCGTGTATGTAATTGATATGTCTAACTAATTAAAGTTCTGAGAAGCAAAAAAATTAATCTTTTCCTTGTCAAGTCAGGGACTCTGCCTCCTTCCAAGTGGACTCAATATTGGAAGCATTATTAATACATTCTGACAGTATAAGATAACAAACAAGATTTTACTCTCGTCACACAAAAGTGGCAAACCCCCCCCCCACATTTAACTCTAGGTGATACTGATGTATGTTGAATTAAACGCTCATCTCCTTGAATTGTAACCACAAAAATCTATATAGACATGTATTTCCCTGGTATAAAAGTAGTGTCATGGCAGCAGTTTTCTCAGTTTTTCTCTATGTCAGCTGTGTAGAGTATGTGCTTCTTTGCAATTGCTCAGGAAAAAAAATCTTAACAAACTGAAAAGCAGCAACAGAATTTGGGAAGAGGTGAGACAGAGATACAGAACTTTCTAAGGACAGAATACTTGAAGAACCAGACATGGAAAAACTTTTTGCAAAACTCAGAATTGGAAACAGAACACACAATAGCAGAATTTTAACTATCATCACCCAACTACTGTGATCTTTCAATAAGAAGTAGTAATATTTGCTGTTTCTGACAGAAATGGGAAAACTCATTCCCTGTCTTCATAATCATAGTAGCAATATGCTTTTGAGGGAGCATTTTAGAATCATGGAATCATTTAGGCTGGAAGAAATCACCTAAGATCATCAAGTCCAACCATTAGCTTAACTGCCAGGTCCACCATTAAACCATGTCACTAAGCTCCACATCTACGTGTCTTCTAACTCTGATCATGAATGATGACTCAACCACTTCTATGGGGAACCCATTCCAATGCTTGATAACCATTTCAGTGAAGAAATTTTTCCTAATATCCAATCTAAACCTAACCTGGTGTAACTTGAGACCATTTCCTCTTCACCTGTCTCGTTACCTGGGAGAAGAGGACAACCCCCACCTGGCTATGCTCTCCTTCCTGGTAGCTGCAGAGAGAAATAAGGTCCCTCCTGGGCCCCCTTCTCTCCAGGCTAAACAACACCAGCACCTGCTCCTCATCAGACTTGCGATCCAGACCCTTTATCTCTTTCACTGCCTTTCAACAATTGTTTTTAGAAGCCTTCCAGATGAGAGTAAAACATAATTTTCTTGTCTCCATACTAGATCATTGGTGGCCTTATCCTTGATATTAGCCATGCTCCTCTTCAGGCCTGCCCCAGTTTACATCTTGGATGAAGTGGATGCAGCCCTTGATCTCTCTCATACCCAGAATATTGGGCAGATGCTTCAAACTCATTTCAGACACTCTCAGGTATGATCTTGTAATTTTTCTGGTAATAGAATGGTTTGGGTTGGAAGGGGCCTTAAAGATCATCTAGGTCAATCCCCTGCCACAGGCAGGGACACCTTCCAGATTGTTGAAAGGTCCATCCGTTATTTCCAAAGACAGTCTGGCACTGAGAACTCTGGGCTGTTTACCTCTTTTGTTCTAGGGATGTTTGTTCTGAGTTGTTTCAGCTGAAAGCTAGACTGACATGGCAATGGTGAAACTTGAATGTTTTTGCTGTGGTGGTTAAAACAGAGCAATAGGGAGGACCATCTGTGATATGTTCAATTTTAGGCATGACAACATCCTGAATTCTTTTTTCCTAGAGCTCTTTAACTTAAGTTTAAAGATATTTCATGTTGATCCTATTGAAATAAGTCAGGCACTACTGGAAAGGATCTCTCTATCATTGTGATCTGTACATGAAAAAAAAGCAGGACCTGTCTCTGATGTAAGCACTTGACCATTCAATAATTTGAGAATGAGGAGGGGAACATTCAGAAACAGTATTGCAAAATAATTGTAGTAGTTTATTTTGACTAGGTAAGATCCTACATTCTTTCATAACTAGTTGCACAGTTTTTTTCTGTGTTCTCTTCCACCTTGAACAGCCATCCTGTATTGTGGACTGTATCCCAGGCCAAGTGCTGGGATATGGACAGAAGTGGCATTAGCTGCAGAAAAAGTGGGTGCACCTTGACATGTGTAGCACATTCCATTTAGAATATTTTTTAAGAGTATTACTGAGGTATTAGCCAAATGAAGCAAAAGGGGTCGTCTCTTTGGAAGCCTTTTCATGTTGTTTGGATGGCATCATTTATTTTAAGTGTTTCTGGTTTGTTTTAGTTTATTGTGGTGTCCTTGAAGGATGGAATGTTCAACAATGCAAATGTCCTCTACAAGACCAGGTTTGTGGATGGTGTATCCACTGTTGCAAGATACAGTCAAAATCAAAACAGAAAAAAAGAGTCTGCCTGCAAAAAACCTGAGAAAAAGCATAAAATACTGAAGACAGTAACAGGACCTGTAGAGTTGGAGTGCAGTCTTGCATGTTAAGTGTTCCCTGTTGCTTTTAAAGTTTTTAATGTGCTAAAATTCTTTGCTTTTATTTCATATCTGCATTTTATTAGGAATTTAATTTCATGGGAAATAGTCTTTTTTAAATTAAAATTTGCCTAATAGAACTATTTTAATTTTAAACAATTTTAATCTTTACAGTGAAAGCGATTCCTGTCATTCCTCTGTAACATTTACAAATAAATGTATAGAAGCAGTAGCTTTGTAAACATAAAGCCTTTAGATGAGGAAAAACTGATTCAACTACCAGTGTTCTACAGCATTCAGAAGACCTGTTGCAAAGTGTAGTAACAGTCTTCCTTGCCTGTTGTCAAATTCCAAAGAAAAGTGTCATACCAATTTTTGTTGGTATGTACAGTAATTTCACCGACCATAAGGTGCACTGGACTATAAGGTGAACCCCCTGAGAGTCAGCAACTTTCACAACTTCGTAGATCATATAAGGCGCACTGGACTATAAGGCGCACTATTTTTTTTGCAGCAAAGAGCTGTGCGGCGTGCAACAGAGTAACGAATTACTGGCAGGTGCTCAATTTGCAAACATTTTTCAAAGATCGGTGTAGCCTTTAAACACAGCCCCAGGCGCCCTCCCCGTGCAGCGGGCCCCGGCACTCCCTCCCGCCTCTGGCGCCAGCTGGCACGGCTCCCACTGCGCAGCTGCGTTGCGTCCCGGTTTCCCCTTGGCTGGTGGCGGCGCTACTTCTCGGCGCTTTTTCACTGCTTTCCCACAGCGATTTTTCGCTGCTTTTTCGCTGCCTTTTCCCCACTTTTTCACCCTTTTTACGCCGCATTTCTGTGGCGCTTTTTCGCCGCTTTTCAGCGCTTTCACGCTGCCCTTTTTTGCCACATTTCCGTGGCACTTTTTCGCGGGGCTTTTTTTGCTATTTTCCACAGCGATTTTTCACCACTTTTTCACCACTTTTCTGCGGTGATTTTTCGCAGCGATTTTTTGCCGCTATTCTGCGGCAATTTTTCACTGCTTTTTCGCCATTTTTCACAGTGCTTTTTTGCTGCCTTTCTGCGGTGATTTTTAATCACTGCTTTTTCGCCGCTTTTTGCAGTGTTTTTTTGCCATTTTCTCACCTCTTTTCCACAGCAATTCTGTGGTGCTTTTTTGCTGCTTTTCAGCGCTTTCCCGTGGCACTTTTTCGGCGCTTTTTGGCACTTTCCCGTGGCACTTCTTGGCGCTTCCCCACGGCCACGCCGCTTCCCCCTGCTTCTCCCCGGCTGGCAGCCACGGCAGTTCCCCATTTTCCCCTCCCAGCAGCCGCGGCTCCCACGGTTCCCAACTCCCCCCACACGGCTGCAGCTCCCGTGGGTCCCCACTCAGCTTGCAGATCGCACTTCCAGGTTTGCAATTTTCTGAACTTTGTAGATCAGATAAGGTTCACCAGCGTATAAGGTGCACTTCCAGGTTTGGGGGAAAATTTTAGTCAAAAGGGTGTGCCTTATAGTCGTGAAAATACTGTAATTGTTCGTTAAGATGCAAAGCAATCATCAGCAACGTAACATCCAAGCTATTTTTACGATATTTAACCTGTCATTATTACAGTAATTTCACACTTATAAGCCGCACATTACAATACAGGGTGTGATAAAAGGTATCTATTCTATCACCATCTGTTGAGGGTGGGGGCAGTGATCCTTATCTCCACGGCAGATATTCCGCTAATGGGTCATCATTGAAACCAGGTGGAGCATTGTTCTTTTTCTTTTCACAACTCATCCTTCATCCCATTAGAAGTTGCTCTAGCCAGGGGGAAGAGCCCAACATTTCTTACCAAGATAAAAACAGAGGTTTTGGGACACTAAGGGAGCCCCTTTCTCCAC
>PYHW01009287.1:703099-714916 GCA_013186435.1 Turdus rufiventris
CTGGAGCTAAGGAGTGTCCATGCAAAACAATTTTGAGAAGAGCAGTGTTCCACCTGGGTACCAACTAGGCTCAACTTTGTCCCACACAGCTCAGTAAAGTGCTCTCTTGTGCATCCTTTGGGGGAAAAAGTTCTCATTTAAAGTTTGGGAGGCCGAGGTTGCCAGCTGGGGAAGGCATAGTCTCAGTCAATCCATGCTGAGGTCAGAGAAGGAGGAAGAAGCGAAGTTAACAGTACTCTGCCTTTCATAATGCACAGACAACAGACTGCAAGGGAGGAGCAAGCAGAAGCAGAGGTGGGTGTCAGATGAAACCCTGCCCCTGGGAAGCCACAGGAGTCAAACACAGGCCTCAAAGGAAGCATTTTGTTCTCTACAGATAACAAACACCAGCACTACCGGAGTAGACACCAGTTAACAGATCTCTACATACAAAAAATATAAGAAAACTAAATTTGCTTTTACGTTCTGTGCTGGTGGATTTTCAACAGTTTTTTTTAAAGGACAAAGAGGGTCTGAGCAACATTCTTCTGCCGATTAAAAAAAAAAAGCATCTTGCCCTTGCGTTTTTTATGTTGCACACTTACAAACATTCTAGGGCAGATAGAGGTATTTGCTGATAAAACAACCAACAATCAGCTTAAGAGTAAAAATAATACTAATGGGGAAAAGAATTTAAGGCATTTTTTTATTTTGGCCAGGAATGATGCATCCTACAGAGAAATCTTCATTTCCCCACTTGGTTTTCAGATCACTGCACTTTTTTTTTGTTTTACATGGCACTTTGAAATTTATGTTTTACAACTTAGTCAAGATTTTCAAGTGTTTTCTTCAACACCAACGCCCTCTCTTGTAGCTCAGGCCTGCTATCTGATGCCATCGTAGACAATGAATTAATGAGGAGCTCTCTGTTTTCTCGTGTCAGGCTTTCCCACTGTTGAGCTTCTGTGCAGATAAAGACAGATAAACATTGGATATGAACACCAGAAAACAAAACAAAAAAATTCCAAAAGGACATTGTTTTCCCCAGAAAGGCTAAAAGAGTGACTGCTTCAACCTTTCACTCACAGCCCATACTGTGCTTCCAGAAGAATTCAGATTCACCTGGACGCTCAGGTGCATGTGCTGCCTCCTGCCAGAGAGTTGCACCTCTCTATACCAGATGTCTTTGTCTAAGCCCACAACGTGTGAACACAAGGGCCTGAAGAACCACATGTTTCCCATGTTGCAACTGGTTCATGAAAGAGGCATGTAAGATTTTTGCCAGAAAAAAGGAAAAACGAAATGCATACCAGAAACCCAAAACAAAAATTTGCTATATAACAACTGCAGACACATATGAGCTTGAGCCCTAAGAGGATCTCGCCCTATGAAGTCAGTTCTGCAAGGCTTGAATACTAAATAATAAAGAGAAACCAAACTTGACGCTGAAAAGATATAACACTCTTCTGTACTAAGAGGAGCTCCTTCTATGGAGGTGAAACATAACAGACAGATCTGACAAGACAGTTCTGTGAGCTCCATGTGGGACCCGCCCCTTGCTGAATGTTTTCCTCATGAAAGGAATATCTAACGGTACTTTAGAACCTGGTATTATTAGCCTTGGTTACTTCAAGGCCTCTCCTATTTCCAAGTCCCAGCTCCCCCAGTGCTGCAAGAAGGTAAGGCCATCTCTTCAGAGTTCCAGGCTACACAGCCAGGCACCATCTTTACCAAGCAGTGGGTCTTCCAGGTGGCAAGCAAAAAGTTCTCACCTTGTAATTTGGTGAGCAGCAGTTGTATCACAGACAAAGCTTCTGTTCTTATGGATGTGTAGCTTTTGTTTTCTAAGGGATTGAAAGAAAAGAGACATGAAAACCCAAAACTATGTTGACAACCAAATGCACTAACCTTACAATAAGCAGCCAGCTCTGTGACATCCAGACTACTTTTATTAACACAGCTCACTGAGCTCTTGTTTGTGCTGCCCGTTGGCAGTGCACTTGAACACTAGGCACATCTGAATGGCAGAAAGTCAACAGCTGGAGGTTGACAAGTCATCTAAACCTTGTGCATTACCTCTGCCATTACCACAGAGCTACTATTCCTTACATATTCCAACAGGGAACAAATACTGCCATAGCTGCAGGGTGATGGCAGACAAGTTCTGTGCATGACAGAACGTTCTAGCCATTTGTACTGGCTGGAGACTCTACAAATATTAATAAGTAGCATTAAGTGAGGGTACATAAACCCCATGCCAGCCATCAAACACAACCTTGTCACACAAAGTTACTTGGTCTCTGAGCTAAAATCTTACTAAGGTGAGGACCCTAGTCCTCATTCTGAGGAAAGTTTTAGGTAAAATAAACTTTCTCCAAAGGGGTCTCTGAATTGGTAGCTAGCACTAAAGTAGGTGCTGCCTTTAAGCACACCAGAAACAAGACCACATGCAGGTATGAGATAATGGGGCACTGTTACAGTCACAGGACAAGTGGGAACACTATCAAAGTAAGGAAGAGGCCGATGACTGTCAACATATAAGCAGCACTTACAGATGGGTGCCCTGCTCCAGTAGAGCACAAACTGCCTCTACAAGCCTTGGAGCTTCATGACTGGCTATCTGGGAAAATCTGAGGTATCTTATGGATACTATAATCTTGCATACATAATGCATATGTATCTAAGAAATCTGAATGGTGGAGGAGAAAAGTTTGTGCTTTATTAAATCAGGAACAGTTTGTGTTCTGAGAGCTTGCATGGTCTGCTGTCTGCCTCTCCATCTCCTTGTAGAGCTCTCTTGCACAAGAGGAATGCACTTCTCTGTAAACTGCACCCTGCACAGTACTGCCTTGAGTACTGCAACTTCACAATAACCACACTGTAGTGGAAGGAGCAGCTAAATATTACGTCTGACAACTGCTTATTCTGCATTTCCTCTACCACACAAATCCCCAGAGGACAATGGCATTAACAAGCAATTCCTCATCCATCACAAACCAGTAGAAGTCCATTTACCTAAAGAATGGGTGATAGAGGAACAGGTTTCCAACAGTATTTCTGTCAAAGCCACAGGGTCAGAGTGCTCTTCATCAAACAGCATTAGCCTGTCAAATGCAAAAACAGTCAGGCACTATGCATCACTGGGACAGAAGCCTGCTCAACTACTCCAAGAATTCAGTGTCATCAAGTCCATTAAATAGTTTCAAGCAAGACAGAAGACAAATCACTGAAGTGGACTGCAGAAAGAATTACCCTTGGAAGTAGGCATTCATGGCTTGTAGCACTCCAAGCTGCACTTTCCAAGTGCTGAGTTTCAGACGGTCACACATTAACTTGCAAAACTCTTGGCGATAGCAACCTACAGGCCAAAAAAGGACATCGTGTTACCACAGGGAAAGGCAGAAGAAAACACACTTACTGGTCTATGTCCAAAGTGCTCCTCAACAAATGGCATCAAGCCAATCACTCAATATGGCAAGGTCAACATCCTGTAATCCTGTAATGAGTGACCCTGAAAATCTTCACTCACTCATTACAAATACTGGCAGATGAAACAGCTGCATACTCTGGCATGCTAATAAAACCAACCTTTTTCCATCCCTCTCTAGGTATTCCCAGTTCTTCCGCCTTGTACCAGCTTTGATGCAAACATAAACACAGGCAGCAGAGTTAGGCTTCTTTTCATTAGGCAAGCCACCTTACTCATCCCGCATATCTATAAATTCAGAACATTTCTGTGAAGTGAATTTAAAACAACAATAAAGATTTTTCCCAAGGATGGGTTATTTTGCAGGAAAGCCGTTGGGGCAGCTTTCTCACTGAAGACACTTACAAGCTGCCTGCAATGAGATCCATCTCAATATATCTTTTCCTGCAGTCTATTCATTGTGCATGTGATCTCCATGCCCTTCCCTTCTTCCACTTTTCATTTTAAGAGAAAATAGTTTGCTCTGCATTTCATCAGCTGACTTACGCTGTGTCTCCGGGCTCCTCGGCCAGGCTTTGCCCAGGGTCTCGAAGGCACAGATCAGGGACTCCATCTGAACCTCTTTCTCCCTCATGTCCTCATCCTCTTCATCGTGCTTTGGAAAAGCTGCTCCCATGCTCTCCAGAGAGTTCTGCAGAGGCCATGGGGAAGGTGTGACTGACAGAAGGATGAGGGCAACATGGGCACACACTGCAATGCAGCTCAGTCTTCCCCTGCAGTCTGCACACACCAGCCCTCGTGCCCAGCTCTGGTGCTGCTGGCAGCCTGCAAAGGGCACAGCAGGCTCTGTGGCCTGGACCCAAACATGTGCCTGTGCTACACGAGTCCCACTCCCAGAGCTGCAATGGTCTGCTCATACTGAACACGAGCACTCTACACAACAGCAGGAATTAGCTTGTCAGGAGGTAACAGGACAGTGGTAGACATCACATGCAGGACTCTGTCTAGAGAACAGTCGAGCTAATTCAGAATTTGGGCAGCATGGGTAGAACCACTGTAGGGCTCACCAGCTGTCTGGAATTCAGCCCCACTAAAGATCTGTATGAATGTGGGGAGTCCCTCATCTCATCAGTCCTCTGAGCAGAAGCCTGCCATGCAGCCAGCATCACTGGGACTTGTCACTACTTGGGTGTACTGCTTTGAAAGAGAGAAAACTCAAGAAGTTGAACTGTCACCTTCTTTATCATGGGAAAGATGATATCAGCAAGTTCCTGGAACCGGTCTTCCTTTGTTACCTGCAGCACCTCAGCTGCACAGCGCAGTGCCACCATCTTATACTTCAGGTTTTCTTTACGACATTCTTTCAGGAGAGCCTGGACAACATCTGTGATGGTGGGCTGAGCAGGCACTGACTTCTGCAGCTCTGCACTGAAATGAAAGGCAGGCAGACACTACCATGTTAATCTCTTCTCAAAATCCACTGTTCCCAGAGAGGAAATAACTCCTATGTCTAGGCACCCAGTTGCCTATCAGTAATTGCAACAGAAGTTACACTGGGGGGCTCTTTCAGTTTGTCTGTTCTCTCTGTTATATTTTCTAATATGCTTTCAAGGGACTTGCTCCCTCTACTATGCTTCTACTTCTTCCTTCTTTTCCCACTTAAGGTCTCGGTCTTCCTCCTTAGTCTCTGCTCTACTCTTAGCAATTGTGGCCTCTCAACATCCTCCTCTTCCTCTCTAAATCAACCATTTACTTCTACAGGTCTCTCTGAAGCATCATTTGCTCCTCACATGCTGATAGGAGATCAGGATGGTGTGACAAACTTTCTAGAAACTCCTTAGTACCCTATATGCAATAACACTGTACAGCAGCCTCCTTTGAGATCTCAGATCACCTCATTCAAGCCACTTACCTGCATGCAGAAACAACACTGGCAACGGCCTTTAACAGCTCCTCCTGCAATGGTAAAAGAGACATCACTGAGAAGTGCCACACAGCCAAAATGCACAGTCCTGCTGCACAGGAACCTTCATGTTCTGCAAGGGGCAGTAGGGAAACATGGCAATGACAGCAATTTGAAGAAGCAATGTCTGTCTATCCCCTGCCACTCCTCCTGCAGAGGACTGAGCTTTCAATCTGCAGGGAACTGGCAGCAGAAAGGGGCCTTGCAGCACCTCTGAGCACACGGTAGCATCTCTTCAGGCTAGAAATGGTGCAGTGGAATTAGTCTAAGTGGGAGCCCAACTCTTAAAGCAGTCTGAATTTCACCTACCTATCTTCCCAGACATTTCTGTATCTGCTAAATGCAGGATCAAAGGCAGACTCATTGCATCAGCATTCTTATCGTGCTGCTCTGCAGCAGAGAACATAGCATTTCCGGCCTCAAGGGCTTCCCACTGCTAGGCTCACAGCAAACTATGAAGTGACAATTCCCACTTTACCTTCCCAGTCCAGGTTCTCCCTGGCAGGCCTTGCAGCAGTGCAGAGAGCACCATTCCCAGATGTGGTGGTACAAGGGAGCCTGTCTGTTTGGCAATTGATGCCATGGCAGCTGCTCCCTGAGCTTTCATCTTCCAGGACTGGGACTGCAGAGCCTTCTGGGTGATGTATATCAACTCCTGCAAATATAGTCTGATCCCACCCTGAGTACCTGCATGTCAAATGGAAGAAAACTGTAATTTTGCTACAAAACAAACAAACCCTTAATCTTATTAAAAAAATCCCCATAATGACACAATGAAAAACACCACAAGAAATCAAGGCCAGCCCTACACTGGAAAAAAACCAAAAAACAACCAGTTACAGATCTCTTGGGGTTTTTTGCTATGAGACATCACAAAGGTCTACTTCAGGCAAAAGCATGAAGAATTCTTCCCAGACTGACTGAAGATGAGTTCTTTTCTAGGGGTTTCACATTAAGTCTTGCGTATTTAGACACAGAGCTCATTTCAGTCCGTTCATATAGCAGACACTACTTGCTGTGTTAACCTGTTCCTAAGGAATATAATGTATTTATATTTTTAATTCCAAGAACAATAGAAAACCTTTTCAGTTCCTTTCTCAGACTCCATAAAAATCATGTGGTACTGAGAAACCAGATCTGAAATTTAAAATGTCAGCAAAATAATACTATAATGCATCCAGACCTTCCTTCACAGAAAGAACTGTACTTCTATAGCACAGATTTGTTCATTGAAAACCACAGGTATTACCACAGACATCTCCAATAAGAGAGAAGGCCAAAACCCCTTAACTCTGAAGTGTGCAGCAGACTCTAAAGGCTGGCATCAACATTTCCAAAGATAACTATTTATCCATACCATCAGGGCCATATTACAGTGGCATTCGGTGCATCACAATTTTAAAATACTCCTATTATGCCTATCCATCCTTGTGATCAATGCCCCTGTAATTACCTTGAATAGCCAGAGAAGGCAACGCTCATACAAGAAATCTAGAGCAAGGAAGAAAATGCGAACAAGCTTCCCAAATCTCTCACCATAAGAACTCTGTATTTTCTTAATGGAATTCCATAAAGCATACTATTTCTTGTCTCATGCTTCTCAGAAAGCTTTACTATTCTTAACACAACATACCAGGTACATTTTCCTGCCAAACTTCAGTCCACAGAGTAGAATTTTCTTTCTCTCCTTTCTCTTCTTCAGCAACTTCATGCATTCCAAGAAAAGCCAATGGCAGCACTTGCTTGGCATGGTTCTTCAGTACATCTGGGCTGTAGCGTCCCATAGCATGCACAGTTAAAGCACAGCCTGCTCTGTAAACAGGCTCTGAAAGAAGAAATCAAGTACATTATGACTGGAAAGCAGGATTATGCTTTTAACTTCTTGGTTTACCTCTTGGAAAGCAGAGTAATACATAATATTGTGTAACATTGTATAGGAGTTATTCAGCCAGTGAAACCAAGCATCATAATATAGAAATGTTTCTTTACTAGCTTTTGCCATCACCAGCCCTGTATTCTGTAAATGAATACCCCAAAAGCAACACACCTTCCTTCTCCATGTACCAGCTGCTGAGTTTGTGCAGCAGCTTCTCAGTGCTACTGTCCCGGGAAGTCTGTAACAAGGAAGAGACTCAAATTATTCAAACAATTCGAAGAAGACCCCCGATAAAGATGCAAAATAAAACTTTAATAAGTTCAACAACTCACCCTGACTAGATGCCCCAGAGCAAAAGCAAAAGACTTCTGTACCACACTGTTGCGATCAGTCAGGCCACTAAGTAAAGCACTCATAAGTTTGCCTGTTGGAAGACATTTTACTTTATCAAAAGCATCGTGTTTTATTGCTATGGCAAGAATAACAATAGCCTGCATTTCATTAGACTGCCTGAATTTATGCACTTTTCCTCACTGCATGTATGTGGGATTATATTTATACTAGTGCTAGTGTTTTGCACACCTTGAGTGATAATGTTATTATATGCAGGCACTCCATTTGATCATGCTTTCAGCTTCATTTCTATTTTGGAACAGAAACGTGATGTTCTTTCTATTATTAGAAGACACCCAATGAAGCAAAGTGGTTGTTCATGGTCCACTCATAGCTCAACTTGAAGGAAAAAGTGCACATTGACAGTGCTGCACTAACACAGGCATTATTACACTGCTCCAAGAAAGAAAACAAATACTTTTGCCTATTCCTGCTCAGTGCTAGTGAATTCCCTCAACTCCTTCCTCTCTCTTCCAGCTTGGTGAGGGTACTGAACCTACTCCAAACATGCCAATCTCAAACAAAAAAGGTAACTTCAACCAGCTCTCTGATAAAAATACACATGTAAAGATCATTCTTGTGCTAAACTCAAGGGAAGAAACACCACAGCAACCAAAAGCACCTTTAAAACCTCACACTAAGACACAAACCTTACCTGAATAAGGTGTTAAGTCTTGAGGGCATTGTGTTGTTAATGACACAATTACACTGGCACAGCCCCCCTGGAAGATTGCAATGGAAAAGAAAGGTAAGATAAAACAATATTTGCCACTGGTAATTATTGTTAATACTTGCTGTGGGGCTACCTGCATTTGTAAGATATGATCTACACCCACTCACCTCTATTCCCATAATCCAAGAGCAGTAAAAGAAGAAGCAGTAGAAGTTTGCAAAACATGACTGACAATAATGGGAAGTGAAAAAGAACCCACACTCAGAATAGATGATCCTAGAAGATTTGAAGCAATCAAGGACAACCTTCTGCACTTGTGTCACAGAGCACAGCAGCAGGCTAGGTCAGCATGCATTCAGAAGAGCGATGTAGTGGATTGGGACTCAGATATCAAATGACATCAGTATGCATGAGTCCAAGCTGTTGCTTTAAAAGACATAGTTCAAAGGAACCATATTTACATTGACACTACTCTATATTCCCTTCTTTATTTCCAAAAGAGCTATTAAAACCACAGATGTACCTTTGTGCCAAGGCCAACTCCACTTTTGATCAGTTCACACAGCCGAGGGACCAACTCACCGAGGACTGACACATCCAAATACTGCAAGCTCTAGAGAAAGGCAAGAGACAGGGAGAGAGAAAAACAAAAGGAACAAAAAAAGAGAAACGTAATGATGGCAGAGTTAAGTGGGTGTATTTCTAGCAGAGGCTGCCTCAGCACTGCTGGCTGGTCCTCAGCTGAATCACAAGAATTTGCTGTCATGATAAGAAAAAGCTAACATGAAGTAGATTCTACCACATACAGATTCTCCTGTCCCACTTCTCTGCTGAGCTAATCTTGCTAAAACTATCACTTGCTGGAACTGATGTGTTCCAACTCTTCAGGAACCTGAAACTAACACACTAGCAGGAATGAGATGCAAAGGCGTCTGTATCTTAACAAAACCCAACATTTCCCCAATTCTCTGAAACCAGGAAGCAATAACATATCCAAATCAGACAATGACATGAAACCAGTCAAGACAGTTTTTAAAACAGGCCAAGACAAAAGAGTCTCATAAATGACACAAAGGCACAAAAGGGATGTAATTAGTATGATTTTTATTCTGCTATGCCTAAAATGCCACTGGGCAAAACAGAAAGCCTCATGTTACCAGCATTCTGTGTAACACACTGTCTGCAGAGGGGACATCAATTCTCTAGTAAATTCAAGGATCACATACTAAATGAAGGTAACTGAGCTTCCAAAGTCATATCAACTGTTATTTCCCCCTCAATCACTGCTTTGGTGAAGCAAATTATCTATATAATCTCCCAGCCAGCTCCAGAATATAAAGGAGGTTGCTCATAAGCCAGGACATCTTCACAAAACTCCATGGAAGTCATTACTATCTCTCCCCTACCCTACAAAATCCCAATCAATGATCAGGGCACCACAGCTGTTCCCCCAGAGCGGGCAGGGAAGGGCATGGCCTTGAGGAGGGACAGCAGCAGCTGCTGCAGCCTGCAGGGTTGCAGCAAGTACACTTTTACATGAAGCCTTTAATTCCAAACTGCTTTACACTCTATTTATAGAGACCACTTCACCTGACACCAAAACTCAACTTCAAACGCTGTTACGTACAGGAGGGCTTGCTGTTGCTGTTTCTCCATAAGATCAGAAAACAGTAAATTACTCTGGTGGCTACAACTTCCCTAAAACTTGCTCAACCCTCACATTCACTACCTGCCCACATTCCCCTGGCTGTGTGCAATGTCTGAGTAGAAAAGAGAGGTTGTTTTCTGGGAAGGGACAGGTTTCTACAGAGGACAGGGAGTTCTGCCAGGACATTCTGTAGTACAGCATCTGGGCATCAGCAACTCCTCCTGCAGCAGCAGGAAACTCTGGTGCCAAACACCACTTTCTGACAGTGCATCCAGTGATTTCAGCATTTTCTCTAAATATTTCCACCATGAAAGTATAGGCAAGGCCCAGATAGGAATATCTAAGGCACCAGAAGGTGAACAGCATTTATACCTTACCAGCAATGACTATCATCAATTGAAGGCCCAGGTGAGAAGTTAGTTTTGGAGTTGTGGGCCAGAGATGAAGAGAAATGCTAGCTATCCCAGAACTAGCTGAGTCCCTATCCAAACAAAAGCTCTTGAAGGATGCCCTCTTCATCAAAGCAGGCAGGTCTTCAGATGAAGAAGCAATCCATATGACTCCAAACGGAACCAAAGTTATTCACAATTGATCTGAGGGGCAAGCACTGGTGGCATGATGAGAAGTCTGTACAGACAGCCACATGGAGATATGACAAGCAAATGAACCCTGAATCCTGAAGAGATATTCTGTAAAGCTTACATTTTAATTCCTATTCCTCTACAACATACCTTTTATTGAAACCCTTCTGAAACCAATACTTACCATGTTAATGGTTTCCATCATGGGAGATGATTTGACAGCACTAAGTCTGGCACTATCCATTGCAGTCTAAAAAAAAAAAAAATAAAAAAAACCAAACCCAAAAACACAATAGGAAAAACCACCAAAGAAATCCAAGTGTAAACACAACATGAAAACAGTAGAAAGGGCAACAACATCAGCTGTAACTCACAACCTTACACTAAAATCTATTTCAGATGCATGGAGAAAGCAATTATGCCTATAGACTATGAATGTTTCCCTTTCAGAGGCAGACTGATGTTCTAGAGGGAGGGAGAGAGGAAGGGAAAGAGATACAGTCTCTCACTGAAGTGTATACACTGTTCATTCCCTTTTCATTTGCAAAGGACTAATCTAATTGACTCTCTTCCCTCCACCAATGAAATTAGCTAAATTTGTTTCTAATCAATGGGTTTCAATCACTTTCCCAAGACTGTGATTAATATGGTTCTTTGAGAAAAATTAAAGGACACGGTGCTTACAACATCCACCGCCACCATACAGTATTGTGGCACACCGTACAATTCAAGTTAATGAAGTGTTGTAGTCAATCCCTTGGGAAAAAAACACAGTGACATTTAAGAAAAGATTACTAAAATCGCTCTTTACTTTTGGAAACATACACTGGTCTAGGGAATAAAAATACAGTAATTTCACGATTATAAGCTGCACCAATTATAAGCCGCACTTCTGGGCATTGGCAACTTTTCTTTCTTTTGTCCATATATAAGCCGCATCTGATTATAAGCCACACGTCACAATGCAGAGTGTGATAAAAGGTATTTATTCTATCACCATCTGTTGAGGGTGGGGGCAGTGATCCTTATCTCCACGGGAGATATTCCGCTAATGGGCCATCCATTGAAACCAGGCAGGGCATTGCTCTTTATCTTTTCACAACCCATCCTTCCTGCTAATGGCCCATTGAGTCCCACTGTGGGACTGATAAAATTACTGCATCCCATTAGAAGTTGCTCCAGCCAGGGAGAAGAGCCCAACATTTCTTACCAAGATAAAAACAGAGGTTTTGGGACACTAAGGTAACCCCTTTCTCCACTGGATTCCAGAGGAAAAC
>PYHW01009287.1:714977-740288 GCA_013186435.1 Turdus rufiventris
TTGTCAGGGTTTGGAGTTTGTTTCTTTGTAGTACAGTATTTCTATTTTAATTTCCCTAGAAAAGAACTGTTATTCCTAATTCCCATATTTTTACCCAAAAGCCCCTTGGTTTCAAAATTATAATAATTTGGAGGGAGGGTGTTTACATTCTCCATTTCAAAGAGAAGCTCCTGCCTTTCTCAGCAGCCACTTGTCCTCCAAACTAAAACAGCAACTTTTCGTTCTTTGTCCATATATAAGCCGCACCTGATTATAAGCCTCACTTTGGGTTCAGACCAAAATTTTAGTCAAAATGGTGCGGCTTATAATTGTGAAATTACTGTAATCCAAATCCTTCAAAAAAACCTCCCACATTTGTCCAGCCATATTCTGTGACCAAACTTTTTAGTAACTTATCAGCTATTTCTCTTTGCTTTTTGAACATCTGTCTACCAAATCTGCTATTTTTCTGTTCACCAAATGAATATTAAATCTTTGGTATCTCTGCTGTGTTGACATTTCCCTTTTATAGTTACACTTACTTTCTCTTGATCTGTTGCAGAAAGACTCAAATAATTGAGGACTTGAGGCTCCAGCATACTCAAGGATTCCAACAGGGCTGGGATAAGTTTTGGCGCATGAGGTTTCAGCATAGACCCAGCACTTTTACTGATCTTCACAAGAGTGTTAATGCTGGAAAAACATAAAAGGGAAGGTTAACAGAGATACACACAGACTGATCTGAAAAGCCTCTCTGATCTACTGTAATCCAGATACACCAATATAAATCTTCCTTCAAACAAAAACCATGTGCAATTTTTGCTTAAACAAAATTACAGTAATTTCACGATTACAAGCCGCACTGACTATAAGCCGCATCTGCGGGTGTTGGCAAACATTTCGTTCTTTGTTCGTATACAAGCTGTACCCAATTATTAGCCGCACTTTCGCAGTGAGGACCCACGTGCAACAAAGTTGCCAAATAGTAACAGAATCGTGGGATGGCAGGGTGGCTCAGCTCTGGCTGTGAGGGCTCCGCCCGTTCAGGGCTGCCAACAGGGCCAGGAGGCCTAGCTCAGTGCTGCCGCTCGGCGGGGCCACTCAGGGCTGGCCGCCACTGCCACCGGGCTCATTCACCCTGGCCCAGCGCTGCCCCATGGTGGCAGGGGGTCACGGAGCCCGCCGGCACCCGCGGTAGCGGCAGTAGGAGGGGGAGCCCCCCTGCTCCCGCGGCGGCGGGGACAGGAGTCCTCTGCCTTCCCTCAAGCCTCGGGGCCAGCAGGAGGGAGCTCCCCCGCATCCCCCCTGACTCTGTGCTACCTGCACAGAGCCTGGCTCCACCCGCCACAAAACAGAGTAACCAATTTGTAACAATCGCGCAATCCCGGGTTTTACTGGCAGGTTGCTCGACTTGGTACCTCAGTTTGCCCTTCCGGGGTTGGAAATGTCAGAAAATTATTCACATAATAACCGCTCCTGAGTGTAAGCCGCATTTCCAGGGTAGGAGCAAAATTTCAGTCAAAACGGCAGCTTGTAATCGTGAAATTACTGTATTCCCCAGCCCTAAGCTTCCAAGAGATATTTTTGCCAGAGATTGTTTACTTTGGCCCTAGAATCACAAAGGGAATGGGCAAGGAGGCAGTACTGCAGACAGATGTGGAAAGAAATAACACACCCCCAAGTTTTAAAGAAGCAGTAGGCAAAGTTACCCTGAGACATCCACGGTCTCTGCACAAGAAAAGACAAGTTACAATAATCTACTGAAACCCTACTAGTCAGTTTCAGGCTGATCACATCTCTCATGCTGCATTCCGACAAAGTGTTTTCATATCTTCAAAAGGAATGAAAAAAGTTCAAGAAATATTCTTTTGTTAGAAGCCTTCTAGCCTTCCTAATAATTATTTTTGTGAAGCTAGCTACCTTCCCTTTGAATTTTGCAGTTTTTTTGTACCTCAGCCAAAGGAAAGAATAAACAAGGTTATAAATTGGCAAGCATATAAAAAGTCCCATCAAGGGACACTGAACTGTTACAGGAAGGAAAATGTACTTGAACAGCATGACCAAATGCAGTCTGGGATGTGAATTGTCAATATTCACATGCACTTTTGAAATCAGACAAAGCTGTTTGAAGAACCATAGGACATTTTGTTTGCAACCAGAACAGATATGCCAGTCCCAAAGGACAGCCTTAGCATGGCACATTCCTTCTGAATCAGCCTGCCATTTGCACAGGGAGAAAAAAACTTCCTGCTGGGAACTGAATCTGGACATTTGCAGAGAAGTATTCCCAAAAGGCACACAGAGTTCTCAGGGTTGTTATTTAAACTCCATGAGAAAAGAAGTCAGCAGGAGAGCTCTTTTGGGGACAAGTTACGAGGGACCTGCCTCTTCAAACACAAAGAATATTCTGCAACTTAGGTAAATAAATTTGGTGTCTTGGGGACAAGTTATGACCAACCCCCAGGGAACTTACATGATGCAAAACTAACCTGAGAGATCGGACTTCAGCAACTGTGCTTACTATTCCTTTGTCTAGGAGGCAAGGGAGCAATGCAGCTATCGTCTTCTGACCTGCTGTTCCTTTAGAGGGGTCGCACATTTTCACACAGACCTGGGGACAGGTGAGAATCAGCGCTGCAAACATGTACAAAACCTCCCCCTCAGATTACATTAAAGCAACTTAGACAGAAGTCAACAGCAACTAGACAAACTGCCAAGTCCAGGCTCTGTTACACCTTCTCTTCACCTTAACAAGGCAGTTAAGCCCTAAGAGTCATCCACAAATGGGGTTTCAACTACAATCCACTTCCAGAAAAGGCATATTCAGAGCCTAACAGGCCTTGACCTGAATCTGGATAAACAGATGAACCAAAAAGCCTCTCAGTTGAAGGACAGCCTATCTCAGCCACAGGCACTCAATCATTCCACACAGCAGAGCAGCAAGTCCAAGATGAGAACACATTCTGCAACTGCAACATTCCACAACAACATTTTGGGACCAGATCCTAACTTGCAGCATTAAGATGTTATGCACTATGAAGACTGATTTCAAACACAGCACTTTAGATCCACTGCCACCAATGTGACTTTTTCAGAAGATTACCAAACAAAATATCAAGTGATAGATGTGCACTACACCCAAAAAACCTTGTCAGTAACAGCATCACAGAGAAGACCATACACATTTACTTCATTTCATACCAGTAATATACCACCAGGCTTGGTCAACTACGTCAGTCTTGGTAAACGGTTGAAGTTACATTAAGTTTACTTAAATTCCACCCCCAACATTGGAGGGAAAAAAACCCACAGTTTATTACATCCTTCCTTTGCTTATATAGACCGTAACATTGCATTTACCCTCAAGCAGTATGACTTCACTAGCATAAATAATAGTACAGGGGAGTATGTGGTTATGCTTATTATGATTGCTGTCTAGGGTGCTGTTCAGTCTTTTACAACTGGGTCTTACACTAGAAATTCTGTGAGGACAACAGTCTACAGAAAATACAGTCTATGGTCACTCCTGACATCAAAACCATACATGTCTTGTCTACATGTGCATATGACAAAATTGTTGTTTTACCTTGCTTAAAGTTTTTAGGGCTAGCTCTGCTGCCTTTCGCACAGTCTCCTAAAAAAAAAATTAACAATTTTTTCTGTTATTTTTATTCTTTTAGAATAGTTAATATTAATTGACAAGCATTTACACTAGAACAGACAAGGCTGTCTTCATGGCTATTACTTAAAATAAAGTAGCAATATCTTTAAAAAAAAGTGTTACAACATCATTAAAAGAAATTCTGGCTTTGGTCCATCTGAGTATCTGGTACAATCAGAGCTGAAACCTGGAAAGACCCAAAGACTCTGACTTCATATATCTCAGTTCAGCACACCATGTACCACCATGTATCAACTCAGCACACCAGCAGCCAAAAATAAATGTTTCTATATTTAAATGTTTAAGCAACTAAAGTTTAACTAATTAACTCAGGAATTCTTTTATACCAAGGAAAGATCTCAAATCATCTAGAATAAGCACAGCAGGAACAAAATCCAACACTCCAAACATAAAGAGAATTCCCAAAGTGACATGGAAATTTTACTTTCAAGCAACATGAATCTCTAGTCTGTTTAATACTCAAAACTCTCTTTGGCTTCAAGCTGACTTGACAGAGAATCTCTCTTTAAACACCTCAGAGCTTGACCACTGTTGTTGAGCTGTTTGCTGAGGATTCCTATTTAGTTCTCAGCTCCATTACCTTAATGTCATCTTGCACTCTGAACAGGACTTCCCAGATCTCCGGAAGCTTGTCTATGATGTCATCCAAAGGTCTTCCTCTTAGTAAGTCATTTAGTGCCAGACAACTGCAAACAGGGAATTTTATTTCTTTCACAAAATATTCCTACTTGATACACGTGTATATATACAGATACGCTTATAAATATAAATAAATAGTTTTAAAAAAATCAGAATGGTTTCACACTCATTACTTTCCCCAAATTCTAAATCTATTCTGTCAAAAATGTCTCCTTTAGCAGAGAAAAAAATGCTCAATCATTCAGGTAAAACCTTAAACAGGAGACAGGGGATGAAAAAGGCTGCTGTGGTGAAAACTGCTACTGCAAACATTCCAGTGACAAAACTGTTTTATTTTCTTTAAACATATGATAAGAAACTAAAATGGTGTAAACTATGGAACTGAAATTAAAATACAGCATAGATACAAACCATTAAAAACAAAAAGTAGTTTACTAAAAATGGCATCCTGTGCCAAGTACATAATTGTCAGATTGACAAGGTATTCTAAAAGAAATCATTATTTCAGATTCAATGATAGGTACGAACTAGTAACCAGAAAATTCATTCTTCAGAAAATGTTGTTTAGTATAAAGCTACATGCAATAGAAAATTCCAGGCATATGGCTTCCCAATTGCATCATACTTTCAAGGGCAGGCTACAAGGCTGGGCTCTATCCTGATGAAAGGGTATGTCCTCTTTTGCCCCTCAACCTCTTCAGGTTAGCAAGTTTATTGTGAACAAGAGAAAATAACTGAGTACAAAGATAAATCTAATAATTTTCCTAGCAATACCTGGATTCTCTGATCCTCCAAAGATTGCTGGTTAGGTTACTGATCAAATCTTCAAGAATTTCCTTCATGTACTTATCAATCTATAATTTAAAAAAGGAAAAATCATGAAAGAAGTAGAGCTATGCATCCTTGTCCAGTACTCTAAAAAAAAAAAGAGTTCTTTTGGACAATACAACCTGTTTTCAGCCACATCAGACGAACTAATGCTTGCCAGTGTTGTGCAAACTTTCTCTGTGCTTAGACACACCCTTCTCTGCACTGTTTAAAATTGTGAAAGATGCAACAAGGAAAGTCCCCTAAGGCCTTTATCAGCAGAATGTTAAAATGCAACACCAAACATGCATTTACTCAAGAAACAGTTGTTGAGGATCCTTCCCTTTGATGAGTGATCAGAGTGAATGATTTCACATTAAGATTAGCTTTCCTGGAAGAAAAAAATTGCAAACCCAATTCCAAGTCTTGCAGAACCACAGCAAGGACATATTATGAAAACCACTTATTCCTGAAATACACCTGGGAGGAATTCTCTTCAGCCTCCAACCATGGGCTTCCTCCCACTTAAAAAGTGAGGAACTACATTTAGATGCTCTTCCTTTAGGAAGGCATCTTAGGCCATAAGGATTCCTGAAAAGCTTCTCATAAGCAGTATCAAAGCAATATCAAAGTGGAAAGACCCCATTTTAAGCAAATAATAAATTTTAATGCTGACTGCACAAACAAGCTCTGCAATATCCTTTCACATACAAAAGACCCCAGCACAAGCTCCAAGCTCATTCATGGGTTCAAACACCACTTTTCCAGCACCGTACCTCACCCCTTTCTGCACTGCCCCTCCTTTCAGAAAATGCATCTGTCCCATGAGGATCTCTGGCTGTCAGCAAAGCCCCTTGCTGCACTTTGCTGGTCACTCACCATCGACTTGTCAGTGACCAACGCATTCCAAATGCTGGTCATTGCCTGTCGAATGCCCAGGTTGGGGTCAAACTGGTAACGGTAGAGTCGGGGAAGAAGCTGGGGCAAAAATGGAGCCAGCTGCTCTCCAGCCTTGGCAGCTATCACATTGAAACCAAAAGCTGCTCCCTGAAATGACAACAAAATAGTATTTGTTGAAACATTGTTCGCTCACTCAGTTATTGCTCATGGGCACACCACAGTCAGGGGCAAAGTTGGCTGACGTGCTTTAGATTTAGACCAAATCAAAAGGTCTAGAATGGTCCTAGAATTAGCCCATCCTCACTCCAACAGTGTCAAAGTGATCTCAAGCATACAATCAAACTCAGCAGACAATATACTATTTCAAAACTTTCTTCCAATCTTAATTTCAAGATACTGATTTATCTCATTTGCAGAAGTAGTACTGGTGAATTAAAACGACGAAGATTTAAATAGATTCTTCCAAGAGAGATTATTTCTTGGCAAAATTGGTGAGGCTCAGCCACCGCTTACTTACAACTCTGATGATTTAGAAGAATTAGAATAACTCAGGAACTGAAAACCTAAAACCAAATAACTCAACCTTATTCATAAAACCTGTAATTTCTGGGAATTATAATTTTGCATCTGTCCATATTTACTTTAAACTTAAGTATTCTTCTATGACCTTTTCCTTCTCCAACACTATCAGTTCCACTGTCACTTCTAATACAGTGGAAATGATGCTTGCCTGTGAAGTCGCACAGGATTTAGCAGGATAGCCCAAAAAGAAACTACTCAATGAAGGCAGTGCAGTGACTGCCTGTAATGACTGCATGTTTTCTGACTTTCAGTGTCAAGAGCTGCCACTCAAAACTCCACACTAGGGACTTCACAGGACAGGATGTGTTTGTTGTTTTAGTTAATCTAGAAAACAACAGTAATGACATTTTCAGCTAGGACTACTGCCATGAAAAGCAAGAAGTTGCAGAAAGTGTAAGGAAAAGCAAGGCATGGCCTCCAAGGCCCTGAACAGAATGTTCTGTTTAGCTCTTTTGGGGGGTTTAGAGCACAGATTTCTAGATGTCCCCTTCAACTTAAAAAACCCTGCAAATTCTTCAAATGCCAACATCAATCCACACCTTCTGAGTGGGTTTTCTTGACTCATCCTAGGTGGAGAAATTCCACAAGGGTCAGGAACCTAACTATGCTCCTGTGCTTTTGAAGTCACAGTGCTGTGGAAGATCTTGAGAACTGTCAAACTCTGGATGAGAATTAAAGCTAGGACTTGGTTTTTTGCACTAAGTGATGGTGTCAGACTCAAAACAAGTTCTTCCACGCTTCTGTAAAGCCAGTGAAGAGTCCCCACATCAAAGCACTGAATAGTACACCTTAATCTTTAAATTTATGATGCTCCTTTTTTCACCTGGATGTGGATCCAATACTATTTTAGCTTTTCTAAAGCTCCCAGCTGCTTTAAAAATATCAAAATTTGAATTAAAAATGGACACTTGACAACAGTGCTTTCTAGCAACTTGCTGATTACTTTTTGCTCTGTCTCCTTAGATAACAAAGATCACTTTCCTTGACATCCAAACATTCATCCAGTTTTCAAAACACTATCACTGTTTGAACGTATTAAGGATTGTCTTTCTAAGCACACTAAAAAAATAAAAGTATGTCAGTTGATTCAGAGAGCAATGTAGGATTATACAAACACTCTGATACCAAAGTTTTGCTATAAGAATTTCAAGTAATCCTACATTTTTTTCTCAGCCTGCAAAATTTGCCTTGGACTGATACCAAAACATCAACACCCTCCACATGCAGTTATTCATAAAACCTACAGCCAGGAATAGAGAAATGGATTTTTGTTTCCAGATTTCACAGTGGGAATGGAAGCTGTATGAAAGCAGAGCACTACCTTCCGAGAATTCCACATGGCATGATGGTTCGCTAGATTCATGAATTTGTACACCAGGTCAGGCTGATTGAGGTCACTAGCCAGTGAACAGAGCTCCTTGTAGGTAGAAAGACCTTGACTTTAAAAAGCAGAAGGGAAATCGGTGTTACTATTTTTGAGTAGACAAATGCTACAACACCTAAAGCTATTTTCAATTCACATCCTAAAGCAGGCAGAGAAAGGTGAGTAGCACACCTGTATTACACAGAAATAGTTACAGTAACTTAAAGAACAAGAAGGAACAGAAGGTCAGGAAGCAGATTTTTTATAGAATTGTGTTTCACACTGACTGTATCTCTGTCAAAGACCATCAGTAAACTTACCCATCTGGAGTTTTACTCAGACCTCCCTGAAATACCACAGTTTCTCCAGTCATCTCATGTTTGGCTCTGATAGAAAAGAAGTCCAGAATTAGTGTTACCAAACTCTATAGATGAATACTCTGCACACTACAGAACAGTTAATTTTGCTTGATTAACTCAGGAACGCCACATTTTTTTCCATTCCAATCCCACAGAAAACATAGAGGTGGGCAAAGGACTACAAGGAATGTTATTGACCCGCATCACATGTAATGTTAAGGAGACATAATAGCAAGTGAGAGTTTTGCTGTGCAAAGGTAAAAAGTCAAAATACTGAATGATCACTTTTTAGTTCTGTTCACAAATGAGCCATATAATGGACAACAAATTTCTATTTCAAAATGAAAAAATACCATTTTCATTCATCTTATTTCTTCTTGCTTACTACCACTGAATCCTTATACACCAAGCCTAGGTTTTTATCATTCAGTGGCCAAACCTACACCACATTAGACAGGAGAAGTCTATTAAAAAGCATTTCTAATACTGACCAATATGATCTCTAGCCATGAGTCTTGTAAGAACAGCATTTTTCATACTAAAGCTGACAAGCGACCATTAACAACACTTCTTTAGCTAGAAGCGCTTTTCAGCACAAACAAGTCACCACTTCCTCAACATTCGCAATGTGCTGAGTTGCTGCAAGAGGTCACTGCTCTCTGCAACTACACAATGCAGCAAGTAGCACATTTTTATTCCCACCAGACACATAACTCAGAGTACTCTCTTACTGGGTTCTGAATTCACTGTACCTTTTCCCAGTCATAAGGGTATCAACGAGTGTAGTGACTAGCTCTTGCTGATCCTGTTCATTTCCTAGTTCATATATCAGCCCAAGACCTTTTGAAGCAACATCTTGACTAAGCTCTGCAAGAGATTTTACCAAGCAAAATTCAGGATAAGCATGTAACTAAGCAGTACACAAATTTCAAAAGTAAAGTTCAACCAAAATCAGGATGTAGTAAACACAGCTCTGTGCTATACTTCAGAGCTCTCCATTTCAGGGAAGATCTAGTCTGTCATGACATAAACTTTGAATTCTGAAGCTACGAACTGTTCTGAAGGCATAAACCCCTTCAAATTAGGCGACATCTTCACATAAGTATTGTTACTGCAAGTTTTGAAATAGCAGAAAGAGTTCCAAGAGCCATAGGTATTCTGACACGCTAGTGGCTCCTGAAATCATTAGTGGTCTCTCTTCAGCTTCAGTGAGCTTTGTATAGGCTGCTGGACAGCACTCTTTGCACTAGCTGGTATGGATAGAGCTCTAAGCCAAAATATGCTAGCTTGAACAGGTCTCAAGAGATTCTGCCCACGCGGAAAATAACTTTGTGATATTGATCCTGCTGCCCAAAAAAAAGCAGAAGTAACACCACTTCTGTTAGCTACAGTCTGAAGGGGCAAATGCAGTATGCTTTGCAGCCAAACGCACAAAAAAGCTGTGCTTCTTATCTCTGCACATGATGCCTAGAAAAGAAATCATGCCTAATAATATAAGAAATAGGAAGTTTCTACAGTCATCTTTTAATGCTGACTGACAGTGCAGTTGACTTCCTGATGAATGCCCACGAAAAGACACCACTCTTTACGATGTAACAGTACTTACCATCACTATCTGACAGAATTGAAACAAATGCACTTTGAATATCCTTGAGATGAGACTGTAAGATGAGAAAAAGACATTATTTTGGATCCTTCGTTTGGTCTCCAGGCAAGTTTCTAACAGATAAACAGAGGCCGCTCTATCAATGGACATGTCCATTTGAGCTACACTTATGACAAGAACTCTTCTTTCCAGACACCCAAGTAGCAGCCTGACTGGCATTCACAGACAATACCAGTTAATAGTCCAGCCTACCATGTACACATATCATATCATTAGTAAGCCACATATTTTATTTTTCTTGTTTAATACAAGGCAGCAATGTACCATAAATCTAGGTGGCAACCAGAAGGGGCTTTCTTCATCCCCAAACTGGTGAGTTCTGCCACCTCCCTACATAGTGCACTGTTTTGATGAGTTCAATTTGTAACAGTGTTTTATATCCAAAACTTATATTTGCAAAGCAGCTTGTCCCAAAGCTCTTTATCAATATCTGGAGAGTACAAAACAGTTGTACTCTTGGTCCCATCACAGTCAATAGCACCTCTATGCAGATAGAGGACATTTTGGTTGGGAATGTCTTATTTAGTCCTCATATAGGACTTTTCACATTCTCTCATTACAGACAAGCACTTTGAATATAAAGTTCATGAAGTTCAAAAACACACAGTACATGAAGCTGTTGTAACTGCTCCTAGGTACCAAAGATAAACAACCAAGTTCTGTTCTCCTTCTTTCCCTCCTAGACCTCTCCTAAATATTTTCTCAGTATAAATCCTAAACACTATACAGATACCAAACTCTTCTTCCAAGGGAAGATGTACCGCTTTTTCATCTTACAACACCAATTTACATTGAGCTTAGTCTGACTTGGATGCAAGTCAGATGTTTACAAAGGTGACAAACTCCTTGTTCATCTGCCAGATAGTCTGTTCCTCTAGAAAGAAAAGATAAGCCATGCCTCAAAAAGACCTAAGTAAGGACTGTACCAGCATGGGGAGAAAAGAGGTAATAGCAGTGAAAGGGAAGGAAGGGACAGAAACAAGGTGGGAAGCAAAAATAGGGACAAGGAGCCAGTGCTAGGAAGAGAAATATTTCTTACCTTAATTGCTTTGTGGGTGCTCAGCTTCTTCACCAGTGACAGAAGCCAGATGCAAGCTGCCTGCCTAACATGTGGGTTGGGACTGATGATGTGCTTGTTCAAAATAAGGTCTAGGACCCAGGGCACCACATCATTCACTTTCATATCTATAGGTAAAAAAAAAGGTGGAGGGGAGGAACTCTGATAACCATTCACACCCATTTTAATGAAAGTAATGAAAAACTTAATGAACTCAAGAGTACTCAGGTGACACGTTAATCGCTACTTATTTAAGGAGTCAGAAGAGTTATTGGGAAAGTAATAACAGCAGAATAAATAAATAATAGAAATACAGAATCATCCTAACCCTTAATGAGTATGCTTCAAAGCCTATAGTGAAGAAGAGGGACCATTCATACTGCCTGAGACTCAGGCAAAACATTTTTTTTTTTAGGACTCACAATCTCTGGAGCAATGACAAGGTTTAATTTCTAGCACATGCTCAGCTTTGTGTACACTACACATCTAAGACCACTCTCACAAAATTAAAACACGTGTTTGCAGGTCTGAGATTCCTATTTATGGTTGCCTGATTTGAAGCTAGCCTTTTGTCAGACTTGTATTTCAATGGGTACAAAATCTTAGTCCTCAAATAGAATTTCTGCATTTACTGCACGTAAATTTCACTTAATTGTACCACTTGAAGTTATTGGAAAACACTTGCAATTTGATTTTATAATGCTATTCTCCTGTTCAGGCTTCAAAATTATTTTTTAAAAGATTTGTGTATTAAAAACCCAAAACTAACTCAACATGGCAAACAAAAATTTAGAAAACCCTAATGAATACAGAGCCAAGTGGCAATGAATCACACAGGAAGCTATTTAAACAGCCCATGAATAAAGTCTTCTGTTGTCTGAACAGATGGACACGAAGAGGTAAAACAACCAGCACATAACCACAAACACAAAACCTCTTTTGCATGTTCTGTTATAAACCTAACACCACAGAAATTACAGTAATTTCACAACCATAAGGCACACCGGACTATAGGGCGCACCTCCGGGCGTCGGCAAAATGTGCAATTTTCTAGATCATATAAGGCGCACTGGACTATAAGGTGCGCTTTTTTTTTTTGCAGCAAGGATCCCTGCCATGCGTAACAAAGCAACAAATTAGCAATGGAATCCCACGATCATGGGGTTTACTGGGAGGTGCTCAATTTGCAAACATTTTTCACAGATTGGTGTAGCGTTTAAATGCAGCCCCAAGTGCCCTCCCTGTGCACAGGGCCCAGCACTCCTGCCAGCCCCCGACTGGCGAGGTGGGGCTTGGGGCGGCCACATCTTGGGGTTGCCGCGGTTCAGGGTGGTAACAGCTCACACTTGGGGCTGCTGTGGTCCTGGGCGGCTCGGCGATGCCTGCTCCCTCTCTCCCTGTGCGGCTGCCGCTGGCTGGAGGCCAAGCGGTCCTGAGGAACCCGCGCGGCTTCTAGGGGCTGGGACCGGGGACTGGGTGGTGTCGCTCAGCCTGCAGGGCCGCCGCTGGCCGGGAACTGGCTGCTCCTGCCCCCCACTCGCGGCTCGGCGCTCCCATGGCACCGTTCCCCCTCATGGCTGGGCTCACAGATCGCACTTTTTTTTTTTAGTGAGGAGCTGTGCCACTTGCAACAAAGTAATGAATTGCTGACAGGTGATCAGTTTGCAAACATTTTTCACAGATTGGCGTAGCCTTTAAATGCAGCCCCAGGTGCCCTCCCCATGCCGTGGGCTCCTGCACTCCCGCCCACCCCTGGCACCGGCTGGCAGGGCTCATGGCTCCTGGATACCACTGCACAGCCACGGGTCCCAGCTTTCCCTGCCCGGGGGCTGCACTCCTGCCCAGCACGGCTTGTGGCTTGGCCGCCACGGCTGCTGGTAGCTCCTCCCCCCGCGCCCAGGCTGCAGCTGCATGTGGCTCCTTCTTCCCCCCGCGCCAGGGCTGGGGTCGGCAGCAGCTCCCTCCCTCCCCACGCGGCTCCTGCCAGTCATGGCCGCCCGCTCCCGCCCCCCCTCGCAACTCGGCGCTCCCGCGGGACCACCCCCTCATTGTGTCTCACTTCTGGGTAGGCAAATTTCGCAACTTTGCACATCTCATAAGGTGCACCGGACTATAAGGCGCACTTCCGGGTTCAGGGGAAATTTTTAGTCAAAAGGGTGTGCCTTATAGTCATGAAATTACTGTAAGCTTGGAGCCAAGTGTTCATCCAGACATTTCCCAACCCAGCCCCTGTACTGGAAGGCCTACCTGAAGGAGGGACATATTCCTCCTCTGTGACTGTCCATGCATCCCGTGCAGCCACTGAGCTGGTTCCAATAGCAGCACTGGTAATAGCTTCACCAACAGTGAACTGCAGCTCTATCTGTTTGGCCTGAAAAACGTATCAGAGCATCACTGACAGTACTAACTAAGCATACACCAAAACTTCCAGCATTTAATCACAAAACCACAGTCGCTTTCCCAGTCCCGATATTCAGCACAATTTGCTGAAAGATCACTCTTCTGGTGAGCTTCTGAGATTACATGAAACTTCAGACTCACTGAAGTTGATGGAAAATGAGGCAATGCCAAACTGTCTGAATTTAGTGATAAAAGCTAAAATTTCCACATTTTTTTAAAGCAGACTTTTGACAAAGTATTTACTAGTCTCTGCAGAAGCTCACCTTGGTGAAAAGAAAGAATTCAATAGAATGAAAATAAAACAAAGTTAAAATGATGTTGATAGTGATTAGTGAAAATTATTATGGCTTTACTATAACAGGGAGTATTGAAAGAGCCTCCTATAATTCCATCCAGAAGCTGATGTCCTAAAAGATGCAGAAACCTGTTTTTCACATTAAAATAATTCAGATGGTACTTGTTTTGCTTCACTGTCTTCCTTACACTGTTCTCTGAGCCTTCAGGAACAGAATATGCCATTTTCTTCTCAGTACTTATGATGAACTTTATGTTGTAAGAACTGGTTTCCATAACCACTGAGTGCCTTCTACATAGCTTTCCTTATGCTCTAGAAGCACAAAATGTTCAGGCACTTGCAGAATTAAGCCCTTAGCTTCCTGCAATCTAAGATAAATAGGTTTTTTTCAAGTACATCTTTTATAAAGGAAGTTGTAATGTCCCCCTGCAGTTACAGGAGAAAAACACAGCACTCAGAAACATCTTTTGATGTCTGGGTACACAGTATTCTCTGTGTTTTTAGTATTCTAAGTATAGTGATAGGACAAGTGGTTAATGGCTTCAAACTGAGAGTAGGCTTAGATGAACTATTAGGAAGAAATTCTTTACTATGAACATGGTGAGGCACTGGAAAAGCTCATCCACAGATGCCCCAACCCCAGCAGTGTTCAAGGTCAGGTTGGATTGGGCTTTGAGTAACTTGGTCTAGTGTGAAGTGTCCCTGCCCACAGCAGAGGGGTTCATCTTTAAGTTCATCTTTAAGATCATCTTTAACGTCTCTTCCAAATCAAATCATTCTGCAATTCTACGGTTCTTGCTAGTTTGATCACATCAGAATTGGAGGACTCAGTAAAGCATACCTGTCTGATAGTCAACAGACACTCCTGCAATGCAGAATCCTATGTCAGTATCAGTAAGGAAGAAAGGTAAAACAAACTGGAAAGGTAAAGACACTAAAAAAGCTCCCTTTATTTAATTTGTTATCTGGCATATTGCAAAGGGTACAGAAGCTCTGAAGTACTGTGAAAGAATGCAGTGCACTTCAAAGATGCGTTTAGATAGACAAGAGATACATATATTCCTATAAACTTCTAATTCAAGTGAGTTCTATTAGCTGATGTAATTCAGAGGTATTTCTATTACCTACTTTCAGGTTACTTTTTAAGGCCAAAGTACAGGCCTAAGGCCTAATTATTATAAACTCTGAAAATTTTTTATATACAGCGCACAAAAAAAAAAAAATCCATAAGCCTCCTGAAGGGGAATGAGTATTTGTCTCAGAGATGGAGACCTGGACTAGCAAGTTTTACTGTGGCATAAAACCTTTTACCAGCCCCAAGTCTACCTCTGCTCTCTATTTCAAGGCAGTCCAAAAAAACCCCAGAGGCACTATTACAAAAAGTTAGCCCCCTTTTCAAATCTGACTCTAGAGTACATAAAAAGTGTCCAAAGAGAAATACTCACTGTAGTATACAGGATAATACATTGATAGTGTCTCACCTCCACAGAATCCATTAAACCCTGCAGCAGTAGCTTCTGGTGGGGAAAATCTTCATCTCCCACTGGGAAGTAACCTAATGTCTGTATTGCTCGTTCCTTCATCTTAAATACAAATGAAAAAATAACAGCATCATATAACCTTCCTGTAATTCCAGAAGATGCACTAAACCCACTATTTATCCCACTATTTCTCATCCTTGCTGAAGTTTCATTCAAGGTATCAGATGTACATGCAAACAGCTTATTAGATCAGTCAGTGCACCTCTTTTCCAATGCAGATTAGAACAAATGTCCTGCTACCTTTGAGGACTATTTGCAGGTAAAATACTCCCACATTTCCTGAATTACAATTAAGACCAATCATATTTTCTTCTCTTAAGTTCCTAGTTATTACTATAGAAAGCACAAGCAATCAATACTAGACAATATTAGAAAGATCCTGACCCTACCTAACTCACTAAAGCCAACAAAAAGCCTTATTTCTTTAAAAAAACGAGGCTGAGTTTGGCAGGTAATATATACATCTAGCGAGCATTCAAGAAATGAACAGGAATCATAAGAACACTACAAAAATCTTGCCTTATTTGTTTCTTTGCTGGAAGGGATTCGGGCCAGTAAGTTTTCAACAAGTTGCAGCTTTGTAAATCCTGTTCCTTCATTGGGGATCGGCAAGGGACCATTCCTGCCAATCTCCCCAAGAGCCATACAAGCACCAACCACAAGGAAGGGAGAAGTACTGTCCAGAAAAGAACCTACAAGGGAAAATCAAACCAGGATGATTCAGATTTCGTGTTTTGTATTTTTATTATTTAGCAGTGGGTAGGCGCTTCTATTTTACCCACACAAGAAGTAAAGCAATAATCTCCTCTACAGCTAGTAGGAAGCATTATGTTAGGAAAAAAATGGAAGTGAAAGGAGACATTGAAAGGAATCTAGGCAATGACACCACTTCTGATTGTGCTGTGTTGGTCTGCAAGTTACAAAGTCCACCTAGGTTTTGCTGAAATGTCCATACATGTAATCAAATTACATTCTTACAGCCTGTAAATTCTATCACAAAAACTTAACTCAAGATTACACTATCTATGGGTTGAGCATCTCAGAAAAATCCTCAGCCTGGGGTGGATTAAAAAAAACCACAACAACTGTTACATGCAGCAATGTCTTAGGCAGTAAGTTACCTATTGTCTCTGTTGTTGACTTTATAAGTTGTTCTTGTTCCGGCATGACTGAAGTGTTTGGTTGTTCTATGTCATGTAGCTCCATTGTTCTGATTTTCCTTTTGGCCAAGTACCTTCCTACTGTAAATCCCAAAGCCAACAAGGATCCATGTTGGACCTCCGGGCTCTACAGAAAACACCAACAGTGCAAAAAAATCTCATTTTCAAAGTATGTAACACTTTGCACAAAGCACTGATCTAAAAACACAATGGATAAGCCATAGCAGAAGGCATCCTTAAGAATGCAGAGCTCTAACACATAGTCAAACAACAGAGTCTGATATTGCTAGTGCTCTCTGATGAACAGAGTTCTTTAAGATTAATAAACAAACTTAAAAGAGATCTAGAAGGACCAATTAGGAATTTATCACCAGTACTCACATTCCTTAACCTATGCTTTTAAAAAAAACCCAAGCTATGTTGTCTCTACTTAAAAACCAGACATACTCAGACCAAAGGGACAAAATGTACTCTTTGGTAAAAAGCAGTAGAGGATAAATACTTTGCATTTGTATGGCTAAAAATGAGAACACCCCTGTCCTATGCTGAAGGCAATGCCTCTACAACTCAGCAAGCCAAAAATTGTGAAACCTAATTAATACAATTAAATGTCAAGAACACCAATTTCTCCAATGCTGGTTTGGTGCCGGAACTATTTAATGACCGTGCTTATTCTTACAAGTGAACTCTAGCAAAAGGATTTTGTGGCGAAACAAGGCTGCAAGATTCAAATGCTACCTAATTGAAAAAAACCCAACAAACCAACAACAATTGAAGAGTGCAGGGGCTTAAGCTTGGATTAGCTCATACCTCTTGTTTTTTAACACTACATACATTGTACCGGTGCAATTGTTCTGCCAGAATGGGATCCTCAACGTATCCTGGCCCCCAGGGACTGCAGCAAAGCCAGAAGATGGATCCTTCCCCCATCTCCACTTTAGTTATCCATTCACACTGCAGTCCTTACTGAGACACCAGGATCACCAACACCCCTAGCTGTACAAAATCAAGTGGTTTTGCACAGTAGCAGCAAGTCAGAGCTCTACCTGACTCAGACTCACAAAGGCATGGGAATACCCAGCTTTATTTTCCTTTCACCAGGTGAGTGAGGCTGAAAGCAGCAGTGGGAGGTTGGAACCTATCTATATTGGCTTCATGACTGTAGGGGCTGTGCCCTGCACAAAACTGAGCAATGACATGGCTTTGGCTCACAGGCAGAGCTTTCACAGATTCAGGATAAATCATGTTTGTGAACTACAATATAAAGCAATCAGCATTTCTTGTCAGCCTGCTACCTGCAATGTTAAATGGTGGCCCTTTAAGTCCTTTAGAGAGACTGATACAAAACAATTTTGGGGGAACAAATCCTAGAAATGCTACAACTTTCCCTTCCATGCAGGATTCATGACACACCAGCAGAGAAATCAGACTGATTTGTTTTCAGAACTCCTTTTCCATACTTGTAGAGGCAAAATGGAGAAATAAGGACAAGGGGAGGTGAAAGCAGTTGCTGGAGAAGGGAAGCAGGCAAACTAGGCATGTAAAAACACAGCTGTGGAGGGCTGCTGAGCAGTCCATGTGGGGCAAGAGGAAAGAAGGGACAGCCCTAACATAGCACAAGATCCTGAGGCAGTGAGGACCCAGGAGGTGACCATGGCTCAGGAGGGAATGCGTTAAACATTTAAACCAGCTAAAAATTTTCTTGATTCTGTGGGTGCTCAGGAATAAGGAACTGTTAAACAGTTTGAGGTAGGTAGTGCGATCCATTACCACTCAATGGGATGTGACTATTTAGCTGGCTAAAAGTGGTTAAATACGTGACTGTGCTTTGCTTGGGATGTGCCTCCATGAAATCCTCCTGACCTTAACAGCTGCAGGGATTAATTTATTTAAAGATCTGTTGCATTCACCTAAAACAAAAATCCCTCCTCACAATCCAACTGGAAGTCAGTTAGTTAATTTTACACCCAGATTCAGGTTAATACATCCTGGACACAAAGTGAGATTCAAATATCCTATCAGTTATATGACATGAGAAAAAACAAGAAGCAGATAAAAGAAGGTAATTACATGACTGTCTTTTGTCATCTTGATCAGCTGCTCCAAGGATGCCCTAAGTTCATCTCCAGACATGGTAGACAGCACTACAGAATAAAACAGGGCTGCAAGTTCACGCATTTCCTCTTTGTTAGTGTTCATCAGGTTCTGTGGAAGTTAAAAAAAAAACAAACACAAACCATGAAATAGGGAAGCAGCTTCTTACCCATTCTGTTCATAAAGTTTCAATATACAAAGACAATTATCATGGAGATACATAAATAGTTATTAGTTCAGAAAGCACTCTTTAAACCAACAGCATTATCACTTAATAAGCAACAAAGCCCTCAATTCAACAAAGCTGAAAATTCATTACATACCTGGAGAAAGAAGACCACTAGCCACAAGAGGGCCACTCACCAGCTCTGTGTCAAAACATGTAGATCGAATTCTTGGCCAAATTTTGACTTCAGCTAAGAGCTTCCAGGTTTTGCATTCATACTGTGCTTAAAAAACCCACATTCTAAAGTAGTGCTGGAGCTGCTGGAGGCTTCCATGCCCCTCTTATTAATCAAAGGGAAAAAAAAGTCTCAAGAGACTTAACCATTTAAATCCAACCATGACAAAAAAGAAGTGTCCAGGAAACCACAGTTCTCAAAGCAAAATTACCCAATTTGTACCTGAGATCTCATACTGTCCAAATAAGCTACTAAAATTTGCATTTTTGAAGCTTCAGGTGATTTGTTATGACATAACCTTACCTCTACCAGTAATTTCACTCCCATGAAAAATTCATACCCAAATCTTTGAGTGCCTTGGGCCACCCCAAGGAAACCAAAATGAGCCATGCAAACAAACAAGAAATAATCTGTCAAGGTCATTAAATGTAATGTTAACTTCAACGTAGCATCAGATCACATATCTGACTTCTAACAAACCCCTCAACCTGTTCATTTCACTTGGTAAGGCAAAAACACATGAAATATGATTTACAATACTATTTCTGAAACATGGTACTACAAATAACTACTCCTAGAAGCTTAATTCTGAATGAACACTAGGCCAAGGAAGAGTTTTCCACAAATGATGAGGAATACTGAAAAAGGACATGTTTCTAAGTATTCTCCTGTGTGGTTCATACCTGCAAGCAAATGGAAAGTGATAACCTGCATACAGCGCAATCTAGATCAAATTATCATCAGGAGAAACTATCAGAACACATTCCAATGTTTTTTAACCTAAGTATTTGTTTCTGCCAGATTGCCCCAGTGAAAGCAACGGCAACCTCTAAGACCTTCAAAAATCCTAGATGTTTGAGGCAAATCATAAAAAAGTAGAGTTGCCTGAGCAAAGGAAAGGAAAACAGAATTCTCTTTCGCTTACTCCCAAGCAGACTGCAGTGTATGCAGCTTTTTTTTTTTTGTCTGGGGCTAATAAACAGAAAAAACCATCTCCACAGAAAGGTCTCTGAAACAACTAGGGATGTAATTAATCTCATCTTCTAAAAGTCATTCTTATCTTCCCACTGAAACATTCACACTCTCAAAAATGTTCAGAATTTTGTCTTCGGTGTTCTTCTGCAGAGAAAAAATGGATGACTATACCAACAGGCTAGATGACAGAACACATAAGTGAATGAACAAAAACAGTAATATAAAATAACCAAAAAATAATTTTCCCCATCCTGACACATACAACATTTCATGAGGTGTTGACTTGTAAGTAGAGATATCAGATTTCAAATCAAGTGCATATTTGGAAATAATACTCTGTTTCACCATGGGAAATGTGCCAGATTTTGCTAATGCCAAATTCCACTCACCCCCCAGAAAAACACCCAAAAAAGGAGTTTTCACAATACCTTAATCCAATCCATTTTGTCTACAAATCTGGTGGCTAGTTTTTCTGGATACACTGAAACCACTTCTAGAAGACAATACATGACTGGCAAACCTAAACAATAATTAAAGAAACAGGTTGTTAAACAATTCCAGTATTTACAACTTGTAACATTCAGTGCTAAAAACAGGTAAAGAAGGATCAGGTATTTCAAGCATTTATTTTTAATTCACTAGGAATAACAAACAATACAGAATAATAGGGTGTAATATTTCTCAGACATATTAGGGAAACTAATAAAAGCAAACATTCTAGTAGCAATTCATTCAAAATGCATTCAAATGTTTTAGACTACACTTGTGGCAGATAGGCTATTATCTGAGTGAGGAAGACACAGGATTCGCTGGTGAGGAATCTGTTATATACAATGGCTTCACAATTTCACACTACTATGTCAACTGATGCTGGAGTTTTACAGCTGTGCTTTTTCCCACCTAGAAAATAGCACAGAAGAAAACAAGTTTAAACTAAATAGTACATGGTCTGTGTTTCAACTCTGTGATTGCTGAAGCCAAGTTCAAAACACAAGACAATTAATTTCTAGTAAGAGAAGATATTGGTTACTTCAGGATATTGCCGCACACAACTTCTTACCTCCAACACCAGCTAAGAGTTGCTGAAGAAGGCCAATATATATATGTACAGGATTGGTTTCTGCACTTTTTGAAGAGGAGGAGGAGGAGGAAGAAGAAGAGAAAGATATGTGGTTGCCAGACATGAGGTTTCTTATGTAACGTCCAATGGCTGGAGCATGATCTTGCATTTCTGCCAAGTTCTGTGAGGTTGGCACCACACCAGCACTGTGAGCAAGACACATCCGCAGATAGAGTACTATCTAAGCAGAGAAGATAAAAACACAGCATCCTGAATGCATAAGCACTTGAAAAACTATGCAGGAGACAAAAGAGAATAGAATATGCTGTATTCAATGTAACAAAAATGGAACAACTTTTTCTTTTATCAAATATAGACAGAAGAGTAAGTACACTAACAGGAACAAATATAACGTATAACAAACCTTAGAACCGGTTATGCAACAGGCCTGAGAACCCTACATCACTTTCTAGAGATTAAATCATATGCAGCCTTTTCGTTTATCATCATCTGATGCAACTCCTTGCGGGAGTTCAGCCTGTACCCTATATAGGTTTGGCATGTGCAAGTGCAACCTGACACATTGCTAATACAGATCTCACTTCCCATCTCAGTTTGTGTCTACAGATCTCTAAAGTCTGAATTCTGTTAGGAAAAGAGCCCCAAGGAGCATAATGGAACCTCTGCACATGACTGCCTGTCTGATATCTAATGCTACTCCACGAGAGATGCTGCAGAAAAGCAGTGCAGCAATCCTCTTGTGAACATTCCTCACAAACTCCCCCTGAAAATCTTGTTCAGACTGCTGTTCAAGGACAAAGGATGGAGAGTTAATCTCAACATGTGCTTCAAAGCATTTTAGAATGTAGGGTGACTTACGGTACCTGTTAATTTCTTATACTGTCCTCTAGATAAATAGTGGAACACATATCTAAGGAAGTAAGACCGGACAATTACCTCTCCAAATGTGGCAGGATTAAAAGGCAATGCTGCAGTTCCAGTCACATATTTAGCTGCAGTTTTCATTCGGTGAGTGGCCTAAACAACAGAATATATTGAGTAGAACATTGAGACCCATAACAGCAGAGATGTTGGAAAGCTCAGTGAAATTTTGCTGACATGACTGTGTTAATCCTTCACTTAGCAAACAAAAGTGTGTAACAGGTCTGTGATAGAAAGGACGCAGTGCACTTGGTAATAGTCAGGTCGATCTACTTTACATCAATTCAGAAAGTGGAAACTCAATGCATGAGAGGGAGTAGCATGGGAGGCTGAAAGAGTACATCTTTCTTTCTTCCTTTCAGGAAACAAAGAACCACTTTAGAATTTAAAAGCAAAGTACCTCATAAACTTCCAAACTCTGAGCCTCCCCCTGACAGGCAGCCAGAAAGATTTAAAATGGCAGCTCTGCCTGGAGAGGCCGCAAAGCAGCCAGGCTTCACCTGTACTGGGAGGTGGGTGCCTGTGCTGTGCCAGCCAAGTCCAGGGAGCGTCTCAGACAGAAAGACTCAGAGTGAACCCCTCTACCTGCTATGTAGAAGGCTGCAGCAGCAAGTGAGCAACTTCTTTCCATGTAAATGTTGGCTTTGACAAGCAGGAATATGCCAGCCAAAAAAATATCCAAACACAAGGTTTTAAGTGACACTCACTGCAAATGCTGCAGAAAAGCAGTATGTATATATTAAACAGGCAACATGCACAGGGCTTGATTCAGTCAGGCAGCCTTGTACTTGAGTAAACACACAAGGCAATTGCAGAAGACAACAGATCTGCACTCTCCTTAACACACCGTGATCTTTTGCAATGCTAATTTCACTGACAGATTTATTAAAGAAAACCTGATCTAGTAAGCATACAGTGATTCTCTTGAGGAATGGTTTTCCACCCATACTCAGCAGAATAGGTCCCACGCTTTCACATGTATTTTTCTTACAGAAGAAGAAAAGGATCATGCTAAATCATGCCGTCCTTTTTCATCTCAGCCAACTGCACCAAGCAATGCATACAGACTTCCCAAGCAATCACCGAAAGTCACAGATCATTGACAGCATGTGAAAAATCACACTTTGAGATAACAAAACAAATAATTATACTTCCAGGATTTTTAAATACACCTTCAGGGCACAAAGATCAGAAAAGTGCTCGAAAAAATTTTAATTCTCCCATGATTAAGGGACTCTTGCTTTTGTCAGTAGTGATTAAACTACACTGTTCCATAACTATTCAGTGACATTACAAATGTTAAAAAAATTAAAACTAACTTCAGAGGGACAGAACTTAAGAGTGTTATCTAAAACTCAATCTTGGTTTCTTAATTTTTTTATATCCACTTAAATAGTCAGCATTCTGGACAAAAAGCAAGTTTTCTCACAGAACTTCAATACTTCAGAGTATTTGAAGACCATCAGAAAACACATTTCAGAAGCAATCTCTCAGGTGTAAGAGTTCTGCTATCACAGATCTCTTTCAAAATCACATATGCTTCAACATTACAGACTTCTGACACTTTTTTTAAAAGGAGGCTATCACAGGAAAAAATATTGTCAGTGACTCTGCACATCTTCACTGCTTGTAAACCTACAATAGCCACTCTACACAGCAATATGTAACACAGACAATATTTTAGCACCTCTCCAGATCAGCTCTCAGTGCAAACAGCTGTGAGTAAACCAAGTGGCACAATTTTTGGTGCATCCTTCCACTAAACTCATGAAAGGCCATTTACGTGGCCATTATTCCACAAATTGCAATGAAGATGAAAAACTAAGGCTTTAAGTCAACAAATCAGGCTTCTTCACTTGTCCTAGTATCTCCTTTCCTAGCATAAGAATTTGCTGTTGTTGCTGTTTATGTACATTATGGTTCACATATGGTTCACATAGTCTTCTTGCACCTTCTGGAACTGTGTTTGTGAAACACACCAGATTATTTGCCTTGAAAACTGGATTCTTCATTCCACGTATCATCCACACAAATTACAAGACGGCAAAAAATTCCCTTTTTAAAAGATTCATCTTTCATTCATCTTTTTAAAAGATCTGCCTCACTATTTAACATTTGGATCTCTTACAATTGCTGCCAGCAGAAAGTGATGACAAGTGGTAATCTTGGCAATAAAATACTATGCGTGGTCTTTATTTTGATTTTCAGTAACTTTATTCCTTGGGGCAGCTCTAGGAAACAGACACCAGGAAGGCAAGATCACATTTATCCCATGCCTGAGCATCATGCATCTATTTTTCATTTAGTGTGACAAAAGCACTGTACCTTGTCTTGAATGTAATGGACCATTTCAGGGAAGGAAGGCATCTGCTTCCCAGAACTCTCCTTTTCATTTTTTCCAGAAAATGTTCTCAACACCCGCTGGGCTTCTCCATGTACCTCCTCCCGCCTTTCAGAAAAAAAGATGAGAAACAAGCATTATTTTCATAGAACAAGCAGCATTTAATGAGCAATAAGGTATGTTGGGAAGCTGGAGGAGAGATAACAGTTTTTAAATGAGATGTGCGGTGTTTTTTTTTTTCTTGAAAGAAAGGGAGAAAAAAATCTTCCACTTCAACTTTTAATATTTGTTAATTTTAGAGACAGGAAAGAAAAAGGGATAGTACTGAGTGCTCTTTGTCTGGATGAGCTCACTTCTGTTCCTCTTACATCCTTCTAGTATTCACCATCAGCTACTCGTTACCACATCCTTGTTTTCCTATCTGCTATTTAGATATACATATAAAATAAATATATATATAAATATATAGAATGTATATACGTGTGTGTGCATATGCACATATATACACACACAAAACTACATGTATATATATATATATGAGAAAAATAATTTATAAAGGAAAACAACTTACGGGTCTCCTGCAGCTAACAGGAGCAAATATCTGGAAGGGATATGATCTGGAGGGAACACTGTGCTAGCAAATTTTACAGCCACTTGACGTACTTGAACTTCAGGCTTAAAGGAAAAAGACATAAACATGTGGTAGAGTTTTAAAAGATAGCAATAATGACTTTCATCACTTGCACATCATCAGTTACAGTAATTTCATGATTATAAGCTGCACCAATTATAAGCCGCACTTCCGGGTGTCAGCAACTTTTCATTCTTTTGTCCATATATAAGCCACACCTGATTATAAGCAGCAGGTTACAATACAGAGTGTGATAAAAGGTATCTATTCTATCACCATCTGTTGAGGGTGGGGGCAGTGATCCTTATCTCTGCAGGAGATATTCTGCTAATGGGCCATCCACTGAAAACAGGTGGGGCATTGTTCTTTATCTTTTCACAACCCAGCCTTCCTCCAGTGAGTCATTTTCTGCTAATGGCCCATTGAGTCCCACTGTG
>PYHW01009287.1:748389-760936 GCA_013186435.1 Turdus rufiventris
CCGGCACAGTACCCAGTAAGGGCAGATATTACATTTTTTGTTAATAGATTAGCCGCCCCGGAATATTAGCCGCACTTCCAGGTCTGGACGAAAATGTAAGTCAAAACGGTGCGGCTTATATTCGTGAAACTACTGTACCAGTATTAGCATTATGGGATACTCTGTCACACCGCTGCTAAAAAGGGATGCTTCAGAAACAGAAGACACTGTTGCAACCTTTGGAAAAGAAACACAAGACTGGGCTGCAGACGTGACGGTTTCCAAATCACCTCCCTCCCCACCCCACCACTGCAAAATTCCTAAAGGCATCTTGCAAAACCCCTCAATAAATTCCCTCAGGGCAGCTAAAGACCTGACCAGAGTGAGTTACATATTTTCCCTCCAGCTTTCCATTCCTCCATCCACAACATTCCCATTACCACCCACAGTTCACCAAGGACCAGCCCCTAAATACCTGTTCCAGCAGCTCTGGTGTCCATGGACTATCTCCAATTACCCTCTTGGCTGCATAAAAGCTCATCCCTGGAGGTGGCTGAGGTATTCCAGGACCTCCCACGCTACTTGATGAAGACCCCTGGGCTGAGGGCACATTTTGTCGACTTTGAGATTCATTCAATACAAACCTAAGCAGGCATGGAAAGATTTATTACAGCCTTTTCCAATCCCCATTACCCGATGAACTAGATTCTGGAATTCAGAAAGACATATAACTTGTCCAGTTTGATTATTTCTCTTTAATTAATCCCATGGCTCTAACATAACACAGAATTTGAAGCTCTGCTACCAATTATCCCAACATACTCTGCAAGAGCCATAACAATGTCATTGTAAATGAAAACAAGCTTCAGTTAGAAAAGGGAAGGGTCTACTGGCATTTCGAGAAAGAGTTCTTAGCTTACAAACCAGAAAAAATTATCTCTTTTGTATTAGAAGTAAATATTCATGCAGTAATACATTCAAGAAACTCAGGCTAAAAGCTCCAATAACATTTGTATAATTTCTATAAAAAACATAAACCTAACAAGGGAAACAATAAAGCATATTCAACATAAGTGGAAGGAAACAAATCCCGATAAAAAAAAATAAATAAATGAGATAATGTCTTGGAAAAAGGCAGTTTTAGTACTGGGCAGGGAAAGAACACAAAAATAAAAAGTGTACAGAGACTGTCCTTTTGGAAGACGGGAGAGTCTAGCTGCCCTGTTCTCACCTTCATGCTTTCATAAAAGCCACCCCAACTCTCCATGTATCCTTGGAAGCCGGCCAAATGGCCTCAAAATTGCAGAATTATTTTACCCCAGCCAGCCTCCCATTTTGTATTCAACAGAAAGACAATAAAAAGAGGTAAACAACCTCAACAATAAAGATTCATTCCAAGTCTCATTAGTTAAAACTTTAAACACTTTATTACGAACTTTAAACCCTACAGTTAAGCTTTCTGGTTGCTTTACTGCAACAAAATAGTAAGGCTAATTCACAGCTGGGCAATGACAAACCAGGTTCTAACAAGCATAAATTAGCTATAAACCACTGTAAGCAGCCCCACCCCAGGGAGCAAGACTTTAAAAGACAGACATCCAGAGCCACAAGCTAGCTCAAGGCACTCTCTACACCTTCTGGAAAGAAAATTAAAACTTTCACCTGCTACTTTCAGTTTGAGATTCTCAGTCTGAGTGTTTTCAAAGAGGTCTCTGTCTCTTCCAAATGAAATAATTCTGTGCTTTAAAAACTCATGCTTGGCCAGAATATTAAAGCATGGGAGGGAATGAAGCCTCAATGGAAAGACCAAGGACTTCATCTGTTGAAGCTACAGCCACGGATGAAGCAAATTAACCTGGACCAACTGAAGAATGTGAATCATGAACAGAAAAACAGGCATTCGAAACTATAAGCTGCAAGATTCTGTACATTCAAACAAAAGGGAAGTGGCCCCCTAATTGGTGAGTATGGCCTCCAAAAAATCTACATGGAGAAAGACCATGTGCTCACTATTTTAAATTCAGGCCTTTAGGTTTATCCAATCAGCTGATCAAGAGTTAGAAGCTCAAAAAATCATGCTGGCAACAATCCTATGAGACTTCTATTGCCAGAAAAAACAGAAATGTGGTCTACCATTAAAATTGTTTTCTTTCAAAGGAAAAGCTCCCTTAGCAATACAAAGACACGGAAAAAAAAAAAGTTAGTGGAAAAAAGCATTTTGAGAAAGTATTGATTTTTGGTCACTAGAAGGTTCCTAACTAGCATGATCAGTAAATTCAAGTTGGTCTGTACATTCTTCTTGCTTTTCAAAAAGTGTTCACACAAAGACAAGACCATTGCAGTTTGAACATTTTTCACCAGAAGACAGACAATAGACAAACCTTGTTCTAAGGTTCAACTCTGGAGAGCACAAGTTTCTAGAGATTATTCTTGTTTATGACCTCAGAGGAATAAGCCTTAAAACTCAACTGCAGAAAGACGAGCACACATTTTTGTCAGGCTTCTATTTGAAAGGGTTTGCTATTTAACAGATAGCTCACATGTCTCACAGTTTCACTTTGATCTCAAAAGAGGTAAGGACAGAATTGTGTAACACCTAATTAAGTAGAAAAGATTTGTTTTGTAAAATAAGGAAGATGGTGATCTGGTTCTTAAAATTATCAGCTTCTTTTGTACCTTTCCACTGGCTTCATCCAAGCCAGGAAGTAACCGCGCACTTTAAATGAGTTTTCAAGGGTGTAGCTTGTATGTTTCACATAACAATGCTAGAGAAGACTGGTATCAACTCACCCATAAGGCATAAGAAGAACATCCAACATAAAGTCCAAAAGCAGCTGTACAGTCTTTGGTTTTTCAGCAAGATTAAATGGAGAAGCTGCTGCTTTCAGTGGTTCAGCCGGGTATTTCATGTGAAAAAGGGTTGGTATTAGAAGATGCATTAGGCTGAAAAACAATTACATTTACTGCAACCATTTCAAAAAACTATACTGTTCGTTTAAAACAATACAAGAGAGAAACCTTTTACAACAAACCTGGTCCTTAATACCAAAAAAAGAAAATCGAAACAGAAGCTAAAACATATTCACATTTGCCACCTGATATACTTAAAAATGGAAAGTAGAAGATAAATTAGGATTTGTCCTGCAAATGGAACACATATGTCTGCATGTATGCAGACATTTGGAGAGATAAAGACACTGTCTTTGTCCAGATTTTTGACAGTTTCATAATTATGCTGCAAAACACAGTCTAGGTCTGTCTCATCCTTAAGAAACACTGGCAAATACACTGGTTATATACCAGTACAAAGATTTTCCAAAGCTCTCTTCACTTTCCAACAGAGAAAAACCATGCACCAAAGTATTTTCACACTAATCTCATCAGTGGAAGCAAGATTTTACAGCAAGACCTTTCAGTAATGTCATTTAAAAGTATTTTTACACCATCACAGTATGTAGAGTGAACAAAGACATTATTTTAATGACATTTTTCCAATGCCAGTACAGTGGAAATTCATTTCGGTGTAGGTAAGAACAGGTTAATTAGTCACAGTTTTCTGGAAGTTCTTAGCATACAGCAGTTGCCAACAGTCTCTTTTTCACATATTACAACTTAGCTACAATTCCTACTTACTTGAAACACTATTTCTCAATTTAGAGTGGCACTCTGAGACATCTAGCACTGCTCCTGAAGCTGGTCAGAGGGTATCTACTGAAGGTCTGGCCTTAAGCTGGAAACCAGAACTTGATGAAGATGCATGGGGGATATGGACAGGCATTTCACTTCCATCATAACATAGACCTCTTGTCATACAGGGAGACTGCTGCTGCAGATTCTATATATTATTACAGCATTAGACTACAATTTTTTGTATCACCTAAATGACCAAATTACTGATCCAAATTGTACATGCCAAGAACATCCTAAGTAATGAAGACAGCACTAAGGAAATTTTTTATAAACCAATACAAATTATATTACTGAAACAATACCAACAAAATTCACTGCAAGAGTAAGTAGCTATACCTGTCTTGTTGTGGTTGAGGTTTCCCTTCCATTGCAGTGAGAAGAGTTGGAGCCAATTCACATTGTTTTTCCACAGGTAGACGGGGGTATCCCATCTTAACATAAATTATGGTAAAGTTCTAAAGGGATAGAAGAAGCACACAGTATTGCAGCAATGAAACAGAAGTATGTGTTCCTTAACCTGTTCTTGTATGTTCTATTACATAATTGGGTATTGAAAACAACATAAGCTTTGTAAGATCAATTTCTTAAGTCTAAGAATTATCAGACTGACAACCATTAAAATGGAGACTCAGCAAGGACTACTCAGAGCAGGTCTTGCTGGACCTCTGCTTTAAGAGGTGGAAAAAAAAGAAAAAAATTGTCTCTGGTTTGTTTTTTTTCACTGCCAATTTCACCAAAAGCAGCTGCAACCAAGCAACAGCTTAAAAGAAGGCCAATGTAATGGTCTCTCACCTATTTCTGAAACAAAACAGAAAACAATTTTGAATAAATACAAAGTCAATAGCATAGACAAAATTTCTCTTGAAAACATGTTTTAAATCACCTTATTTAAAAGCTGCAAATGCAGTTAAGAGTCCAGTGACAGTACAGCATAGCAGACCAATATTGAATCTAACTGTTACGCTGTTCATCTATATCCAGCCAAGAACTGCAGAGCTAAGAGTTGTGTTCCATGATGTGGTTGAAAGAAGTGCCAGAGTGCTGTAGTGCATACACGACTTTATAGATGACATTTGAGTTAAAATGCTATGAGGCCTTGTGATGAAAAGCAATATGCATCACTGAGATACATGAATGAAAAGACGTTCTGGACAAGTCCAGCCAAATGCTATCTTTAAACAAGATGATTCATTTTGCTCTACAAAACATATGCAGTCCAGAAGTCTTGGTCATTTCTAAAATGTTTCCAGATAAAAGAATTCCAGATAATGCCACTTGCTTAAGACAACCTAAGATTACTTTTATGTAACTGTTGTTTAAAGTCTAAATATTTCTCCAGACATTCCTAGGATGTTCTACTTTTAATTTATGCTACATACACTGAATACAGGACTGAATAGTAAAATGAAAAGTAAAAAGTTTCTGTATGATTTAATCCCTTTTGTTTCTTCATGATGATTTGCAACAGACCTATCAAAACTGAAATGCAAACTGCTTCATAGTTTCGTAAGTTTCAGAAAAACATTTTAAAACTACTTTCACTTTTAAAATTAGATTGAAGAAAATAATCTATGAAAGTTTCATCATATTTTCTTCATCTTGCTCAGCTAAGGTCCTGACCCTAAAACCACATAAAAATACAGGTCCTCAAGAGATAAAGGTGTTTTAAGTAAAACTCTGATCCGGCAGTTTCAGGATAAGGATTGGCAGCTGCTTGCAAAATGAAGCTTCTACCAATTAACAGACCCTTTACAATACAAGCAATGACAATTCATGCAATCCGAAATATCAAGAGTAACTGTCAGTAATTTGAATAGCAATATGCTTTATGAAACTAAGTTTCACTCACACTAGACTACAAAATTGAGTATTAAAAAAGTTCTTAAAACATCAACCTCATAACACAATTACACAATTGCTAGGAAAACTGACAGAGCTAAATACAAGAGCTTTAAAGAATATTCTGCTTGCTAAAGTAAAGCAACAAACAGTTTTAGAAAACAGACACTTACAGTGACAAACGACACTGCAGAAGGATCTTGATACTGAACTAGCAATGTCTCTACTGGAAGCTGAATTTTTGGTCTGCTTTTGATGCGCTTATTCAGATGAACCAGCAGCTCCATGACCTGACAAGAAGGAAAAAAAGCAAAAAAAACTTGAAAGAACCACCATCAATGCTGCTACCTCGGGGTCCAATCATCAAACTCAGTCCATTAGACAGGCTTAGTGTAGGCAAATCAGGCCTGATCTAACTGATTATCTAACCTGTAAGAAAACAGCAGTTATCATTTATGGTATTATCTTGAAACCATGTCACTGTTAAGACAAACATGGAAGTCCCAAACCACACCAAATCAATAACATCCATCAGCAGAAAGATATGAAAGAAAGGATTACTGAAGATGACAAGTTCTCTCCACAATTTGGTTACTATCTGTCAAAACTGGCTCTGGCTTGGAAATTTGCAGAATAACTCCAATTTGCAAAACAGACCAAAAAAATTTAAAAAAAAATCCCCACCCATAACAAAGTTACCAAATAAGTATATGAGAACCGTTTGGAGTGGAAGATTACAGAACTGAAATCCTTCATACAAGAGAAGCCAACAAGAGTGCTGTGAATATCAGGCAGAATTTCAGTGCAATCCTTCCTGGGCAGACAGGGAGCAATGCCAATGGGAAGTTGCTCAAGGGGAATGACCCTGGGCTCTGACAGACAGCAAGCAAAACTGGGGCCAGAGTGCATTGAAACAAGAGAGGTGCATGATAAAGACTATCAAGCAGTGAAGCTGGTGCCCAGAGGGTTTGTACAGTCTTCTCCTCAGAGGTTTTCCAAGATCCATCTCAATAAGACCTCCACCTTCATCCTGAACTGAACTTGTAATGAGCTATTTTAAATAGGAGATTGGTCTGGAGACCTCCTAAGGTTCCCTCCAAGCTGAATTATCCCATGATTCTACAATCCCATTAGGCAGTTTCTCAGCATCACCAAAGTGCCATTTTTAAATCTCCTGAAGGAGATATAATTGAATGAAGGAAATTGAAAAACTACAATTTCTTTTCTGGAACATTTATCCATTCTGAGAAATCACACTGATATGACTTGCTTGCAAACTTTATCAGAGTCTCAAAAAAGGTGGTGCAAAAAAATGGAAGTGACATTAGATTAAATCAGTTCCAGCAAAACCAGTCAGAGCCAGTCCTAGATCCATGTTGACTTCAAGCAATTCAAGCCAAAAAAACCCAGGGCATCCTGTATTTTCAAGGGATCATTGCCTCGGTCATAGGATGGTGAAAAAGCAGTTAAATTGCTGTCACTGAAGCCTGTAATAGAAAGTGCAGAACCATATGTACGCTGAGTGGCATACGTAAAATGTATGCTCTTAAACATATATATGTCTAAGAGCAGCCTCTTGGACACCATCTTTGGTGATCAAAACCAGAGAAAAACTATGTAACATTGACAGCTACCAAATTTTGCTGCTGTAAATTTATTGCAACAGTTACAAATCATAATATTTTAGAGAGGAAAAAAACCTGTCTGCACCCTTCTCTTTGAGAAAGGGTAGGAGATACAAAGACAGAACTCAAGAAACATGTCCAAATTACCAGTGGTGGCTGATACAAAAAGATATGGCTGGAATTGGCATCATGCATGAGGGCTTAGCTCATGTCCCATTTCTCTAATCATTAATTAGAGTCAAACAAGCAAGCTAAGGATTGCATCAGCAGTACAGTAATTCCACGATTATAAGGTGCACCCTTTTGACTAAAATTTCGGCCCGAACCCAGAAGTGCGCCTTATAGTCTGGTATGCCTTATATAATGTAAAAAGTTGCAAAATTTTCCAACCCGGAAGTGTGAGTCACAATGGGTGGGCAGTGCCGTGGGAGCACCGAGTCATGAGGGGAGCAGGAGGCCGCGGCCAGCAGGAGCCACGCAGGGAGGGAGGGAGCCAGACCCGGCCACCGCGCAGGGAAAGAGAGACAGCACCGGCCCTGGCCACTGCGCGGGGAAGGAGGGAGACACCGCCACCAACCCGGCGCAAGTGGCGCGAGGAAAGAGGCAGGGAGCTGCTGCCACCGCCAGCCCGGCACGAGTGGTACAGAGAAGGAGGCAGGGAGCCACCGCCGCTGCTGGCCCGGCGTGGGAAAGGAGGCAGGGAGCTGCTGCTGCTGGCCCAGCGCGAGCAGTGCAGGGAAGGAGGGAGGGAGCAGCCGCCGTCGCCAGCCTGGAGCGAGCGGCGCAGGGAAGGAGGGACCGGGCGGCCACAGAAGCCGTGAGCCACAGCCACCCTGAGTCAATGCGGACCATGGGCAGCCCCAAACAGCCACGAGCTGTGGCCGCCCTGAGCTGCACCTTGCCAGCCAGCGCCAGGGGTGGACAGGAGTGCCGAGGCCTGTGGCAGGGGGAGGGCACCTGGGGCTGCATTTAATGGCTACGCCAGTCTGTGAAAAATGTTTGCAAATTGAGCACCTGCCAGTAAACCCTGCCATTTCATGACTCTGTTACTATTTTGTTACTTCGTTGCACACAGCGCAGCTCCTCGTTGCACAAAAAAAGTGTGCCTTATAGTCCGGTGCACCTTATATAATGTACAAAGTTGCGATATTTTTCAGCTCCCGGAGGTGCACCTTATAATCCAGTGAGCCTTATGGTCGTGAAATTACTGTACTTTTCAGACCTGATTCAAGAAAACTTCTCTAACTTTTGACTTACTTTGTTCTTGCTGGCCTCACATGGATTACATTTAAAGTGACAATGGTATCCAATCTCATACAAATGCTGCCAGTGCAAAAACACTTCTCGAAGTTCATTTGATTAGTTCTTTGTGTGACACCACTAGAATAATTGATTTAGTAGAAGATATCCCAGAGCAAAATTCAACCCATGTGTCAAACCTTGGTCTGAAAAGGGATTACAGTAATTTCACAATTATAAGACGCACCTGATTTTAAGCCACACTTCCAGATGTCAGCAACATTTCATTCTTTGCCCATATATAAACCGCATTAAATTATAAACAGCACTTTCGTTCACAGTGAGGATGCCCGCGCAACTTTCACAAAGTTGCCAATTAGTAACAGAATCACAGGATGGCGGGGTTTACTGGCAGGTGCTGACCTTGGAAACATTATTTCCAAGTGAAAAAATATAGAGACAATAGCTGCAGCAGTGTACCCTGTAAGCTTTATTTACAAGTGGAAAAAGATACAAACAATAGTGTGATCATTTTGCAAGAATTTCCAACGGATCCGCATAGCCTTTAAACAGCCACTAGGCTGCACAGCCGCACAAGACTGAAAAAAACTTTAAAAAATACAGAGAAATATCACACACTTTGATCAAACTTTTAAACAGCTTCATTTTTCATTCATCAGCGGCTTCATCTTCCATGAAACCTTCAAACTCTTCATCCTCCATATCAGAAATCAGCAGTTGGGCTATGGGGGCATCCAGCAAATCCGAACCCGTATTGCTCATATCTTCACTGTCAGAGTTACCAGTGTCGGTACTCTCAATGCCATCGCTGGTCAGTCCAGGAATGATGTCGGCCCTCGCGAACCCTCGGATGATAGTTGTGGTGGTTACTTTACCCCAAGCATCCAGTATCCACTGGTACACAGTAGCATAACTTGCCCGGCGTAGCCTCCTGGTGTTTTGAAGGAGTGCTCTCCTTCCACCATCCAGTTTTCCCACAGAAGTCGCAGTTTCACCTTGAGGAACGAATAATGCTTATATCCAGTGGCTGCACTTCTTTGGTCAAACCACCCAGCACTACAGCAAGTTCCGAGTTCATCATTTTCACCATGGCTTTCACGCTTTCGGTTTTGTGGGCACGCATGGAATCGAAAATCAGCAGTCCCGGCAACGGATGAAAGAAGCCATCCAGTCTGTGAGCATAAACTTACGTTAGCCAAGTCCTCATTACCTGTTCATCCATCCAGCCTTTTGGATTCACTGCAACAACTATTCCCTTTGGAAATTTTTCTTTAGGCGACATTTTTCTTTTAAAAATTACCAGTGGGTTTAATTTCTGCCCATTTGATGAAACGCTGAGGACAACTGTAAACGATGTCTTTTCATTCCCTGTGGTTCATATTGGTACCATTGATGTTCCAGTTCTCTCTATGGTTCGCGTCAGCAGCATATTGAATGTTGGGGGACTTTGTCCATGTTGATTATGCAATGGGGCTGTATATTTTTTTCAGAGATCTTACTTTTGCAGTAACTCCAGAAGGTGGCTAACTTTTCCTCGTAGTCCACTGGCAACTGCTGAGAAACCATCGTCCTTGTACGGATAGAGAGCTGCCGTAGTTTCGTGAAATGGAACCACCAAGACAGTCCTGCTTTAAATTCTTTGATATGCAATTCATTTCCAATCACTCTGGCTTGTATCTGAACGGCGACAGTTGATAACCTTCGGCCAGCTGACCTTTGGTCAGAGATCCAGCAGTCAAGTCTGTCTTCCAGCCCTGGTCACCTTGTTTTTCTGCTGTGGAAACTCTTCTTTGTCATTCTTGTAAGACGAAGTTCGTCTTCCTGTTTTCTCCATCTGTGTACCAAGGATTCATTAATGCTGAATTCTCTAGCTGCAGATCTATTCCCATGTTCTTTTGCACGGTTGATTGCTTTCAATTTAAACTCTGCATCATAAGCTAGTTTCCTTTCTGTAGCCCCCCGCTAACACCTCCTGCCCCACCAGTAACGCCATCATCCATGGGCAGGCAAGAAGCTGGTCACTGATTGGTATATTGTCTGAACAAGGAAGATCATCTATTTCAACCCATTTTTGCTCAGGACAGGACCAGTGCGGTACAAAGTAAGGGCAGATCTCTGAACTTTGTCCATATGTTGGCTGCTCCGGATCACAAGCCACACTTGCGGGTTCGGACCAAAATTTTAGTCAAAATGGTGCGGCTTATAATCGTGAAATTACTGTACTTCTTCAGCTTAAGAAGGTATAGGCACTATAAGCTTATCCCCACAGTTAGACTACATCCTAAATCTGAAAATGTATGACGGCAACAAGTTCAAATTACTCATTGCAGCAGTGACCTAATAGTCATAAAATTAAGGGCTGCAATAAAACCAACAAAGGAATACATTAAGGCAACGGGAAGGAAAATGGAATTTAATTTCCCCTTTTTATTCTAGCAGTACAAGCCTGAGGATAAAGTTAGTCTGGGGAGTCAAAGATTAGAACATTGTTAACTCGTCTAGTGTACTTGTGAACGAAACCATGACTCTAAAGTTGGGTGAAAGAAGTCATTGAAAAACTGTAATGCTCTACACTTAGCAGTATACTCACAACACACAAACGTTTCTTATTTGCTCATATCTCTACAATCAAAAGCTGCACTGCCAATTCAATTTAAATTATCTAAGTTTTTAAACTATGGTTAACTATATTGGCACACATTTTCATTGCTGTTGGTCGTGGGTTTATGGGTTTTTAACTACAACAATCACTGCGGGCGAGAGACAACGTCATAAGGCATCAATTTTGTCACTTGTAATAAGAGTCACTGTGTTAATAGAGAGTTTGCCATTCTCTTTCCATTCTATTTCATTCATTAGCTTTATTAGATCAGCGTTCCAATCCCCTGAGTGCTCATATCAAAAAATACATGATTTTCTTTTGCTTACATTGCTCAACATGATTTAAGCTGGTGTTGAACAACAAGCACCAGGCATTGCTAATTTTGCCTAGTTATCCAACAGGCAAAATTAGCAATGGAAAGTTAGATATTTGAAACGGCAATTCTTAATATAATTCTTAGCATATTTTCCCGCTACATTAAACAACATATAAGAGCAAGAAGAGTGACAAACTGAGTTCCAACGTAACTCATGGAAAAGCAGAACACGCGCATGGAAGAAATTTACTTGCAGGTCATACAGTACATAGTAGCTGTTCACAGAAACCAATTAGAATACAACACCGTAGTCTTCCTTTCACCTCTGGCTCACTGATAATTTATTTTGCTACATGAAAACTATAAAATTGAAAGAAATCCACCCATACAGAGCATTCTTGCTACATTTTAAATTTATTATGAAAACAGAATATGGAAAAAATCAAATGCCCTTCATTGATATGGCAAGCGCAGAATTCAGGATAATCTACATGACTGCAATGAATTTGACAACTATCAAGAATTATATGGAATTTCTATAATTGCTTGTATTATTATTATCTGGTGTGGATGAAAATCAATAGTTTAAACACCTAAAAGGAAGAAGAAATGTATTTTATTTCATTATTCACTCTAACACAAAAACTATTAACTATTACTACTTTGGCTGTGTGATTTCAAGAGGCCTCTTAAAATTCTATTTTCAAAAGACTAGTCCTCCCCCTTTCCTGAATCTTCCAACACTCCAAAATAACTGACAACACATTCCAGCTTAGAGAAAAAATACCCTAAGAAATGTCACCAGCTGGTTAAATGCCTTTCTTCACAGCTTCAAGCAAACATGGTAATCAGGTACTCAGAAGAATAACCCATCTGAGTTGAAGTATCTGTCTTTCAGCACAGTGGAATGGTGTGCCACCCATATATCCACTTTCATGTAATCACTCTTAGGGCCATGTTTTGCACAAAACTTTGAGAAAAACCTGTATTTCAGATACTCGCAGGTTCTGAAATCTACAGTAATTTCACAATTATAAGCCGCACCATTTTGACTAAAATTTTGGTCCGAACCCGAAGTGAGGCTTATAATCAGGTGCGGCTTATATATGGACAAAGAACGGAAAGGTGCTGTTTTAGTTTGGAGGACTGGTGTCTGCTGAGAAAGGCAGGAGCTTCTCTTTGAAATGGAGAATGTAAACACCCTCCCTCCAAATTATTAGAATTTTGAAATCAAGG
>PYHW01009287.1:767233-791018 GCA_013186435.1 Turdus rufiventris
GCGCACCGTTCTATAAGGCGCACTTCCGGGTTCGAGGGAAAATTTTAGTCAAAAGGGTGCGCCTTATAGTCGTGAAATTACTGTAAGTAGTTCTATTTCTAAAAAATGTGCAACTAAGTCCATGAAGAATTTGAAACAGTTATTAATGTATTTTGGCACAATCAGGTTTTTTTATGCTGCTGTGTAGTAGCACTTCCACAAAAAAAGCCAATTTTGTGGCCCTTACTTGAGGAAAAAAAAAAGTGCTTACAAAAAGACAAAGATAAATATGAAGAACCGAACAAAAGGCATTGCATATGAAGAAGACATTTCCTTTCATTGTTAGTAAAAGAAACAAAGGGGCAGAAAACCAAGATATATCTTTGTATCCCTATTTCCAACACCAGCGTCCAATTTGTATAAACTGACTGATGGTGTATTTGGAATCTGTAATCCCCAAGTTACCATGGCAATGCAGCTACCTATCTGTGAGAAAATGCATGTTTCACTCCTGGTTCTTTCCAATCTCAATTTAAGACTGCAAGGAGGAATACAGGTTTCAGCACTTAACAACCTCGTAAAAACAAAAAGGAAAGAAATCACTTTTAAAATACAGATAAAGGATACAAATTCTACAAAAAAAGCAACACTGACAATGACACACTAATTTCCAAATTCTGCAATATCTAAAAAGGTCAGAGTAATTCTGTTACCTCGGAACTGACCTTCTGATCACCCAAGGTAACAGTAAAACCCCATAGCCTGCTCACAGACAAAACATGCCCTTTCCTTCCATTTGGTAAATACTGACAGAGAGCCTGTCAAAGAGAACTGGAAGAAAGACACAAAAAGGATAAAAATATGAATAAACAGCAAAAGAGCTACCTCAATACAGCCAAGAATTCAAAGAATTTAGCCTCATTAATTTATTTATTTTTTAGAAAGCCTGACTTTTTTTTTAGCAGCTGTACCATTGTTTATCTGCATTTTTTATCACAGAAATCTCTCAGTTCAGCCAAGCACAGTTTCATTTCAAATCAGCCCCTCTGGCATTTATAGATACTATGTACAGCACACCAGTTATTCCACACAGACCCCTCAGCAATGCACATTTGTGTAGTGGAGTATCAAGTAAAACACACACCCTTCCTTTTATGAAAACCGACTAAAGAAACTGCTGGAGCTAGGACACGTCAAACTAGCTGTGCTTCATTGTTTGACTGTTAACCACAAAACATCTGAGGAACTAAAAAGAGTGTCTGAGTCCTCTGTAAAACAGAGCAGATCTCTGCACGAAGTCAGAATTTATCATCACTTTCCTGAGAACTATTGGTTAGACAGATTGGTGGAACTACTAAATAAATAATTTCTAACAGTTTCAGTAAATCAGACAAAAACCCCTGAAATCCTCCTCTATTACCTGAACTCTGTAGAACCATTACATGCACAAGTATTCCCTCACATTTTCTCCAAAGGACCAAATAAAGAATCTTGGGCATAACAGCATTTCAACTTCACCTCCTAGATGGCAGGGGTAGTCTTATGGACAGGTTTCTACTAAAGCAAAGCCTCTAACATAATCTCTTGTCTCTAGAACTAAGCAATTGCTTCTGCATTATTTCACATGCAGAAGAAAGAATTAAGTTCTCATCTGCTGCACAACTACTAAAATAGGAATCAAATTCTTGTTCAAATGTTATTAGACTCTGGGAGGAAATATATCTAGTATATAGTGAGCCAGGATTTGCTGGTGCTATTCCTGGCTCTACCAGTAACCCACTGTGTGCCTACAATTAAATCACTAAAGGGAGCACTTGGTACAACCAGGCTAGTCATCAGGTTGTTTTACAAGATTTCACTGGAAACGGCTAGGAAGGCCTGTTGGAGGGGGGGATATATGATTTTTTTCTCCCATCCTATTCTTTCATTTTATAGAAAACCTTACATAAAAACTTGAATGGTAAACCAGAACCCAAATAATTCGTAATATGCCAGGTGCAGCTTCTCCATTTGAATGGATGACTTGTCTCTCTTGCATTTGAACTCTCATGGCCTTAGGGCCAACTTACTGATTTTGAATTAATTTTTAAACTGCCATATCTTATGCTGCCTTCAATCTGTCCTCTAAGATGAGAAGCATCCCTTACACAGCATTTACACAGAGCTTCCATGTTTGACTGGGGCTATAGATGAAAGCTTCCTACAGCCATGTGAATATAAAGTAAGGAAACCTGTTTCTTCAATCTAAAACTAATGGTGATTATTCTTGTTATTTCAGGACTAGTCATCATCCTATTAAAAAAATTTCTTTCCAAATATGTTTGATATCTGAACGTATCAAAAGACAGCAAGCCCACATGGAGGCTTAGCTTCCTCTTTCTCTACATGAAGTTACCCTTTTTTCCATTAGCTTTAAATATTTTTTTACTTAGTATTACAGTACTTTCTATTCAGTGACAGAGAGGTACCACAAAAAACCAAACCAAACAAAACAAAAAAACCCCAAAAAACCCAAAAAAAAAAAAAAACCCACCAAACTAAACTAAAAAAAATTTCCAAGAAGAGATTCCTCCCCCCCACTCAAAGAAAAAAAGATTTCTAAGCAAAGCAATAAAACTTTAATTTTTGAGGGATTAAGTGGTCAAATGTACGAATGGTATAATGTAATTATCAAGGTAAATCTCAGTCTAGGGATATTTGTCCTTTTTAGCCCAGCTTAAGAGAAAGGGCTGTGTAGTAACAGGCACATGGCTGAGGACTAATTTTTTGCAGGAGCAGATTTGGAGCCTGGAAAGCTAGATTACACGGAGACAGAAGCCAAGGAGTTACAAGGAAGACATCTCACACTGACTGGTTTCACCAAGGGGAATCACATTAGCATTGTAAAGCTAACAGAATCTCTTGGATGAGTGCAGCAGTGAGAGCTTTCAGTACCCTTACATCAATTTATCCCAGTTGTCAATGGAAAAAATAGCTTGGTATTTTGGTCCTCCAGTTCTAGGAAGAGTACAGGATCAAGATTCTTCTCTACTCCACCATGGGACCTTGGCTACATAAGGGACATCCCCACCATTTTCTCGTTACTCAGCCTAGTTTCAGTAACATCTAACAAAGAGCAGAATCAGAATGTCGCCTATGCAGAAGCTCACAATTAAAACAAACAAAAAAGAAAAAGAAACCCCCCCAAATTAAGAAACGGAACACAGAAATTCTTTAGTACTGAAAGCCAATAGTCCTCAAATATGCTCAAAGCATTTCTTCTGCCCTTCATCTCTGACGGCTGTCAAGTACTATTTCAGGGCAACCAAAGGCCCTCTCATTCGGCTGAGTCATACGCTATTTTGCTATTAACTCTTCCCAGATAAGAACCAGCTTTATGCCAGGCCAGGAGAACCAAGGGAAGAAAAACCGCTTTTTCTTTTAAGTTCCATAGGCTTCTCCAAAGAGCAGCTAACCGTATGCTTTCCCAGAGTCTCTGAGAAAGGTTTTGGAGGTGACAAGAAGGCAGGGCCGAGCTCCGCCGTCTCGAATGCTCGGCAGCACCTCTGGTCATGTGCCGAGCGCCGCAGGGGCGGCCGCGCTGCGTTCCCGTCCCCCGTGCCCGGCACAGCGCCTCAGGGGCTGCGGGAACGCGCCCCCGGGCGTGCCTGCCCGCCTTGTGTCACACCGCTGCTGTGCCTCCAGCACGGCACTCGCACAACGCGCGGCGAGAGCACCCGCGGGCAGAGGCGCTGCCGCTTGCGCCCATTCGGAAGTGGTGGGTGGAGGTCGCTCCCCCCGAGCCGGGGGTCCCGGCGACCCCAGGCTCAGTCCCGGCCAGGAGCCACCGCCCCCGCCCCGCAAGGTCACGCAGCTGGCGTGTCCGCGGAGGGGCCGGGGATGCGGGAGGTGCCGCTGCTCCCGCTTTCCGCTTCCCGAGATGGCCTCCCAGGGCCGGGCCGGCCCTGCTGCCGCCAGCGCCCCGTCGGGCCGGGGGCCAGGCCGCCATCGCAGAGGAGACCCTCTGCGGGGACACCCCAGGTCGCCCTCCCGCTCGCCCCCTCGCCAGCCCCCGCTGCGAGTCCCTGCGCCGCGAGCACTTACTGAGCTCGTCCTGAGCGGCCGCGGCCATGTTGCCGGCTGGGAAGGGAGGGGAGGCGGTGAGAGACGCTCCGCACCTCCCACCCCTCTCCGGCACCGGCACCGGGCCGGCGGCCGCCTCTCTCCTCCTCCCTCTCCACCTCTTCCACCCCCTCCTTCTCCTCCTCCTGCTCCCTGCGGATCCCCTCGACAGTGGCAGCGCCCGCTCTTCTGTCACAGCCAGTTTCTATTTAGAGAGAGCCGCCGTCCCCGCCGCCCGCCCCCGTCGCATACACGGCCCGGCCCCGCCGCCGCCCCGCCCGGCGGGCCCCGAGGAGGAGGTTTGCGGGGGCAGCACTGACCGGAGTCCGCGCTGACCTCCATGGCGGCCGCGGCGGCTCCGCGCTCGGCAGGGCGGCGCAGGGACGGGACAGGACGGGACGAGAGCGGCGTGGGACGCCCCCGCGCGGCCGTGGGTGCGCTAGCAGGGGGAGGGCGGAGAGCCCCACCCTCTGATGACGTATCCCGCCCACCTAGCGGCACGGCCACGCCCCCCGCCGGCGCTGCCGAACCTCCATTCCAAAGCCATTTCCCGAAGGGCATAAAGGTGCTCCGTGGGGCTCCTCCTCTGCCGTTCTGGGGTTACTCAGCGAGACCACCACACTGCGTCTTTTTCCCAAACTCTGCGATGCTATATGTAGTCTCTGTAAGGAGCGTCTTGGCAAGATGCCCCAGCGGAGGGGTCGCTGCGGCACTTCTGGAAGCAGACAGCGTGACGCCCAGTCCCCAGCTCCCTTACTGCTTCCTGCGGGTGGCACGGGGCAACTGACCACATCTCCATAAAGCTCCAGGGCCAGTCCTAAGAACGCGTGAGTTCAAGTGACAGGTGTCAAGAGGACTATCTTGTCAGGAAGACAAAGGTGACAAAAGCTTCAGTGCACGGCTTTTGCTACATTTGTGCCGTGTGTCTGGCTGAGCAGGAGCTCGTTTCCCCATCACAGCCCCCACAACGCTGCTGCACTTTGCACAGGTAGTTGGAAAGGTGCTGATAACACGCCAGTGTTTTGGCTATTGCTGAGCAGCACTGGCACGGCATCAGCACTGTCTGTCCAACATTCCTCCCTCCATCAAGGGGGCTGCGGGTGGGCAAGATCCTTGGGGGGACACAGCCAGGCCAGCTGAGCCAAACTGACCAAAGCAATATTCCATGGCATATGATGTCAGCTCAGATACAAAAGCTGAAGGAAGAAGGAGGAAAAGGGGGCATTCATTTTTTATAGTGTTTGCATTCCAGAGCAACTTCTATGCATCCTGAAGTCCCACTTTCCAGGAAATGGCCAGACATGGCTTAGCAGATGGGAAGTAAAGAATAAAATTATTTTCTTCCTCTTTGCTTGTGTGTGCGTAAATTTTCACTTTTGCTTTAGTAAACTGCCTGATCTCAAACATCAAGTCGTCTTCCATCTTATTCTCCCTCCCATTCAGCTGACAAGGCGAAGTGATAGAGCAGCTTGGTGGGCACCAGCCACCCAGCCCAGATCAACATACCACAATTTTTTAAGGTCAGGGTCTGAGGAACTGACTCCCAGCCTCCAATGCTGAGAGGTTCTAATGAGCAGCAAAGAGGTAGCCTTTTTTTTTTTTTCAGGAAGCAGAATTGGGACCCATTCGCAACTGATGGAAATTATAAACGTTTATTAATGCAGAAAGGAGACAGGCAGAGGAGACCAGCCATGTGGGAGGCACACTCATTTCTAGCTTTAAGAACAGAACATGTTCTCTGATGAGCTGAGAATTTTTGTGCTGAATATTTACATCATCAAGCCCGTATGTCCTTTTCTAGGAAAGGTCAAACACTGAGGTGATGTTCTTGCTGCTTACACCAGAGCAGAGATGCAATCCTCCTTTCCAGGAGAAGTCTTTGGGTACAGAACACCCAGGCGGCAGACTTGCTGTCAAAGCCCCCATTTCAAGGAGCTGTGCATAAAGAATCACTCAGAATCCCAGAATGGGTCAAGCTGGGAGGATATCAGGTCCAACCTCCCTGCTCAAGCAGAGCCACCCTAGAGGACATGGCACAGGATTACGTCAGGACAGTTCTTGAATCTCTCAGGTAAGGGAGACCACCAGTTAAATTGTGTTGGACCCCACATGGCAAGTGGTCAGACCCTGGGCTCTAACAGAAGCAAGCCTAAACCAGGTACAGGCTCAGGAAGTACTTTGAAGGTTTCTTCACAGAATCATTGAGGTTGGAAGGGACCTCTGGAGATCATCTACCCCAACCACCCTCCATCCAGGGTCACCTAATGCAGGTGACACAGAAGCATGTCCAGGTGAGTTTTGAGAACAGCTAGACAGGGAGACCCCATGACTTCCCTGAGCAGCCTGTTCCAGCACTCTGTCACACTCAAGTTGTTCTTGCTCACGTTGGGATGAAACTTCTTGTGTTTATGGCCTTTGCTCCTCATACTGTCGCTGGGCACCATCCTCTTGGTACCGACCTTGAGACATTTATATGAGATCCCCTCTCGGTGGTCTCTTCTGCAGACTGAGCAGGCCCAGTTCCTGCAGTCTCTCCTCATGAGAGAGATGCTCCAGGCTGCAAATCACCTTTGTGGCCTCCTCTGGACCCCTTCCAGTAGCTCCGCGTTTTTCTCGAGCTGCGAAGCTCAGAGCTGAACACAGCAGTTCAGGCCTCACTAGGGCTGAGTGCAGGGGCAGGATCACCTCATCGACCTGCTTGCACTGCTCTCCCGAATGCATCCCAGGATTCCGCTGGCGCGGGTGCAGCGCAAGGGCACACCGCGGCTGGAAGAACGGGCCGGCAGCAGCCCGCGAGCAGTCGGGGACAGAAGAGCGGCGCTAGCGCAGCCCGCGCTCCGTGCCTCCCCCGCGCGGGCTCTGTCGCGACCCGCCCCCTGTCGCGCCCCCGCCCTCCCGCGTCGACCCCGCCGCCGGCCGCGCGCACGGCGCGGAGCGCGGCCCGGCCCCGGCGGCGCAGAAATGGCGGCGGCGGCGGCAGCGGCGGCGCGGTGTCCGGCCGGGCGGTGGGCGCTGTGCCTGTGCCTGTGCGCGGCGCTACTGCCGCGGCCGGCGCGGGGCCTCACCGACCGACTCTACTGCGGCCGCCGAGTCTGCTACGAGGTGCTGGGCGTCAGCCGGCAGGCCAGCAAGGCGGAGATCGCCCGCGCCTACCGGCAGCTGGCCCGGCAGTACCACCCCGACCGCAACCGCGGGGAGCCCGCGGGCGGCGAGGGCAGCGGGGCGCAGGCGGCGCACGAGAAGTTCCTGCTCATCGCCACCGCCTACGAGACCCTCAAGGTGAGAGAGCGGGACCGCCGCCGCGGCCGGAGCCGCTCCGGTAAGCAGTCAGCGAGGGAAGGAGAAACACCCCGAAAAATCCTCCTTCCGTAGCCAGCCCGAGAGTGCGGGAAGGAGGATGGAGTGCTCTTGAAAATCCTCCTGTGTCTAGAATGCGTTATTTTTAAAATTAATTTTATTTATTTATAACGAACCGACTGGGCTGTATCTTGGATGTGTATACCTTTAAAAGTAGCAGTGACTCGAGTAGCATATGGGATCTGTAAGGGAAGGCTTCTCAGGGAAAAGCATGTGTGACTTGGCAAAGATGGAACCCAGGAATGGAAGGAGGAGACCTGTAAGTGTTTTAAGGCTACAGGGGATTAGAAAAGGGAACTTTTTTTTTTTTTTTTTTTTTTTTGCGGGGGGAAGTAGTGGGGACGGAATTTGAAAGGAATGCATTTGAACCTGGCAAAATTAATTTCCCATCCCACAATTATATGGAGGAAAATGATGAAAAACTCAGAGAACATGAAAACAATGAGGTTTTCAATTGGCTTTCCATTGGAGAGATTCCATAGCCCTGTTAACGAATTCCTTTAAGTTTTGTAAAACAATCTCCTAATAGGTTCTTCATCTGAAAATCTTTTCCTAAGCAACATTTATTATCTCCAGTCCATCTGGACTTCCCATCCTGAAGTTAAACAACTTACTCCATGGCTTTTAGTTCCTTGTCTGTTTTCTAGTTTTAAATGCCTTTGCATAGTGCCTGCCTATTCATTTTAAGACTAAATATGTCATATGTGATGAGGACAAATTTCCTCTATGTTTCATACTTGGACTGTCGCCAGTTTTACAGCAGCATGGTACTTAATGATATGTAAAACACAGGTATAATAGAGCAAGTGAAAGCAGGAATTTAAACCTTAATGAGTTTTTCATTTCATCCTGCAGGATGAAGAAACACGTAAAGATTATGACTACATGCTGGATCATCCTGAAGAGTACTACAGGCATTATTACCACTACTACAGCAGGAGACTGGCACCTAAAGTAGATGTCACAATAGTGATCCTGGTTACAGTGTGTGCCATCTCTGTTTTTCAGGTAAAATTTCATGTTTACATTGTACTCCTCTGCAAGTTTCTGAACAAGTAGAGAAGTAGCGGCCAGTCTCATAATGTGCTATTTAATAAAAACTGTCAGTGAGGAGCCCTGTTCCTGTGTGTTGTGGTCCAGTTCTTTGTGGTGGCCATAAAAATCCTGAAGTCAAGAGGTATTTAGGAGATTTTTGACTGCTCTTGGTACCTTGAAAAAAAGTAGAGATTCATTTCTTTTAATTTTGTTAAGACAAAGGGCATCTTTTCTGAAGAATTTACTCGGTTCTTCTGGGCAGGCTCAGAGTAGCTCAGGCAGGACTAGTGCCCCAAGTAACATGCCAGTTTGCCAAGATGCGTAAGTAAATTTTTTTAAAAACAGACTAGTAGCAAACTGATTTCAAGACTTTATTCAGATGATAGGACTGAATATCAGTAGTTTACTAATGCTTGAATATTGCATTGCGGTGTATTTTAAACACCACACTGATGAAGTCAGGAGAGAAGTTCAGCAGAGTTTACTGTGAAGATGGTAGATTCAAGGCCCAGAAACCCCCCTGTGTTTTAAATGAAAAAACCTGTGCTGTTGCTGATAAGAGGACGAAAATGCGTAACTTCTCTTTAGGATCTTTTAAATCTGCTTCAAAACATCATTAAAAATACCAAAGAAGTTCAAGAGATGAAGATATAGCTTATGCTGTGGTGCAGGTAACTCAGTGTTTAGTGGGATATTGGAAGTTAGAATAAAAACTATGTTGATCAGAATTCGAAAATAATAAATTCCAATGGCATATTCAATCAAATACCTAATTTCTCTTCAGATTTAGTTCCAATGGCAAAGTTTCATGTCGCATCTTATTTCTCATGTAAGTGTGGACCTGGAGTCCAACTGCCCAATGGTTCTAAATTCAGTGTAAGCATCTGTGCAAACTGATTTGCCCATCTTGCTTTCTGTTGTTTCTACTTCTTGGCCTTTGCTAAGGTTGTATAGTGGGTTTATGTCTGCACTTTGTTTTGGTAAATGGTGTGAGATGCCTCATTCTTGAAAAAGGTATGTCAGTGAGACATGCTTGGATGTCTCAAGAATGAAAGCGAGCTGCTAACATTTTCCCTTTTGTGCCTGTCTAGTTTTTTCCACGTTTTCCATGCCTCATCTCAGTCATTTACAGGACACTGGATGGGAACAATATCAGCTCTCAGCTAGTCCTTGTGCTGCTTCAGAAGGAATCATTTTCAGGGTTGTGCTGTACAGGTCTAGGAGTTGGACTTGATGATCCTTGTAGGTCTCTTCCAGTTCAAGATGTTCTATGATTCTGTGCTCACCCAGGCAGTATATTTCTGGTTTGTTGTTTGGGGCTTTTTTCCCCCCACTCTCTTGAAACACAGAGTGCAGCTGGAGATCAGGGAAGTATGTTGAGTTTTGTAAAGTGGACACTGCCTGACTAAGGAGGCTGTCACATATTTAGTTTATGTTCAGCGAAACTGTTTTAAAAGGGCAATAATTTTATACTTAAATGTTTGTATACTAGCACCTATATTTATAAATATAAGAAGAGAATGGCTGGAACAGCCTGGTATTAACTTGCAAGAGATTGTCATCTACTCAGGAACAAAACTGTTGAGAGCAGGGTCTGCTTGGCCTTCCTTGTAAATTGCTGTGAGATGCACTTCTATACATCCGTTTTCCAGGTTCTTCGCTGAGTCTGGAGGGATGATTATAATTTCTGTGATATCACAGAAGTATTGTTAGCTTCACTTTTTGCCCTTTCTGTAATATAACTGTGGTTAAAAGTATGTGATGGCATTATTTTTTTCTTTTCCTGGCAAACCCCCAAATAGGAATGTGTCTGTATTAAAACATTGTTTTTACTTTTACTGTTCTTAAATTACAGTTCTTCAGCTGGTGGAGTAGTTACAATGAAGCTATCAACTACTTAGCATCTGTGCCAAAATACCGTATACAAGCTACTGAGATTGCCAGGCAACAAGGTTTACTCAACAAGACTAAAGAAAAAGGCAAGAACAGGCGGTCTAAAGAAGAAATTCGTGAAGAGGAGGAAGAAATTATCAAAGACATTATTAAAAATAAAATAGATATAAAGGGTGGATATCAGAAGCCCAAAATATATGATATCCTTCTATTTCAGATCCTTCTTGCTCCTTTTTACTGGTGCAAATACATAATTTGGTACTGTTGGTGGATTTATTGTTTCACTATTAAAGGGCAAGAGTATGGTGTGGAAGAGAAGTTGTATATCATAAGAAGGTACATGAAAATGTCTCAGTCTCAGTTTGACACCCTGGAAGATCATCAAAAAGAGACCTTTCTTGAACGGCAGCTATGGATACGAGAAAATTATGAGGTGGGTAGTGATATTGAAATCAGCCTGGAAATGAACTTTCTAACGCAGCTTGAAGTATTACAAGACAGGCATTCTTTATTACAGCACTGGACACACCCGAAGCATATATCCTTTAATCAAATGTGTGTCTTGAACTTACGGTGGGGTATTTATTCCATCATGAGCGTACATATTCAATACAATATACTTCCTAGCTAATACATAAACATCACTTTTCCTAGAGCTGATTTGCATGCATCCAACTCCTGTTGGCCTGCTCCTCCTTTTGTGGTTCTAGAGGGTTGTCTGAAGGGGTTTGTGGTGGTTATATTGACTGAGTGCTTCAGTATTAGAGGTGACCTTTCCTTGAACTTTTTCTTCAGACATGTGCTGTTGCTTCTTGTTACATGCCAAAAACACTACTGTATTCCTTATTATTGGTTCATCCACTGGTTCCAGCTACTTTTGCATACACTTATCTTTTTTTAGCTGATTAGTCTTTAAGATCTATCCAACAGCTTCAGGGAAACTGAAAATTTCTCTGTTATTTATCAGTAGTCCTGGTGAAAGAACTAATGTTAGTTATCCAGCATTCCCAGAGCAATAATAACAGTGTGCTGTTATGGTAGGTTGAAGACTATTGTCTGCTCTCCAAACAGAAATAATTTGTAATAAGAATTACCCAGATTGCCTATCAGTCTTCTAAGATGTTAATTCATGGGAGCCTTTTGATTGTTTGTTACTTTTGATTGTTTGTTACTGTTTTGTTTTGGTTTTCCCAGCTGTCCTTTGATAGTTCTTTGGTCTGTCGTGAGTAATGGACTGCTCTTGCGGTGCTGTATCCCTAGACAAGTAAGGATGGCATAAAAACTACCATTGGATACAACTTCTACTCTTGCCATGGATAGTCAATAAATCAATAGTCAATACTATATAGTCACTATATAATTTTTAAGAATTCTGTGGGAGCAGAGCAAGAGCAGCAGCTACAGCGTGGAATTGCAGTCCAGAATTATTTGGTATGTTGGGGCATGGCAGGTTGACAAAACCCTTCTGTTGTTCTACAGAGGTGTATGTGTGGGCCATTTGGATGTGAGGTTTCTAACGAAAAACATGAGAATATTAATTTAGTCTGCTTAAGGGGAAAATGAGGTGGTGCTGCTGTTCTACATATGCTGGGAAAAGAGATGTCATGGTGGCAGGACACCAAAGGTAAGAGAATGTTTCTTCAAAAGCAGACAGGGGTCGATTACGCTACAAATTTGAAGAGGAAAGTAGTAAAATAGGTATTAATGTAAGGAGAGGATTAGCTGCCAGGTGTGTATGTGCTCAGTTAGGATGGGTTTACTAGAAAACACTCTGGAGGTCCAAAGACTGAGTAATGCTGCTAGCTAAAGCAGTTATTAATATGGAAAAAGATTGGATGGATATCATGTAGTAGAGAAAAAAAATGCCCTGGTTTCTTAACCATGCAGGTTTTAATGAAGGATGTTTTGGTCACTGAATGTGAAAGAGTTGTTTTTGCTGCAAGTGGAGTCTTTTTACCTCTCTTGTTTCCTGTGGTGGCCAGCAGTTCATTTTCCCTGACGAATACATGACAACTGCACCTGAATAGTAATATTTATCCAACATGTTTTGCAGCTTTGTGACTTTCTGAAAAGGAAATGGTGTCTTTTTTAGGTAATTGCTTTAATGAGTTTTTACCTACTCACTTCAATATGTTAATATTTTCAGTGTTTCCTGTGCCATGTGATCATGAGTTCATGAATACTTGTAGAAGGTGGTAGAAAAGAATTTTCTTGAAGCCACCTGGACTCCTGCTTATTCCAGTATTACTGGAAATGGAGAATAATCATTCAGCTTTATTCAGTTCTTGTGGTAGCTGTGCTTTTGTGTACCACTGCCATATTCTTACCTGAAACTTAGTCATATATTTTCTAGGCTGAAAAATAATGCTCTAGTGTTTCTCCCCAAAAGCTTGTCTGTTCCTTCATCACTGGAGATGTCTATCTATGTATTGTTCAGTTTTTCAGTGTTGTTTTAGGATGGGGAAAACCAGGAATTCAATACACCAGTGCATCATAGAGCTCCACAATATTTTTACTGTTTCTTAATGGTCCTTAAAACCTTTGTGATCACTGAGCATTGAGTTTACATATTCATGCAGCCATCTATAATACAATATTTTAAAAATCTTGTTAATGCATAGCAAAAATTTAAATTTAATTGGCATTTGAGTCAGACTAAGTCATATGACACTGAGCTGATAAAATCTTTGATGGTATACAGGTTTATGCTGACTGCATGTACATAAACTGCCTTCCAGAATAACAATGCAGATGCTGTTGCATTTTTTTACCTTTTTTTTAATAAAGATGATTGGCTTTGCTGATAAATGTAGATTCCATTGCAGTGACACCATTTCTTGTCAGGATATAATTGCTTGTCTTTTAGTACTGTAAATACTGGATGCAGAGATATTTGATATATTCTCAATTTTGCTGAGATCCTTACTTAGGAACAAAACGTTCCATAGTGGTTTCTGTTAGATGATGATTTTGAAAAGGATGAACACCTAAAAGGAGGAGCTGAACAGCTGCTTTGAACAGTATGTGCTGAAAGGGACTCACAAGGCTAGCTTTTTCGAACATTAGCCATTGCATAGTGTGTATTGTCTTTTGTTGAATTCGTTGAGCATCTGCTTCTCTAGGAAAAAAATGTTTTGGAGCTTATAGGAAGGTAGTTCTGCTCTTAGCAAAAGCACAAAGTATCTTGGGCAGCAGTAGGGTCTTGAGCTCCAAGTGCTCCAACACTTTGTGTTGGTTGGGATCTGCTTCTGCACTGCAGTCTGGTCTTCTGTAACAGCAATATGCTGGCAAATGATTGAAATATAAACACCCCCCACTTGATGCTTAATTAAGCTGTTCCTTCATCATTATTAAAAACTTCTGTCTTACCAGGTGTATAAACGAGAACAAGAGGAGGAGTTAAAAAAGAAAATGGCCATGGATCCCAGATGGAAGAGATACCGGCGGTGGATGAAAAATGAAGGACCTGGAAGACTGACCTTTATTGATGATTGAAAGTTGCTGAACAAAATGTGTAGTATTGCTGAAAGTGATTTGCAAAACTTTTCATTATGTCATTCAGAGTTTTGTCTGCTGTGGCTTAGCAGTGATCTAAAACTCAGGAACTATTACATCAGGCCGAAGCATAATACAGGTTTACCATTTTTATAAATCAGACCTATTAAATAGGCTCAGCCTAATGTATATATGCCATTTACTTGGGGATATCAGCATGGAATTCATTATTCCAAACAATGTATTTTTTGCTAGATACTTCATATTCATCGTCAATGAAACCATAACTCTGGTGTTTCTGAGAATGTTTTTAGTTCAAACCTTGTAAGTCCCAGTTTTCTTCTTTAAACTAATGGGTTCCTTCAAGTAGAAACCGAAAATGGTTATAAAGGATTCCAAAACAAGGACCATTTTCTGTTTTCCTCTTTTAGTCCCTACTTTTCAATCTAAGATGCCAAATGGGTTTTTTTTCATGTAAACAATATGGGGATTATACAAGACTACTGCTATTCCTGCTTCATTTGGAAATTTATTTTATTCTTTCTGGGAATAAATGATGCATGATTGATCATCATTGTGATGCAAATAAGCCTTAATTCTTTGTTTTACAGAATAATTCATGAAACAGTATGCTTGGATACTTTGTGGTTTTTCATCTTGTACGTTGGATTATACCTGCTTGTTCAGAACAAGTATACCAGTGAATATTAGTCTATTAAAAGTGACATTTCTTTCACCACAGTATTGGTTAAAGGGAAAAATGACCCTTTTTTTAAAAGGGCAATTTTGATGCCTTATGTAAATAAAAGTTTATATATGCAGACTTTATTAGTTTTAAATTCTAAATCTTAAGTATTCATTACATTTATCTCTTCTGATCTGACCTCTGAGTACTTAGAATAAATAATGCATAACAGTAGTCTGTGGTTTGCCCTGTAACAACCCAGGTCAGAGAGTTTCTGTGATTTGCTGATAGCAGGGATTCTGCTACCTTACTCCTCTTCAGTAATTTTACTGGGGAAGGAAAGGTAGGAGCTTAGTCTTCCTCCTATCATCACACCTGTAAAAGTGAGTTCCTCAGAAGGGAACTGCTGAAAGCAGTGCGTTGTTAGCTGCCTTCTGTGGAGATTGGTTCTGGGAGTGGTTTTGAACTTGCTACTCCTGATACCTTTTGCACATTTTTGACATGTTGTTTCAGTTTTCTGCTTAAAATAACATTCGAAAACATGTGTTGTAGTTTTATGGACAGCTGGAGATGAAACACCTTGTAGCTGCTTTTTAAACTCTCCTCTCTTTTCCCCCAAGCCTGGCAGAATGGGGATGTGAGTTGAAGTAAAATTCATATGTTGAGATAAGAACAGTTTAATAATTGAAAATAAAGTAAAATACAATACTGGGTAATAATAAGGAAAAGAAAACAAACAAGAGCTGCACAATGTGATTGCTCACCAGCCACTGACTGATGCCAGACTCCCCTTCGTGTACCCAGATCCACCAGCCTTCTGGGTAACCTCCCAGTTTATATACCAGGCATGATGTTCACTGTGTGGAATATCCCTTTGACCAGTTCAGCCAAAGTTCAACCACTTGGCCCAGCTATGCTCCCTCCCAGTTTGAGTTTTTTTATGTATCTTCTCACTAGCAGAGCATGAGACAGGGAGGGGAAAAAAAGTCCTTGGCTTTGGATAAGCACAAATTAGCAAAAACAAAACATCAGTGTGTTATCAACACCATTCTCATTCTGAATCCAAAACACAGCACTGTAACAGCTACTGAAAAGAAATTATCCTAACTGTAACCAGGACAATACTCGCTACTTATTCCATACCATCTGTGTCATGCCAAGATTCACACTTCCCAATATCCCATCACCTTCCCTATTTATCTGTTTTGATAGATGTACAAACATCATTCTCTTAGTTAAAGGAACACTGTTATGTATTCATGAAACATCTACACACAAAAAAAACCTGTTGAATTATTTTAGTCCGTTAGTTTTGGCCTTCATCCTTGGTAAGAGTCTTTCAAGCAGAAAAGATGGTACAAGATATTGGACTTGTATGCTGCACATTTGACCCAGGTTCTGATCCCAGTACTGCTGCGCTTGTTTGGTTTTATCAAAGTTCATTCTTCGTGAGTGCGACAATCAGAGGGAAGTCAGGCTCAGATCCCCAGAAAAGTTGCGATTCAGATTGATGCTGTGAGGTGATACACAGCTACTACTACCACTTCTATACATAGAAGTGGTAATAGAGTGTTGCATAGTGACAAACATCATGCAGTTTAATTCACTGGCTATTTTCACCTCAAATCAAATCGCCTTGAGGCACATACATGACTCCCCCTTCCTCTACCATGATCCACCAAGTGCACCTGGGTCCTTGAGAAAAGCAATCTCACAGGTGGGTATGCCTTTGCCTGGGGCAGGAATAACCCAGACTCTTTTCCCCAGCATGTTTTTAGTATGCACTACAAGAAACGTATCCCCTTCTACGCTACATAAAAACTTTGGGCAGGGCCAGCCTGGTAGGCAGATCCTCTGGTGTCTAACCAGGTGGCTTTTGCTAAATATGTAGCCCAACATTTGAATGTCTCACAACCCGTTGCTCTCAGTGAGTCTTAAACAGTCCATTATGTATTTCCAGAGGCTGGCGGATGGCAGGGAATGATACATCCACTCAATGCCACGTTTTTTTGGCCCAAATGTCTACGATGATGTTTAGGGAGGGAGTTCCACTGTCTGATTCAGATATTTCTGGGGTGCCATGTTGCCACAGGACTTGCTTTTCCAAGCCCAGGGTGGTGTTCCAGGCGGTGGCATAAGGCACAGGACACATCCCCAGCTGTCCTATGGCTCTTCCACCACTCTAAGACATGGCATGTGCCATGATCAATCTGCCAAGCCTTCCCCAGGTTTATATTTCAGCCACCATCCTCCGTACTAAAGAGGCTTTACCCACTTGGCCTGCTTTATGGCTGCTCATGTTTCATATTCATGGATAACCTGAGAATCCACTTCTCAATCCCAAGCCCATCTCTATGTTGCATCTTTTCCTTGGTGTCCCCAGGTGTCATGGGCCCACCAAGCTAGAAATAATTTACCCTCAAGTTGCCAGACCAGGTCCACCTGAGACTCCTAAGTCCTGGAAGCCTGACCCACCTGCTGGTTGTTCTGATATTCTTCAGTGGCCCAACACTTGGGTACGTGACATACCTTCACAACCAGGCTCTCCATCTAGGCAGCAGGATTTTGCCACAATGCAGCAGCCCAGATTGGTTTATCCCTACACTTTTATTTATACACAATTTTTCTTCTTCCATTTCTGCAACCACCCCCACAGGGCATTTGCCACTGTCTGTGAATCAACCTTTTCTCTCATTCAGCAATGTCTAAGGCCAACTGGATGGCTTTCAACTCTGCAAACTGACTCAATTCATCTTTTTTTTCAGCAGTTTCTGTGGCTTGTGGGGACTCAAGCTGCTTTCTATCTCTGGTGCTTTCCCGCAAGACAGCAAGGACCCAAATAAAAAAGGCATATTGCTCCTTCCTTTCTGGTAATTCATTACATAGTGGGGCCTCTCAAGGACATAGTATCTCTTCTTCTGATGACATTCCAAAATCTTTGACTTCTGGTCAGTCCATGATCACTCCTAAGATTCCTAGATGATGAAGCTGTGCTTCAGTACCAGTCACCTCCAAAGTGGCTTGGGCACCATAAACTGCCTTCTATCTGCTTTTTTGTTGGAGTACAATGGGCCTCAGATCCTCTGTATGTCCAATTTCAAAAACCTAGGGGTCAGCCTCGAGACTCATCTGGTGCTTTCTGTCAGAGGCTCCAGAAAGAACCATTCTCTTCAGCTGCAGTACAAGGCACATTTTTTACATCTTTCCCTATTCAGATTGGCCCAAGGGATACACCATGAACTATCTCCTGTTCGATTTATTCAAAGGCTTGTTGCTGCTAAGGGTCCCATTCAAAATCATTCTTCTTCTGTGTCACTTGCTAGAGGGAGCTTACAATCAGACTAATTTGAAATCTTCATTCTCCAAAATCCCACGTCACCTGAAAAAGCTGGTGTTTATTTCTAGTTAGTTGGTGGCACATCACTGTTATCTTATTAAAAATGTCTAATGGTATCTGGTGATGTCCATCTTGCCATTTTATTCCTAAAATTTACATGTGCTATGCAGGTCCCTTTACCTTAGCCTGTTTTATGGAAAAAAATATGTTTAGAAGGATTTGGATTATTTTCTTTACTTTCTCAAAAACTTCACCTGCAGTGTTTCACCAAACAAAGATATCAATATATTCCAGGTGTTCTGGAGCTTCACCCTGCTTCAGTGCAGTCTGGATCAGTCCATGGCAGATGGTGGGGCTGTGTTTCCACTCCTGGATCAGATGTTTCCAGCTCTACTGGACATCCCTCCAAGTGAAAACAAAGTGTAGCTGCCCTCTGCTGCCAGAGAGATTGAGAAAAGCACATCAGCAATGTCACTGGTGTCACCATTTGGCAGCCTTTGACTGGTCCCAAGACTCTCCACTAACATCGTGTAGAAATGGACTAGAACTTCTCTCCATAGGGTCAGTAATACACCAAGACCTTCCATTCTGCCTGGAAAACTGTCTGCTGGAAACTGGAGCAGCAATCACCCTGGGAAAAAATTGCACTGTTGTTCTTTCCCCCTGCATTTCCTGCACCTTTGCATCCAGGATCAAGGTGGATTGTTCATCCCACTTTCTTGAATCCTCTCTGTGGTCCTGCTGGTAAAACCATAAGATACTTTGTGGTGTGTACCTTCTGTATCCTCTCTTGGGCAAGAGCACACCTGCTGTGAGTGTAAAAATAGGGGCCCTACAGGTGAGGTGTACAACATATTTCCTCTGAAATGCTGAAAACCCTGAGTCAGTTTATCTACCAGTTTATTTGATAGCTTTTCCACAGCTGCAGTGGTGGGGGACAGAATACTGTCTTTGTATTCCTGGATGTGGAAAATCACCGACTGTTGGCTGAGCATCATCTTTCCAAGCTATTGTTGACAAGGGCTTGACATGCATGTTGGTGCATTGTACAAATTTCCACCATGAATGAATGACATAAGACAACATTTGGACCTGGGGGGAGCTGTGCGTTGTCCAGGTCAAAATATATAATTTCTCATATGGCTAATTCCCTCAGATATTTAATAGCCTTCTTTATTGCAGCCCATTTACTTAAGGTACATGAAATATTTTCTTTATAGAAAGCACACTTTAAAAAAGTACGTAGTTTACTAGTTTTCTTAGCCGCTTGCTCAGGGATAAGGTGCAAATATCTCAAAGGTGTTCGCTGCCCTATGTACTGCTCATAAAATCCCATACACCCTGACACACCAAACAATTCAGCTGTTCTGGTAACAGCTAGGGTAGAGCTAATTTCTTCTCGGTAGCTGTACAGTGCCGTGTTTTGGATTCAGAATGAGAATGGTGTTGATAAATTACTGATGTTTTGTTTTTTGCTAAATTGTGCTTATCCAAAGCCAAGGACTTTTTTCCCCCTCCTTGTCTCATGCTCTGCTAGTGAGAAGATACATAAAAAAACCCAAACTGGGAGGGAGCATAGCTGGGCCAAGTGGTTGAACTTTGGCTGAACTGGTCAAAGGGATATTCCACACCAGTGAACATCATACCTGGTATATAAAGTGTGGAGAGTTACCTGGAAGAGCAACCACTCTGGGTACAGGAAGGAGGAGTCTGATATCAGTCAGCAGGTGGTGAGCAATTGCGCTGTAGATCACCTGTTTGGTTTGTTTTTATTATCATTATTATTTCCCATTATTATTGTATTTTGCTTTATTTTCAATTATTAAACTGTTCTTATCTCAGCATATGAATTTTACTTGATCTTCTCCCCATTGCACTGGGCTGGAGGTGGAGAAAAGCAGGTGGAATTGAGCAAGTGGTTTTGCTGTGCTTAACTTCCATCTGGCCTAAAACCACAACAGTCCTTTTGACACCTGAGCATGGACCTAAAAGGTTGATACAAGGACAGGTCTGACCAAAATATGTTGCAAGAAAATAGTTATAAACATTCATTGTGGTAGTTTAACAGTTGCTAGCTACAATGTCTTCTTATTTGTTCTCGTATTTGTCACATTTTGTCTGTGTTGTACCAGTGATACCTTACTTGCAGTCCTAGTTCTCTGTGATATATTTTGTGGGATGGGACTATGATACGACAGTGTTGGTGGCCAGGACATCAGTCAGGTGTATGTATTCAGCATTGCAGGCACCTTGGTTCTTTGGGAATTCTTTACTGTGAACAATTAATAATCTTTGTATTTTTCTCCTCAGAGGAACAACTTTTGTGGGGGATGCCTTCCTATTCTTTCTCCCTCTCCTTTTTTCCTTCCTTGCCCTCCAGGCTGATTATGGTAGTCAAGAATTTGTAAGATTTTGAATATCCTTTGTCTACCTTTGAAACTCAATTGGTCTTTTTACTAGGAGCCAACATGGTTCCTAATGGTTCAAGTCTTCTTTAAGGTCAGATAAATAATTGAGAATATTACCCAAAGATCTACCTGAAAGCTGGACAATTTGGATAGTGGGAAGGAGAGTTGAATTAAAATTTGTATGTTGAGATTAAAAACAATCTGATAATTGAAAATAAAGTAAAATAATGTAACAATGATAACAAAAAATGAAAAAAGCAAGTGGTGCACAATGCAGTTGCTCACCAAATGCTGACTGATGCCAGACTCCCCTTCTCAAACCCATATCAGTAACTCTCCCCAGTTTAGGTACTGGGCATGGCATTCTATGATGTGGAATATCCCTTTGGTCAATTATGGTCACCTGTCCCTCCCATGCTTCCTCCCAGTTTGGGAGAGCATGAGAAAATGAGGGAACAAAAAGCCCTAGACTTTAGAAAAGCAGGACTTAGCAAAAAACAAAACATCAATATGTTATTTACACCATTCTCATCCAAAGCACAACACTATAATAGCTACTAAGAAGAAATTAACTCCATCCCAGCTGAAACCAGAACAGCACGATGGAAATCTCTGTACACACGAGTAAAATTGAATAGGATCTGCTAGATTCATCTTTTCCTTCATCTCTGTTGGATATAGAGTAGCAATGAACTTAATTAATTTTGAATCTAATTATCAGTTAAAATCTAAAAATTCTTAAAGAAGGTATGAAGAAGAAGCTGTGCTTGCTTTTCTGAAGTAATCTGCAAAGATGCTTACGAAGTGAGAGACCACAGTTTTGGTGTATTCATCCCCCAAAATACAGTCAGTTTTCCTGTAAGACTGGAAGAGTGAAGAATAAATTGCTGTGGTAGAAACAGAGAATGAAGCTAAGCACAAATACGGCAGATCTGAACTTATGTGTGCATTTCACAGGCCAATAGCTCTGCTGCTCTTGACCTTCTACCTCATTTTGCTCTGTCCTTTTCCAAGATAAATATTTGGGTTATGAAAAATGTGAAGCTGAAACATGGATCTGTTTTCCATTGTTGTGTACCTTCCTTATAATCAAGACTAATTTCATGACCTGATGGTATAGTGAAAATCAATGCAATGGAGGTACAGTCCTGCCAGAGGACAGAGTTGTATCTTTCAGTGGCAATGGTGTTTCATCTCTGTCACACTTCTGGCCTCATACCAAGTGGCTGGAGAAGCCAGACATATACAACCTGCTGGAAATGAGCCATTTTGCTGGCTCATTTTGGAGCTCCGTCTTCTCTAGACAGGCCACACCTTTGAAAATAATTAGATACAGACATAAATTCACAGAATGCAGCAAAAATTTGCTGGGCAGAAACACTGCAGTCACAGTCCTGTGACAAAGGATAGAAAAAACGCAGGTGTCTTCAGAAAGCTGTCAGCATTGCAGTGACACCTTGTTAGCAGGGCTACTAGACATTTCTAGACTATCATGGTAGCTTTAAATTATGTCTGTCTTCTGGGTATAAATTTTCAGAGACTGCTGAGAGTTACAATAGTAGGTCTAGTATAGCTAGTGTAGGTTTAATTGACTTGAGAGAGAAATGTCTACATGAATGACTATTGCTGGTACTGGGTAGTGGTGAGATCATTATGGGGAAAGGGTTGCACGGTATTAGGATCTTGGAGAAGATTCAGTGTATCTTTTCTATGACCATGCTGAGGCTGTGAGGCACAAGCAAGCATGTGCATGCCTAGGTGTCCCTACAGAATCACAGAATCATTAAAGTTGGAAAAGACCATTAAGACCATTGTTCTGCTGGACCTAAGCTGAACTTTGCTCAAAACTCTGTAGGGGACACCTCTCCAGATGACCAAGACTGACCACTGGAGACCCCAAGAGGCCCATGCAGGCACAGCGTCCTGACATAAGGCTGCACAAACTAAATGACTATGCATGAGGTAGATGGTAACTAGGTATCAGATAGGTGTGTTTATGTAAAATTATGTGTATAAATTCTCTTGGTTTTTGCTCCTTGGTGTGCTTGATTTGTAGGAAAATTTCCACCTCACATCCTCTGTACAATAAGCAATATCTCCTTTCTAACCCTAAATGCTTGTCTGTGTTACTAAAATGTCTGAGTTCCAAAAATCTGGCAATGCCAGCCCCTCAACGTTTTTCTTGAAGTGAGGGCCCAGAACTGGGCACATGACATGAGGTGTGGCCTCACCATTGACAAGTACAGAGGGACGATCACTGCCCTGGTGCTGCTGCTACACTATTGCTGATATAGATCAGGATGACATTGGGCTTCATGGCCGCCTAGGCACATGCTGGGCCGTGTTCAGATGGTGTTGGGGAGCATCCCCAGGTCCTTTTCTGCCAGGCATCTTCCCAGCCACTCTGTTCCAGCCTGTAGCACTGCCTGGGGTGTTGTGACCCAAAGGCAGCACTCAGCACTTAGTCTTGTGGGAACTCATGCAATTGCCTTCAGTCCATTGATCCAGGCTATCATGATGTCTCTGCAGAGCCTTCCTGATCTGCAGATCAACACTCCCATCCAACTTGGTGTTGTCTGTGAACTTGCTGAGTCTGGACTTTATCCTGTCATCCAGGTAGTTGATGAAGACATTAAACAGGACTGGCCCAAATACTGACTCCTGGGGAACACCACTAGTGATAAGCTACCAACTGGATTTAACTCCATTCACCACAACTTTTTGTCCCCAGCCATCCAGGCAGTTCCTTACCCAGCAAATTCATAAAACACCACGAGCTGGCAGTTTCTCCAGGAGAATGCTGTGGGACATGATGTCAAAGGCTTGGCCGAAGTCTAGGTAGACAACATCCCCAGCCTTTCCATCATTCTCTAGTTGTGTCACCTTGCTATAGAAAGACATTCGGTTGGTCAGGCAGGACCTGTCTTCCACAAACCCATCTGGCTGGACCTGAACTCGTTCTCCTGTTTTATGTTCACAGCAACCGTTTTAGGCTATAAGTTTCATCCCAACCACTTTTAAACAAGCCAGCAAACTAATAGCTAGCAAACCCTTGTCAAAAAGAGGGGACTTATTTATGGTATCTCCTGAAATGCTGGTGGACAACACTGGGTGGGGAGAGAGGGGACGCACCAACATTGGCAGCCACTGCCAGCTGGAACCTAACAGCTGCCTGTGGGCAGAAGACATGTTTAGAACTCCTTCTTTGTCAGTGTTCAAGACCAAGTTTGATAGGGCGCTAAGGAACCTGATGTAGTGAGTGCCATCCTTGCCCAAACTGGTGTAGGGTTTAAAGTATTTAAAGTCCCTTCTGATCTAAACTATTCTACCACTCTGTGAATTCCCTTTCCCTTCTCTTCTTCTCCCCCTTTTCCCCCTACTTCCTTTCTCTCTTTCCCCATTTCTACCTTTTTCTCTCCCTTTGCCCGTTTTTCCTCTTTTCTTTTTCCCTTTTTTTCTCCTTCCCTTTTCCCCCTCCCATTTCCCCCTCTTTTT